>JAODUK010000008.1:1072929-1093533 GCA_027564635.1 Typhlichthys eigenmanni | reverse complement strand
CTCTCTCTCTCTCTCTCTCTCTCTCTCTCTCTCTCTCTCTCACACACACACACACACACACACACACGCACGCACACACACACACACACACACACACACACATTCATAGCATACACAGGTTAAATTCTAAGTTGATATCTATTTTGATGTAGTCTGTCCACTGTATGATGGATATGGTTTTAAGTATCAGCTAACGCTACATATCATAAGGTAAAGTTTGTAAATAGCAAGAACACAAAATCTTGCATCTGATTTGTATACAGCAAGTGAATCGTTATTAGGCATATTACCTAGATATTATTGAAACTACCACAATAATATGTGTATAACTGAATATTTGTGTACAATATGAGCATGTATACGCACATTTGAGTTCACATGTACAGTACATTGTGCATAGGAATATTGTTGTGTGTGTGTGTGTGTGTGTGCGCGTGTGTGTGTGTGTGTTTCTGTTTGTGTATACTGTATGTGTGATAAAATGAGAGAAAATATGAAGAACATTTGTATGGTGGAATTTACACACAACTGCAATTGCCCCAGACCAGTAAATGTTTTTGTTTTTGTTCGCAGTAAATGTCCCCTTTGTTTACACTGCAATGTGGAATTGTTCCATTTTAATACACATTTTAAAAGTCATAATGATCAAAATGATTTACTTTTTGCAAGAAATGGCCATTACATTTAAACTATTTGCTGTACAGGATAAATGTTTTAGGTTTCATAATTTTTTTCCACAGTTAGGCCTACTTTTCAAATCTGATCAATTAATTTAATTTTAAGAACAAATGTTCTTGAATGAATGAATATGAACCAATCAAACGGTATCCAATGTTTGTTGTCATGCAAGGAAAGTAGGGCATTTAAATTGGGATTCAATTTGACCTGGCTTTCTACAAATTTGTATGTCATGTAAGATCATGTTCATATTGAGTATGTACAGCCATAGAATTAAGGTCTAGCTGCAACCAAAAAGGTCACGAGGGGCATAGCTCCTTCAACCAAACCCAGGAACTATGGGGGAAAAAATCAGAGGGAAGCCAATGCAGAGAAAGTCAGCACAGACAGTCATTCTAAAGGACAAAAAGGTTGTTGGGTGCAGTTCCCACCCACCCCACCCCTTCCCCCGCATACATTGGCTTGTTATCTAAAATTGTGATTTATGCAGTATTTTAATATTTTGCTTATTCTTTCCCCTTGGGTGCTCTCCGAGTGGTGATAAAAAGGCGATGCTGAAAGAGCACCATTAATTTGCTCCGATGACTGGGGAGATAAGGCCAGATAATGGGAAAGATAAGCACAGAAGATATACCATCAGAAACCCGATTATTACCATTAAAATTCCAGCCCAGCAATCTGCAGCTGGCTGATAATTCCTTCTCCGTTTCCACCACTTTGGATGATAAGGCAAAAAATAGTCACTCAGTGCTCCTTGATTAGGCTGCCTGGATATCCCGATAATACAGTGATAAATTATGTATTTTCTCCCTTGTTTTTTTCTTTCCTGTGAAACGTTACATGTGATTTTAAAAAAAAAAAAATTTACGATTTGTAGCCAATTTTTCTGTGTCCCCCCTCCACCTTGTTTCTCCAAGAAATAAAAGACCCATGCACTTTTATTGTAATATGAGTTTGATGGAAAGGGGAGATAGCACTGGGGGATGTTTTGTGTGGGAACACATATCAATGTTATCGGCTCATCTCTCAGGGCCAGCTGCTAGCTGCTGTTGTTTTTAGCCTTATCACCTCATGCCAATATGCCAATAAATTGCCTAGATTGTTAGCAATTCCAAGGCGGGTCAGGAGAATTTGACAGCGATGATGAAAATATCGCTGATGCTCTACGGATTGCGATTAGCCGCTGTAATATGATGGGTGAATTCCAGCAAGCTCCTTCCAACCTATCCTCCTCCCCTCTCCATTGCACCCCACGTCCTCCCTTCTCCAGCGTGTGCTGCTGTTAGTGGCGTCCATACCTCTATTCTTAGTGGAGAAGGAGAACATTTTGATGCTTAATAGTAAGGAAAGATATGAACGGACGGAATTGAGTCATTATTTCTGTAAAATTGCCCCCCAAACTTTCTCAGCGTAACGGGGATTCTGGATAGGGAGCATACTGTACATCTCCAGTGTTTATGAGAATATGTTGGAATAGCCCTCATAGGCTGTGTATGGACGTCTAATGTCAAATGTGCTTATAAAATGGACTAAGTGCAGTTCCCTGTCCAAGAGCTTGTGTTGTTTCTCCAGGCTCCATGCGGTCCAGCAAGGCTGTGTTTCATAGAGAATGTTTCTACAGTTGCTCCCTGACAGCAAGCATACCATATACCCTACCATTTTACAGAGGATGTCATAATCTACTCACGTGACACTAATCTCACATCTGTTAAAATGCGCCACCGCATTTTCCAGCATTATATTTATTATTATTTATCCATAATGCTTCATGGACAATGTTGGGACAGATGTTCCTGGTGTGAATCTGTACAGTGTGTGTGTGTGTGTGTGTGTGTGTGTGTGTATCTTAATATAGTTTGCCACATTAATAGGGCAGAGATGATTGGAGTACCATAAGAAAGTGTAGAAAATAGTTGTACAGTATTTACAGAAAAACTTTTAGCGTCCCTGAAGACAAAGGTCTATAATAATGTATTGTGTACTTTATGTAGAAGCCTGTTATTCCCTTAATTTATATGTAATATATATAAATAAATATGTTTATACTGAAATGGTTTTCTATGGTTACTGCTTTTTCCATCTGGGCTTTACAGTTAATCTCTCCCCACCTCCCACCCCCTTAACATAAGGCCACTTTATGTAATGTTAGCATGCTGTTATCATATCAGGTGACATTTCTATCTTTGAGAGGCATTTATCAGAAGCAGATTACAGTGAATAGGATAAGGGGAGTGTTTACTGAATTGACTGCCAACATCCTGCATGTGTTTGTGTATAAGAATTTGTGTACTTATGCATGTGTATATCTGCCCGTATACAGTAGTATGTGTATGCATCAGTGAAGTATACATATGTGGAAATATGCATTGTAAAGAATCTGAATAGCCTAATCTTTATGTCTACATCTAGTTCTGAATTGCAGGTAGAGTTGGTGTACAGTATCTACATTATACCTTTCTCATCATCTTCCACATAAACATTACAGCAGTTAAAGCAATATGTTTTGGCATGTCAATTAAAAACAATAAAATAGCATAAGAAATTGCAAGCCAGTCTCAGTGTATATTTAAGGGCCTCTCTTTCATCGGGGTGACAATCACGGCACGTCTCTGTCAGAGCAAGAATGGTTGTTGAATGCCAGCTTTCCCTCAAACATCTGTTCCCAGCCAATAACAGCTTGTGCTGGTGCCTTGTCTTAGCTGAAGAGTCCCCAATCGACAGCTCACTTTTGACACAAAACAACAACGCAGCTCCCATGCTGACAATTGTAAACTCCCTCATACATTTTGATGTTAAACCTGAATCTTTTCATTTGTGACAATTTGCTTTGAAGAGAGAATATTAGTGGTGCACCTTTAAAATACCAAAGGAGTAAGGCAAGTCCACCTTTGGTAGGACAGCGGGTGTTTTCTTTTTCCTCATCATATGCTCACATCTTAAGGGAAAGGGAGTGCTGTGTAATGTGTTGATTAGCTGGTGTTGGTAGTCAATGGACAAATGGATCCTTATCCTGCCCTCTCTTTCTCTGCATGCACACAGTGCCCGGGACGGCAGTATGAATTGTGGGCAGGGTTTCTGCATTCCAAAGGTCACTTCCTTGCACAGCTTCCTCTTTATCATCCTCTTTCCTGAATTCTTCTGCCTTTATACCATGAACTGCTTTTACAAGCGATACCTTGTTATTGCTAACATGTCTGTCTATTACAGATTTATTTTCAAATTTGTGAAGTTTTGGATGTAATTTGCATGTAAAATTTATAATAATTCTTATTCTTATTCTTATTATGTATTTCTTATTTTTATTTCTTTATGTTAGTTTGCATGCCTTAAACTCTCAGGTCATTTAGGTTTTATATCACTGATGTCCATTGAGCCCCCAGGTAACAATTGACTTTCAGGCTTTAAGTTAATAGCCTTGTCTCTTGTTTGTAGGGATCAATATTTGTATTAATTAATCACCATTATCAATAGCAGGATCTAGTTCCATTTGTTGTTACATCAATGAAATATCAATAGAGAAAGTGGACTCCCTGATCGTCATGGCAACTTCATCTCTCAGGTCAAAGAGAGTTTATCTTATCTTGCTGCCTAGAGTGGCAAACTGCTTAGGAATCTAGTTTAGACTCAAAGATCATTGATTTAAGCGCTTTTCTCCCCACCTTGGAGTTTCAGGATGGGGGGTGAGAATGGCAGCATTCTAATCACAACAGAGATGTAAGATTTAAATATTGATGTCCAAAGGCCATTACAGAGAAGAGGGCCTCTGGTCTTGCTGTTGTTCAAGTACGTCCTTTTAAGACCCAGACAAAGCTTTGATTATCAGCAGTGTCACCGTGGAGTATGTCTGTATAGCTGACAGTGTGTGACTGCAGGGAAGATCGGTTTCCTGCAGCCACAGCCACATAATGTTACCACATCACTCTCTATATCATGACATTTCACCAGGCATGGGCCATCGGGCCTATGGCACCAAGCATGCAAGGAGCAGTCCCCTACTGTTTTGGTACCACATACAAATGTATTGGATGGTATTATTTATAGAGGAATTTACTACACATTATAAGATACAAATGTTGAATACACTTAAAATATATGCGTTTTGTACGCAGAACCAAACGCTTGCTTGCATACATTACATATTTCCACATATGTTCATATATATTCAAATGTTCTGCCTGCATGGTGGAGGCTTATGGGCGCTCAGGTGTGGTTTGGTCAATATGGGGAGAGACTAGTCTGGGCAACATGGATATACAGTAGCTCATCAGGCTATATAATACTCCTCAGAGCTGGAGCACAGATCAAGAGCGGGCTGCCTACCTTTTTCTAACATTTGGCCACTGCTAGGGGAAATGGCCACACATCCGGAATTCTTCTTTCATTTAGTTAGCGTGGTCGCTTCTCACTTCTGATTCTGGAATACAGATCGTATCTGATGTATCGGCTGATGTCGAGGTGCTTTTTGGTGTCACCTTTAGGTTTTGATGTAGCACGGATAAGGTTCTTGGGATCATTGCATTTGTTTGATCCACATTTGAGTTATATGTCAGAGACAGATCGAGGCCTCACATTTAGTTCATGAATTGAAGGTTCAGTCCGTGTTGCAATGATGTCAGTTCTTTATAGGTCATTTATAAATAAATAATAATTCAATCATATATATGTAAATTAATATAAATATCAGTAAAACCTAATGGTATTTATTTATATTTGTTAGGCTATCCTTCTGAATTCTGAATGACGATTGACAGCATTTTGGCGTTTTGGATGAGAGAAAGAAATAGGAGTAGTGTTGATGAAGTATACAGTACAGAATGACTCAAATAGCAGACTGAATAATAATCATGACGTAATCATAATGCACTCAACAATAAAAAAAAAAACAATACTTTGTTTTAGTTCAGATGCTGAATTATAATATTTTCACTAATGAACATTTTGTGAGAACCCTTCTTGACTAAGATAGAAGTTGGCACACCAGAAAGTGATGCTGTCATAGGTGCTGAGTTTAAATCTCCGTTTTGGCAGGAATTACAAAGGATGGATTTGTGATGGGGTGGCACAAGGCAGAACTTTCAATCCCAGTGCATTAGGATGAAATGCACTAGACTCTCATTTAAGATTTAGGTGGCAACAGAAGATTAACTAACAAGCCTTTCAGTTCAATTTGTACATCAGCATTTTCCTGTAGTCCAACCATACAAAACCAGCCCATCTTTAGGCTTCCGTGGAAAATCACTAATGTCAAAGCTTTGTAAATAGATAAACAATTTATGTAAAATATGCTGCAAGTATAAAACAAACTTCAAAGCATGTTATTACTGTGTTACAATTTGTGCCACTGCAAAGCTGATAAAGCTGTTGACAGCACAGCTTACACATCACATGATCAGAGCCCATATCTGCATACTCTATGATTAGTAGTGAGAGATGCAACATAAATAGCCATAATGATGTAATGTTGTATCCACTGGGCGATGTTTATCAAGAATATAGATATTAGATTATGCAAATCTGATTAAAGAAAGTGTGTCAGATGTATGACAGGTTGTAGAGTATACTTTATGTCTCATGATATATTATCACACACATGCGTTCTAAAGCCAGACAGAATGAGTGCCCAGAAAGAAACACAGCCCCTATTATTTCAGACAGACACTTTTCCTACTCTGTGCATTTCAGAGAATGCTTATCTAGTAATTACTAAAAACTGTTGACAATGAGCAATGCTGTGGCAACGCAGCGCGCCGTATTTTCTCTTATTATATATCAGATCCCATTTTATCTTTGGTTCACCCAACCAGGCCTTCCTGGAAGTAAAAGATAACTGGCTAAAGTCTCTCCTTTTTGGTGGCGCGATTTCAAAAAATTAAGAGTCTTGGTTTCTCGCCGAGCTAATAACTCAATTGATTGTGTCGTCTGCCATTTGTATTAATTTCAACCAGATAAAGTAGCAATGATTTCCCCAGCTGGTTTACACCCATTTTTGTGGAAGATGTGCTTGTGATGCTGTTAGACATACATTTGGCCATAATCAAGTTTTTTAAGCTTCAGAACCACCATAACAACTGGGTCAGATGATAAGCTGCAGCAAAACAGCAAAAAAGCTCCTCTGATAGAAGGGGAGAAAATCTGATTGATTGATTGATGTCTGCTGGCTTTGCTACCATCACAAGCTCGTTGACAGTTAGTTTGGGATCAGATGATTTCATTCTTAAGATTGGGGTTGAGGGGAAGCTAGGCAAATATGAAGGACACAAAGGTCAATGGCTTCTCTCCTCCTCTCTATATATCTCTGGCTCGCAATAGCATGCTTTGACACACTGTAATATGCTGCTAAGCTTTGTGGCAACAGGACACATGGTCATAGTTTGTAATATCCCACTGAAGTAATCTCACCAGAAATGATTGAAAGTGGTGGAGGAATCTGGAAGTTGCAGGACTCGCTGACATCATCAACTGCTGTGGATTGGGGAGATGTGTCCTTACTTGTTCGAATGAATCACCCCGCTTCCTTTTGCCGTGTTGAATCAGTAAAACATTAGCTTTGGCTTAAAGTGAATCTGTTATTGTAAGTAGGATCTGATAAGAGGCTACCATGGCTTTGTGAAACAAAGAGGCCAATGGGACTTGTTGGAAATGGGATCAGTGACTGTCTCTCTGTGGCTTTGGATGGAAATGGAACATGGAACAGTGACAAAGAATGATTGGATGCATATCGTAAATAAAAACCTAAGTCTTCTGGTATCGTGTTTCATTCCTAGTCTCTGTATAAGCCTCTTCGAAAAATATCTTTGATGCTAAGTTTGCAATTGGCATAGGTCTCGGCCGGTTGTTCTGAGATTTACGTTGACCTTGTGTGACTCAGTACTCATTTTGTCTTATGAAACTAAATGAGAAATGTATTTTAGGCAGGCCGTTATTCCTATGCAATGTGTCAGAATTTTGCTTGCACACGTGCACGTGCACGTGCACACATGCACACACACACATGCATGCGTGCGCACACACCCACACACACACGCACACACACACACACACACACCATGGCTCTTCAGGCAAAGGGCTCCATCTCCAATAGTCATAATAGACATGTCCATTAGCTTTGTCTTGGGGCTGCTTTCAACATCAAGGTCCCACTTCTGATGAAGTGGTTATGCAAATGGGAGTTATATTTGACTACTGTGAATCGCTTGTTTTAATCAAGTTTACTCTGAAAGAAATGCACTCTCTATTCGGAGCTACCAACATAACAATTAAAATGGATAATCCAAAGACAATTCCAATCCAAATGGAACTGGACATCATTTAGGGAGAGTGACAACAACTCTTTGTTTGTTTGAAGTGGTTGATATGACCTTCTTGTCAAAGACAGGCAAATAAAAGGGATTTGTAATTACCATAATTATATCTTATATGTTTTCACGTAATGATGTCCGTTGAATAACTGAGGCTTCATTTAGAGCCTGCCTCAGCATACACTGGCAGCCATTGACTCATAATACAGCATGTTACATTGTATAGTGTAGAAGTACTGTAATTAACTTCTTTCATCAGTGATGTTTATCATGCCATGCTTCTGGGGGAAAAGCCCATGTATGTCAGCTTTTTGGTTACAGTTGGATTATAACAATTCTCTTAGTTCCTACTTATCTTTTATTTTTTTTTCAACATGTGATATCAACCCAATTGTCTTCATGTCTAAACTGGATGAGTCTCTAATCTAGACCACTGTTCATTTAATGTAAAACACCTCATTCTGTGGCTCAGGCTGCTGACGACCTTATCGTTATATAATTCACCCCTGGTTTCTTTGCTAATTCATTTAAATTCCCCCATGTTTATATTTCTTGTATCTTCATTCATACGGATTTCACTTCATGAGTTCAAAGGCTTGTCTTGAAGACTTTTGGGAACTTTCTAGATAGGAATTTACATCGTGCCAAGCAGGAAACTCTTGTCCATCTCTCTCTTTCAATCCCCCAAGCTCATAGTTTGAACAAGCTTCTATCAAACAACAATATAGCAACTACCGTAGACATCAGCAGGTACTGTGTTGCAAGAGCTCATTGGCTCAAGGCCTGCACTGTTCCACCATGGCCTGCACAGAATGTGGCTGTGGCCCCACTGTTGCTTTGGTCTTTGTCCGGCAACATATCAGCATATCTGCAGTGTCTCTGAAGCCCCGGTTGTATAATGCACCGTTTACGGCTTTGCGGCGGAGGTGGGTGGGTGGTGGCGGAATAGCTCCAGGCTTTCCCCTCAGTGAGTGGATTAGCAGTGGCCTGCTTTAGCGCACTCCACCATGGTGTGAAATCAGCCCTGCTTCGGCGCCCGGTGATGAGGCTCTCTCCCTCGGTGCCTCCCCCACCATCTTTCTCGCTCTCTCTCGCAGTCTCCTCACCCGTTTAGCTGCAAAGCCCCTCTCTCCCAGCCATCTGTGAAATGTGGAAACTCTGTGTTTAAGTTGAGTTCAGAATCCCTCCAGCCCCTCTGTCTCGCTCTCTTCTCTCTTCTCTCTCTCCCGTTAAGAGAGAGAGACCGAGACAGAGAGAGAGAGACAGAGAGAGAGAGAGAGAGAGAGAGAGAGAGAGAGAGAGAGAGAGAGAGGGAGAGAGGGAGAGAAAGGGAATCAGCTCATTGATGTCATGCCGTGTGTGCAGGAACCCTGCCTGTACTCGCAGGTGAGTTGGAGGAGGGTCTGGGCCTGGGTGCGGGCCGAGAGATATGTGGTTCCTGGTTCCAAACCCCCCCCCATCCCTCCCTCATTTGTGTGTGTGTGTGTGTGTGTGTGTGTGTGTGTTTTCAGAGGGAAAACGGTGGCATGGCACCCCTGAGCTTCTGCCCAGCCCTTTGAAGATAAGATGGTGATACAATCCCTTTCAGTATGTCGCTTTAACACTTTTAGTGACATCCCATGTCTTTGCAGCTAAAACACCTATGATGTCTGCTGAACAACCTCAGGTCAAATTAGATGATGAATGGCTGATGAAATACTATATTGTGTGTATGGTGTATTTTTTAAATTTGGTTTGGAGTCATCGCTTGTTAGTTAGAGAAAATATACAAATTTATTCACACAACAAACTTCAGTTTTATATATTGGGTGCAAAACTGTTATTAAAATGTTGCGCTTTTGAAATTTACTGCTCTTCCCCCATCTCTTGACAGCTTTTAACCAAATTTGAAACCACAATCCATCTTCTACTGCATTCATAACCACAATATGTTACCCTCGCTCGCCAATTTCACCATGTTTGTCTATCCTTGGATGTTTTTGACAAGAGTGACCATCATAATCAGGCTTTTGAATGATGCACTCAATATTCGCTTTATTTACTGTACGTTTCTAAATCCTGTGGCTTTGGGGTTCAGATCTGTGCATAATGTCTGTGATTGCATGGCATTATGCTGGGTTGGAAAAGCTGTGTCTGGGTCCAGCGTCACATCATCTTTCCACAGACAATGTGGATGTGTGTGTCTCTCTCTGAACTCATCAGGGATGGGCGTTGATTGCTTTTTGATACCCCTCCAATGTGGAAGGGGTCCTGCATACATCAGCTAATTAGAATGTCCTTATAGTGTTTGTATGCATGTGTGTGCGTGTGTGTGTGCGTGTGTGTGTGTGTGTGCGTGTGTGTGTGTGTGTGTGTGTGTGTGTGTGTGTCTACTATAGCAAAGACAGACCCTTACACTCATAATAAGATCCTCAGCCAGATTGCTGAAACCACACTTAACTGAATGCTTTATCAAATCCCTCATGATAAACGTAATACGGTGCTACTTAAAGTGTGTGTTTATTGTGTGTGTGTGTGGGTGTGTGTGTGTGCGTGTGTGTGCGTGTGTGTGTGGGAGGGGGGGGTTATATTCAAATGAAAAATAAACCCCTCTAAAGAGTTGAGGTAAAGAAATGGAAGCTGTGGAGTACAACAGTCTAACAAAGTGCGGTACATTTAAATGGTGTCCCTTTAATTTGAAACACAAAAAGGAATACAATCACTTTTGAGAGAAGCCACCTGACCATTGTTCCAGCTCACATACAGAAGAGTCTATCATACAGGTTTTGAGTTAAAGACATTCTAACTAATGATGAGGGCTTTGTGCGAATAGTGAATGGATGGCCTGGCAGTAGAAGGGAAAGTTAGCTAATTAGACGTTGCAAATGAGTGCATGGTATCAGTCTTAGCACCTTGATGATGTTACTGTTGTCGTGCAACGCAGACATCCAACACTCCACATACATGCATACATTTACAAACATGCATTCACCCGCCAGGTACCTCAAAACATCCGCACTCTGCTATGATCTGTGGATGATCTCAGAATCAGAAATACTTCAGAATCAGAAATTCCTTTGTTACAATTGCTCAGCTTGCACTGTATACTTCATAGACACATTCTATTATATCCCGTGCCTTGTGGGTAACATTACACTGTGGCCTGGTCCCCAAGCAACCGAAAATGAAGTGTGGGACGTGGCACTGGAACAGAAATCATACAGCTGGTTCCTCAGGTAATCTTGAGTTGGATCTTAATTCCAATAAAGTGTTTTTTTCCTAGTATAAGCCAGATCCAAGAAAGAACACTCTACACAGTATTTCTGCGGTCATACTTTATTGAATATCATTTCAGATAAGGACTGTAATCCTTCTGGGGTGGGGGGGTTATTGACCAGCTTGATGATAGCATACTGTAAGTGTCTCCTAATCTGATGAATAACGATTTGTGTCTTCTGTTCAAACCAACAGTGTGGAATATTGAAAACTGCCCTTCTGTTACTGTTACTGTATTATTCCCCAACTTTTCCAAGACAAAGTCTGAATCCCTCACAGTAAAAAGCTTAAATCTTTCATCAATTAGAAAATGCAATAAACAGATCAAACAGATGAATAAGAGAACTAGACTAATGAACAGTTGATGAACCAATGAGTTCACAAATCCCAAATATACAAGTGCAGACCATACAAATGATACAGTCCATGATACTGGGCAGCTAGCAGCACCATACCCCTCCATAAACAGAGCGTGGCCGAGATCAAGCAGCCAGGTGGGTCACCCAGGTCAATACGACACTTTTACAGTCACACCTCTCAAAGTAGTTCTCTTCCATCAGTTGGTGGCAGCACTCTCTGCTTGCCACATGGTTCATTTCATGGGGATTTCTTTTATCTTGGCTGGCCAGGCCGACGACCCTTGAGCACTGATAGCCCTATAGGGCTGCAGCAGAACATCACTAGTGTGTTGTGGATTAGAACACAGGTTAGTTACAGTACTTAGTTACTTCCCAAGCACCACATTTGTAAGCATATACTGTATGCGTGTGTGTGTGTGTGTGTGTGTGTGTGTGTGTGTGTGTGTGTGTGTGTGTGTCCTGTATGTTTAGGTCTGTGGATGTTCTTAAAGCCTACTGTATATCTGTTGCTGTTGAATTGTTTGAATAGTTTTGGTACTGTTGTGAGGTTTTTTCTCACTGGAAAAGCAGCACACATGAAACAAACCTCAAACAGAATTACAAAAGCATTGAAGATATAAATATTTTTCTGGTGAATTATGTTTCCTGAAATGCAAATTCCTACGGTATTCGGCTAGTAAGTTTTAATAGAAGAGACTATGTGCCTAAAACAGGCTGCCAAAGGTGCATAGACCTAACATATATCTACAAGTCTGAGACAGAATAAAGCAAAGGACTGCTCGATACGCTCAGAACTGTTCAATTTCATGAGCCAGCAAAGAGTGACATGTTTCCTTTCCTTAGCATTGCTGCACAGAGAAAAAAAAAAACGATTTTAACTCCCTCTAAAAAATAAAGGAACATGAAAGACACTACTGAGGGTCCTTTAGAACATTTCTCTTTTGTTGTGTGTAATGACAGTTATTATACCGCCTGGCTCGTCTTTTGCCATCTGACTGTTGTTTGAAGTTAGCAGAAGTCCACAGTATTTTGCTTTTCAGCTATTTTTACTCGTTGTGACTCCCTGCCGAGTTTGAAGGCAAAGCTAGTGTAGATTCCATATGCAGTACTTTCTCCATGAGTTGCTTGCATGATTGTTGTCCCGGGGTGAGACGGCTGGGAGGCTTGGTCAAGTGTGCAATCGGCCTTGCAGGGTGGGGGGTGTTCCAGGAGCAGCGTGGCTGTTAGGGAGTGGCAGATGCCCTCATCATAGACCTGCTGTTGTGTGATCTCACCAAAACCACCATGTCTAGGCAAATCCAATTTACTCCAAATGTTTTTGGATTGGACTAGACTGTTTCTGGAAGAAAGCTTGATGGAGATGGTTGATGGAGACAGACATAGAGCAAAGCAGTGGAAAGGGAATGGGAGACAATAAAAGCGCTGTACAAAGCAATCAGGATATAGATTATGTTCTCCACTGACCTAGTATATCTTAATTCTCTCTTTTTCACTGCCTGAGTTTGTCCTGTTCCATTGAATTACAACTTTCTAACAAATTATATGCTGTATACAGTATAATACAGCAAACCCAACCCCACAAAACCAGTGAATTAAGAGAACTTGCTCAACAGATTCCTAACAAACAAGTGCATCTTCTCAGATTAGAAGCATACAGTGCTATTTCTAATGCCATTATACCACGGGTGTGTATGAAAGCAATCTGCTTTTCTCTATTGCGGGTGGGAGAGGGAGCCGTAGCGTTATCAGCACCAGATGCAGGTTGACTTGAGACTTTGAATAGAAGGTAAAAAGAGAAAGGGGGAAATTAATGAGAGCCATAAAGCCAGCAGGATAAATAATTAGCCAAATTCTCCAAAGATCCGTCCCTTCATTTGCAGCCAACAAATTCTTCACTCTAAGTTTCTTGTTACTTTGTTAAAATTGCAGGCTAACAATATATATGTTTTTGCTAGTGTGTGTGTATGAGTCTGATCCAGGTTTATTTGTTGCTACTGATAATGCTGTGTTCACTGTAAACAATTATTTTGTGTTGTCCTTTTTTCATTTGTCATAAATATCCTTGTGACAGTTTATCGATAATTGTATAGACAACTGCGTTCCTTCAGATGTTTGTAGTACAGACGGGTGGAAGGCCTATTCACAATTAATTTGTCATAATGTTCTTCATAAATCAATTGTCAGAGTGAATGCCATATATATGTATATGTATATGTATATGTATATATATATACATGTCTGTGCAGAATAATCACAGACACAATGTTGATACTGCTCTGTACCTTTATGCTGGACGTGTGATGTTATTCCATTAAAGTTATTCCTCCTCTGTTGTCTATTCATCAGGGGAAAATATATTTTCATAGCATTAGACAACTGTTGTGGCAGTGTTCATCTACAGTGTTTACACGTATTTCCTCTCCCAATGGATTTCACATTATTGTTGTCACACTATATAGAGCACAGCCACAGGCATTGTTCTAATACTTTTGACGGTAGATGTGAAAAAAGCTGAGCAATCACTGAAAGACTTACATTATCCGCTGGTCTTTGATCGCTATTCATGCGTCTGCGCTAGGTAATCTCCCACTCTAATCTCATTCAAAGATATAAATAAACAAGTATTGCTGTAAATGAGAGAAGCACATGAGTGAACATCCAGAGGATTATGGTAATTTGTGGATAAGAAGAGGTATTTTAAAAAGTGACTTTTAATGGACTGCTTATTAGTTCTCTGGATTTTCTTAAAGATCAAGTACAGAACCAGTCATATGCTATAGGAGGACATTTGATATATATATTTAATCTCAAATATTAAATGAGGTTAGCAGACCAAAATATTTTTTCCACGTAATGTTTTAGTGTTAAATCTCAATATTATGATTCATTCGTTTTTGTTTAAAATATTATTCCCTTGGGGATTCCTTTGTTGAAATACTGTACTTTTCTAAGCATTTATATAGCCAGTGACTTTGAAACTAAATAGAAAAAATATTAAATAAATGCACCCATATTGCCAGATGAGGTTTTTTTTTTTTGTTCTTTTTTCGAATCTCGTCCAATTTGACATTTGGGAAGTCAGAAATCAGTTATGTCTCCTACCTAGACCAATAAAAGGCTGAAAATCTAGCATATGACTTTAAAGTCAGCCTAGCTCGCCTTTGACATGGCACATTACAAAGGGAAAGGGAAATCACACTGCATACCTGATCCACAAAAAAGCCTTTGAAATGGATTGCTGGGCGGGATCCAGGCTGGCACAAGTTGTGGCATTGATGGCACAGCCCCTGGGCACAGGGATACTTGGCCTGGACACGATGGTTGCTGGGCTTATATCAGTGGGCACTCCTCCATCCTCTGGGAGCTCCTAAGCCATGCTGTCTGAAGACGAACTGATGGGGTTGGCAGCACATATGGGCATGCTATGGTTTGTATTTCAGTCAAAACAGCCCCTGATGTTATCGCCTTCAGCCACCAAGGCAGACGAAACGATTGAGCTTCACTCAAACTACTCTCACAGATGAGCTTCAAATCAGGGAGAAGTTTCCTCCATTATATTTGTTTGATGCTGCGTTCTATATACAGCCCAGGTTCTGCAACTCCTAATTACCTGAATGTTTTCACCTCAATTCTTATCTTTTAAACTAAAGTGAGGTGACAACTTGTACCAGCTAATTGGAAATCCATGTTGGCCTTCAATTTTCAAAACCTCAGTGTGTCACAATGGCATTGGTATGATAATCACAGATCCTATCTTTATTTCAGCTTTTGCCGACTTGTGTAGATACAGAATCGTGACAGTCACAATGGTTTTCAGCATCTACAGGGTAATGAAAGCTGTTTAAAAGAGGGTGTTTTCTGTGTTGCTTTGCCAGAACATTAATTAGATAGGTATGGGTGGGGAGGGTGTGCGGTCAACAGCCGGTTTTTAAAGAGGTCTAACCAGAGATGAAAATTTCCCCATATGTAGCCCAAACCAAAGGCTGCCTGTACATATCTTCTGTCTTTAATGATATGTATTTCCTTATTATTTCAAATAGCCAGTGTGGGCATGTGTGTGAGTGTGTGTGTGTGTGTTTTTTTCTTTCTCTAGAAGCTTTTTTGATATCCATTTAGATTGGAGCTTCATTAAAAACCTCAGACAATGGAGTGACTTCTAATTAAGAAGCGCCGCATCTGGCCCCTGGCACCCTATCCCGTTGTTCCATCTATTTTGCTGGGGAGAATTCATTTGTTTCTTAATTAAGAAAAACACCAATAGTGTGAAAAATCTGCTTATGGTACCTGAATCCTAATTAGTTAAATAGTGAGGGGTAGACATGGAAACACATTCCAGTAGCCCTAGAAATGAACTCAGAGCTGATAAACATGGACTAACTAGCCTTGCATAAATCCATGCTAAGGAGAAAGTGTACCATCATTATGGTTAAGACAATATGCAAACTATCTTCAAAGAAATCAAATTGCCGGAATGTTTTCATTTGCATGTATTAACCATTAACATAATGAGGAGAAGTGACATTAGACCCGGATTGTGTGTCTGTTCAGATTGATAACTGCATCTGCAAATGGTCTCCTCCTGCAAAAATTATGCTAACCGTCAAATCAGTGTTAAACAGTGGAGACACAGTGGAAACACACAGTGAGAGAGAGAGAGAGAGAGAGAGAGAGAGAGAGAGAGAGAGAGAGAGAGAGAAACCCCCCCCCCACCACCCCACGTTTTATCAGTGAAGCTCTGTGCAAACCTGCTGCAGTGTTGAATCTGAGCCATCACCCTCTGACAGCTATCCTTAAACAGGAAACGCCTGGGAGTCATTGTCTCAGAGGCTCTGCGAAAAGCTGTGGAGGATGGGGGGGGGGGGACGGGGACCAGAGAGAGGAAGTGCCCATGTGGCTGCTGGTGGCTGCAGCTGGACTCAGAGTGGGCACACTTCACACAGCAGCTTGGCCTCCCAGCCTCCCAGCCTCCCACACAGCTGTATTCAACACACATACTGGCTGCACACACACACACTTACCTAAAACACAGAGAGTCACACATGCTACACAGAAAACACATTCAGGAGATAACATTAACAAGCTTGCATGCATACAGAGAAACACAGTGTTGGTCACTTACACACACACACACACACACACACACCACACACACATATTTACAGTATATGCAGACACAGAGGATCATACATGTATCCCTCACCTCCCCCGCCCCCACCAAACACATTGACATGCACGCACATAAGCATACACAGGCACACACCTCAATGTTTCCAGGACACCAAAGGCTCACTTATCTATTCTGTAAAGACTCACCATGTCCCACATTGACACGTCGGTGCATGGCAACCAGCCAAACCCACTGTGTTTTCCCCACTGCAGGCATCATGCAAAACACTAAACAGCCTCCCGTTTTCCAAATAATTTTACCCCAACATGCTATTTCCCATGGATCAGCCTCTTAGGTCAAATTATTCAATTAAGTGTCTGTTTATTACTGATACCAAAGCAGGGTGGCGCTTGTACTTATCACCTTTTTTGCAGATTGGTGTTCTCACAGAATACCACCATAAAGATTGCTTTGGCTGTAATTAAAATGGCACGGAGACAAATTTGGCGCAGGGGCTAAGACACGAGGAAAAGCAGGAGATGGGGGGGGCAGTGGGGGCGGAGGACTATATTCTGTGTCACTGAATGAAAAAAGTTGCTGCTGTAAAGCTTTGAGCGAATTCACCATCAGAAATGCTTCTGTACAGAAGCAGAAGCATTTCTACAGAAACACAGCATGGTGTTTATGTAGAGAAAATGGCTGCAGTTGGCCTCAGGCAACGATGTCTGGTGGTCTGTGTGGCAGAGATGCTGTTTGGATGTCCTAAGCGACAGCCAGCCACACTACCATCCATTCACAGGACCTGGGTGTTTGATGAGCTATTGGCAAGCTTCGGGGACACGTGTTCACGGGCCTTGTGGCAGACGTACCTTCCACTGAATGACTCTGTGAGCCTGTGTGACATCTCAAGGAAAAAAAAACACAAAATCAAAGTGCCAATAAGCTCAGGACTTTAAGCCAAAACTCACACATACACACACTCACGCGAACGCGAACACTCACAACGCGAGTGACGACTTTGGATTTGACAGGATCTTAACACCCGCTCTCTGAGGAAAGAAATATTAATTCATATTGTTATCGCAGATAGCTGGTGATGTTTTAAGTCGCGCATACAAGGAATATGTAAAATGTAAACCAGGTCTCTAACGTTTGCCTTAATGACGTGGATCTTCGTTTCTCTACCCCCTGCGAATCATGTCTTAGTGGGCTTCTGAGTGCCGGGATGTCTGATATGTGAATATTAAAATGGACTTTCCAAGCTCATCTGCAAATGTGATTTGCACATATCACACTTCTGCAGTCATCAAACCTCTTCGTTGTCGGCCAGGCTTCTGAGCAAAGGGGTGTGGTGTTGTGTGTACTGTATGTGTGTGTTGGAAAGTGAAGCGTGGGGGGTTAGGGGGTGGAAGGAGAAAGATGCACATATGGGGCTCTGTATTTATGTATTCTGTTTGTGACCTGATTTAAATGCATACTGTACATTTGTTAAATTACGGAGTGTAAACCTTGCTGATCTCACGGCAGACAGGTGTAAACATCAGTGTTGTCATAACGTACCGGCAGTAAATATGATAATGACGACGTGCCGCAATAGAGCACAAAATAATTTGGACATCATGTTGATGCCTGCCAGGCCCGGGGAAATGCCCTCCAGTATGAAGGTGGTCCATTGACATGCCATACACGCCAAGATATAATTATGGCTGCCTGTCTTTGTTCCTCCCAAAGCTTCCTCTCAGAGCACTAGTAATTTGCTTGTGATATTTTGCTATTCTTTACAATTGAGATATTCTCTGTGGACTTGAGTATTACACGACAGTAAAATGGGGAAACAGAGAGTAATGGTGCAACGGAATTCCATGTCAGCCACAGTCAAAGTATATATCATGGTCCAAATAAATTAAAAATAGGTTTGATTGAAAACAGCTGCTATTGAAATTATTGGATTATAATAAATGATAGATGATGCAAATCTTGATCCTGTAGTTTTTGGACCCTGCCCGTAAGTGCAGTGTATCGCTGTCCATCTGTGTTGCACATTTCTGATAATAAGGGCCAATGCCAGAATCTCTTAAGGGTATGCGGGTATGCGGGTGTGTTGGGCTCTGGTTTGTTGTCATGATAATCCCCTCATTTGTAATGTCGGGATCAGCAGGTTACGGCTCTCCGCTTGCCTGCCATGTCAAGACTCGGGACTGGCGAGGTGGATTGTCATTTCTGAAGCAATATTTTGACAGTGCCTTCACTTTACTCGCACACTCATGCTCAAAGGTCAGAGCTGTGCCACTTCCATTTACTGTATGTGAACACTCAATCCCTAAGGAGTAGGGATGTCTCTCCCGACATCCCTGCTTCAGTCTCTCATGTCTGTATGTCTCTCTGTCTCTTTGTCTCCCTCTCCCTCACCATTTAAATGACTTGTTTTGGGGAATGGGTGTCAAGACTGGTTCTACAGAGCTTTATAGCCGGTCTAAAGCTCCCAAATTGAAGTGTAATTGCAACCTATAAAGATTTATATTAGTGGAAATGGGGAACGGCGGTTAAGCGCACCCCTCATTCACTACAGAATCTGATCTCCCGTTACTGTATTTTTATCATTACAGTTAGTTTAGCACAACCTCTGTCTAAATCCCAATTGTTTTATAGTGTGGACACATATTGGCACAGCATGCTTTAATTGTTGCACCTACACAATGTCTCAGTGGTATAGCCGTCATCCGTTTTACTTTGTGTTCTACCATCCCCACACACACACACAGCAGGTTATGTCTACCCAATAAGACACTTGTCTGTATAACAAATAGACATTGTTGCTGTGCTATTGTTGCCAGCTATCATATAGAACGTGATGGAGTGACGGTGGTAGTTTTACTTTTTTTGTGCTTTTGGACTGCTGTGCCACTTGCAGGCCCGGGGGTGTTATGGCAGTGTAAATCTCGTTCACACAGCTCCCCTCCAGGCCAGGGAGAGCAACATCATTAGCTAGAGCAGATGGTGGGGCTTTGCTTTTTCAGGCTCTATAGTCTGTTGTGTCAAATGTCTGTTGGAATCTTGCATAATACGATGGCAGCGCAGAACACAGCCATACAATGAGTGATGAAATCCATGTGAAATCCACATTTACACTTAGCCTCTCCATTCTCACGTTAAAATAAAAGCAAAAGAAAAGGTGTGAGCAGTTGTTTATTGGGAGTAGTGGTGGAGGCAAGGTTCTGTGAGTCTGTGTTTGGACCTTAGGGGTAACATGTTAGACAGTTTGTACAATCACATATCAGTGAGGAGCATTTATCTCAGGCAACCACAAGCCTCTCCCACCATTGATGCAGCCATATTCCACAGTGTGCTCAGGGAGCAGGGAGAGAGCGCTTGCTGCAGAATCATAATCTCCCAAGCAAAGGGAGCTTTGCGTGGCCAGATCAAGAATTAGAGAACGGGGAGGGGGTGGTAGTGGGCAGCCCTTCTCGTACTGTGTTTTAAAGGACAGCGTTTTGAATGTCATTTGACAATTTCCTTTTAATTAGAACTAATTTACAGAAAGATGCCCAGCGGCTAATCTTTACAGAATAATTTTTCTTTACTTTTAATTAAAAAGTGGAAAAGATTTAGCTGATCCATAAAGAATTGTTCTTTTGAAATGTTCATCAGACTTCACACTTCTTTTGGCATTGGTAATATTTAGATCCTATCTACTTTGCTCACAGTCTCCACTAACGTATTGTGATGATTCTTTCCTCCCTTATCCTGGGTATTAAGTAGTGGAACTAGCAATAGTATAAATAGGAACCAGAGGCAAATTAGAATTGAATTAATAAAGAATTTATTGCAAAAGGAACGTGGGGGGGGGGGGGGGGGGGGGGGGGGGGGGGGGGGGGGGGGGGGGGGGGGGGGGGGGGGGGGGGGGGGG
>JAODUK010000008.1:1057061-1071633 GCA_027564635.1 Typhlichthys eigenmanni | reverse complement strand
CGGTACATTTAGCAAATCGACGTATTAAGTAACCGGTTACGTCGGTTACGTCGACTAATCGTCCCAGCACTAGTCTGGAGTAGTGTAAATGTATCAGAAAGACATATACAGTATATACAGTACTGTATACTGTACTATACAGTACTGCACTGTATGTATATATATATATATATAAAAGTATCTTAATTTAGCTCAGTGTCCCACTATACAAGACACTTATAGCCTACACCTGGTTAATGCTGAATATTATTACTGTTATGTTACACTGTTGCTTTGGTCCTTTGGTCCTCTGGGATGGTGGAGAATGGAGTTTGGTATAGTGTTTCTGTGTGGGAGGGACACCATGTGTGCACATGCATGCCTGTGCATAGGGAATTTAGAGCAATGAGTAGAGGCAGTAAAAGTAGGCAGGACCCATGCAACTCCACAGAGAAGCTAGCTGGCATCTGCTGAAGCCTTTGGGCATGCTCAGAGGTGCCTCCAGCATTTTAATGGCATAGTCAAATTCCAGCATGTATTCATGCCATTCCAATTCCAATGCATTGGATAAAGAAATAAGACTGCGTTCTTCCACTTCAACAAGCCTGACAGAAGCACTGGGCTTGACAACACAGAACTTAGCAACTCTGTAAACTTGCCGACCCTCCAATCTCGTGTCTGATTGGAATAAGTTATGTTTACTCTATTTGTGCATTGGTACCAGCATGAGAAACATATACACACTGGTCTGCATATGATTGACACTCTCGCCAGCTGCCACGAGACATCACCATAGTCAAACTGCAATAGATGTTGTCACAGCCAATGGGTGTCTGTGGCTTGGTCCATGAACTGCAAATGTACACTTTGTTTCTAAAAGTCAAATGTGTGCTGCTGTATGGGTCAATGTGTACGTTGCATGTGTTTTGCATCTACATGAGTGTTTATTCATCCTTCCATAAATGCACCCTCCCTTTTTCCCCTTCGCAGCTTTCAAGCCAGACGTCAACGCTGAGTTTTGAAGCAGTTTGTTGACTGTTGATTGTAAGTGCCCGAATTTAGGAACGCAGCCATTTCTAATCATCGGAATTACATTGCTTAGCAACCGGAAAATCAAGTTAAACAATACCATTGCTCATGCTTGGTCACAGACAGCAGCACTTAGAACACATCAGTCTCTACTGAAGCTGTGCCACACTCCTCCCAAACACACACACACACACACACACGCACGCGCACACGCAGACACACACACACACACATAAATATCCAGGCAAAGCAATTCACAAAACAAAATTCACAAATGGTAATTTTAATTTGCATTTGACTAGTGTCAGAGCTTTAGCATCACATTATTTTGATCACAGCCTGTAGAACAGGCTTTTATTTATTTTTCTCTTCCCTTCCTTGTAATTTACACAGTGCAATAATAATTTAAATTCCTTTGAGCATTTCTGCATCTAATTGACTGCTTACAAATTACATAAATGCAGTGGCAGGCTGTGCATTTTACACCTAGGCATTCAGTGCTGTCCTACCTGAGTCAATTCTCGCATTAAAGGCAGGGTTCTTGCTAACTTCGAGCTCAAATCAAAATAGTATTGCTCCGCGGCGCCTCACACATCGAAATGCATTGTAAAGCAAAGCGGTGTTACTATTTATGGACCCAGGGCTGTGTAGAAGTATTGGATTATTTTTTTTACACGATCAGAGAGCGGTAAGATAGCGAAATGCAAGGTGATATTTGTTTAATTTTACACAAAGTGTATTATCTTACATTTAGCTTACAATAGCTGACTATACCTTTAATACCATTACTGATTGGTTAAAAGCAACTGTTTCTTTGCCATTTACAGTAGTTGAAGTTACAGGCGCCCACACTGTTAATTCTGAAGGCCTCAAGCTAGGTTTCTTTGACATGGCAACACATGATGGCTGATATATTATTGGATAAAACATCTGACATAAACATACTCAACTGGAAGCAGCACAACCAAGAGAAAAAGCAAAGAGACTAAAGGGAATACTAATTCATGAAAAAATATTAAAACGCAAGTTTAAGCCAGCAGAGAAGGCCTTGCTGGCCCTGACGGCCCACCACTGCGTAAATTGTATCTATATTAATACAGTGATCAAGGATTAAATTAGAGGCTAGAGCCCTGTAACATTTACATGGGTCTCCTCCAAGGATGTTCCTCTCTCTCATCACTCTCATCAACCTGCCTCACAGTATCAGACACAGTCAAACGTTCTCATTTTCACACTCACTGTGTGGGTAAACACATGCATGTGTGTCCAAGTATGTTTGTTCACAGATGCTAACAGAGCAGTGCTAAGAGTGCAGACGCCACTGTAACCTGAGACAAAGTCTGTTTTTCCTGCGCATGCACTTTCGCAAGAGCCACAGCAAGCGCGGGCACGCAAACATGGGCGTCCACGATGACGCTATCAGTGGTGGCACAAAGGCCCAGTCACAAGGAGAAAAGTTGGCGCCGGTTGGAGCCATGTGCTCCTGGAGGCCCTGTTGGATTTTTAGGGTGTGCATTATGCATTCATGTTTAGTCTCAGGTGCTACGTTTTATCCCCAGGCCAGCTTGGATGCATTTTCAATGGTCCCTTTTAGATGAAAAACTGTATAGGTGGGGAGCTAAAAAATGATTTCCATGCTTATAGAGATCTGTCGCTTTGTTCTGTCAGATTCAATTACCTCAGCTCTAATTAGGGAGCTATAGAGGAGGCTGGGTTTGTGATCCGTGAATCACACTGTGGAGCCTGCTGATAAAATGAGGTATCGCTATCACAGCTCGGCCACAAGCTCCCCACATTGCGAGGAAGGCTGAAAAAGCATGCCATGAAATTAGCACTCAGCACGCAAATACTCAGAGCCTTTTTTGAATTTTGAATTTTAGAGGCAAGATCAGTGCATCTTGTTTGACATTCACTATGGAGCTCTTCATACTAGGAAAAACATAAGTGTAGCTCAACATTATCTGTGCAGTTACAGTACAATTATTTCATGCCTGTACAGTTATCATTTGCTGGACGCTTCATTGTTTTTCTCCATACTGTTGCACTATACTGTATATAGTGTATATATAGTATACAGTATATACTGTATATCTCATACAGTAGGTATAAAATGATGGAACAGAACCATAGTAAACATTTTGACACTACACCTGGGGTTACAGGACCCGTTTCTCAGGCAAGTTCAAAGTGAAACATGGACGAGCGGTATGTAGGTAGGTAGGTAGTTTATCGTCATGTATCGCTCTTCCCTGCCTGCCTTAGACTCATTAATCCTCTGTCCATCATATGGGCCCAGAGAATCCAGCCCTGTTTTATAGACCCGGCGGGGGCATTACCATATCCCGCTCCGCACTGCCGATGCCTATCACAGAGGGGCCATGCCACGAACAAAGGAGCTACTGTGATCCAGCCGGCATTCAGCTCCCCATGTCTCTATTAACATTGGCTGCCCGGGCCTACGGCCCCCTGCTGTAGGCTGTCTGAGCAGGGCCCAGGTTGTTCCTATCTGGTCAACGGAGGGCAGCCCTGGGTGGATGCAGATGGCTCATTTCAGGAACACACTGTTGCAGAGCGCAGGGCTGTCAGGCTACAGGGACACTGGACACTGACAATGATTGAGAGGGGGCTCATGAAGGGCTGCAGACTGGTGGGGAAAACATCCCAGGCTTGTGCCTCCTCAAACCTTGTTTGCAGAGTGATGGATTAATACAGTGTCATGGTCAAGAGTGGCTATTCCCAGGGTCCTAGGAACAGAGACAAGATACTGTACATACAGGAGATAGAAAGAAGTATGAATGAAGCAGTGGAGATCACTAGATTTATTTTGTGAGTGTGGTGTGCAGCTCTTTTGGAGTGAGATGGTGCGTGTAGAAGGGAAATGCAGATGTTCATTCAGTAGTGTCACTGACCATCTGAACTCTTGAAGAGCCGTGATAAGAGCCTAAAGAAGCAAGCATTCCTCTGGGCCATTTGTCAGCAATGCCTATAGAAATGCACCAACAACTGCTGTTCACACACTGAATGTGACAGGATTTTAAACAGTACACAACTAAATATAGCAGAAATGCCACTATCAGAAAATGAGTTAGGAGTGTGGTGCTAGTCGTTTAGAAAGTCATTATTCTTATCATTGCTGTCTGTGAAATAATTTCAGGTCTCTCCATGCAATGAATACTGTATAATAAACTAAACATGTAAGAATGCAAACAAACTTTGGTAATCTATTTCTACGCCCAAGAACTAGCCTGCAGTCCCTCTGTAATGTCTCTGACAGTATTTTTCCATATGCAGTCTGGGTCATGGTATTCTATCAGTTTGAAAATGGTCCATTTTATTTAGTATCTGCTAGAGTATGGAACCCAGATGCCCTTATTTTGAGTCTATTAAACCCCAATCCTATCTCATCTTATCTGCCTAATCTCTGTGTTTTATTGACCATGAAGTTTATCTTTAATCTCTCTTTACCCTTATTATCGCGCAACACTGTGGGTCTATTTTCCGTGGATGCAATATTGTTGCTCTATTTTGCCAGCTACCAGAAGAATCGTTTAGTTGTACACACACAGTTCTTATTCAGCTGTGTAATGGAATGTGTACAGAGTATGTACAGAAGTGTATTTCCTCTCCGTCTTTCACAGCCGCCTTCAATTGCCTCAGCAGAGGCATTTAATGCCAGTCATGCAATCTCCCCTTGATACTGTGATATTTATCTCTCAATATCATCTTAAGCGATGGCCGCCTCATCGAGTCACTTCACGCCTGGCTTCACTCCTCAGCGAATCAGCAGAAGGCATCAGATAAGATCATAAAAACTGTATCCTAATTTAAAGCACCCTCTCCTTCCAGTGTAGTGTCTATTAGAGATCGGTGTGCTAATTCTTTTCATGTCCTGTGCTCCTACAGATGTATGCTCCTACAAAGGGATAATTTATAAGACTAATGAAAAGGCAAGCAGTTTGCGGAGATCAGGGGGTCTTTTATGAGACGCCCTGCTGGAAAAAATAGAAACAGGAGAGGCAGGCGGGCCCCGTTTTCTGAACTGAAATTATTGCTTTATTAAAGCTGAGGAGCTCGCAGCTGTGACAATAGAACAAACACATTGAGAGGTGTCAAGAGGATATCGGCGTACATGCGCCGAGCTCCGGGATGATGTGCAGGAGGACGTAACATAGCTTATAGGTGACAGGCAGAAAGAGAGAGAGCATTCACATCTAGCATTTAGTGACAGCAACGCGTTTGAGATCATTATTCATCCTGAGCCTAACACACGTTTCAGCTTTGGAGAAAGAGGACTTAATATCACATTTCACCAATACAGATCAGCCGTAAACTTTACAGTTCCATCCATTTGCCGAGATAGTAAATAGGCATAAGGGATTTTGTGTGTGTGTGTGTGTGTGTGTGCGTGTGTGCGTGTGTGTGTGTGTGTGACTGTGTGTCTGTGAGGAAAGGGGGAGGGGGGGTCAAAACTCACATTATGTTAATAACATTCAAATGCAATGAGATGTTTTCAGTAATACAATTCAGGTAGCTGTACAGTAATTCCATCAGTATTCTTGTTTGAAGCAAAAATGGCAATATGCAAATACAGTCAGAGATGTACAGCTACAAGCAAAACTCCAAAATCATTTAGATTTAAAGAAAAATATTGCACGGAGATGTGGTGGGGGGAATTAATCACACGGAAAAGTGTCTCCTTTAAGATTGCACTGGTGTATTACCCGGAGGCACTGAATGTAAATGGAAAATCAACATTGTACCCTGTGATAAGGCTAACAAATTAATAAATGCATTTTCTTGCCTGCTCCCATGGTGATGCTTGAATAAAAAGTCAGGAAAGGAACTTTTTCCCCCTTTTTTTGTTTTGCAGGTAGGGGATTAACATCAACTCTCACCTTAGCTGCGTGTCGGCTTGTTGTGCAAAAATTCTATACAAGTCTATTATGAAAACCCTTTGGGTTTTTATTGTATCAGAGTATGTTCTGTGACACTGTTGGACTTGTTGGGTGTATAGTGTATAGACTGTTTCACATTTTAATAAAGGAAAACAGGGTTATGTTTCATCAGTATGTGATGAAACTTCAGAATATCACCACCTCTGTGCATGTGTTCACTTAGGTCCTCTGGAGGATGGCCTGGAGGAAGAGGAAGAGGAATGCATCTCCGAAGAGAACGAGCTCATGGCCAAAGATGGGTTCTCAGTGGAAGAGAACTTCTCCACCGAGTTTGAGACAGAGAACATGAGCTGTGAAGACATGGAATACTTCTGCAACAAAGGTCAGGATTGCTTCATTTTTCAATGTACTGTACACATGCTCAGCTAATTTGATTTGAACCTCTATCACCCCTTGCATTTTACAACGCTATTAACACTGCATTTCAAACACAGACTATAGGACAGTATTTTAAATGTATAGTAAACAAATACTAATACACTCAGCAAAGAAAAGTGTTTCTGCTGAAAAGATAATCTGGTGTTTCTACACAGCCTTGTCTCTTTAAATAGGAACACAAACTAGACTGTAGATTATGGTATTGAAGGGAGAGGTGTTTTTGTTTGGATTTGAATTCAAATATATTTCTCTTTCTCTAGAATCTCTTAAATATAATTTTCCCGTTACTAAAAAAAAACCCACAGACAAACCCTTTGAAATTCCTCACATGCCCAAATGTCACCTGAGAGCAGTGGATTGAGAGCGATGGAATCCATAAAGTTTGCTTCACTTCCTCTGTGATAGTCCTGTGAAGGTGTGCAAGTACACCAATGCACTGGAGAGCTCAGCTCTTGCCTTTGAGCCTCGGTTCAACCCCTCCTAGCAGCACCTGCTAATGCCCAGAGGTCCAACTGCATGAAGCACTATAAAGCATCTAGCACAGCCAAATATGCCAGTGTCCTCTTTGAACTCTATTCAGATTGCTTCTTTGTATGTTTGTTTCATTTCGGTCACACCTTGCCATCACAGGAGCTAATTTGCGTTTGCTCTAGGTTACACCAGTGAAGATGACAGAGTTGTTACTCCCCTCCGCTATTTCTAGCCCCAGATGTATGTACCTACCGCAGGTGTTCCCACTGTCTCTGTGGCTCATAAATGCTATAAATGTGACTTTTTAATGAAGAGCCAACACTTTGGATGTCTAGCTTGTCTTCTTTCTTTCTACTTTCAAAAATAAATTGTTTGGAATAATTTGGAAGCCATCTTTCATGTTTCAGGTAGGCTATGCCCTACAGTAGTAATCATATTAATAATGTTTTTCTTTTGTTCTTCAGAAAAGCTAAAACGGCACCTTTTTCTAAATTCGTAATTACCAGAAAAGCATTCTTTCTGCCCTTTGGCTCTTCCCATAATATATTTACATTGTGTTATTGTGCATGACCTTGTATTGACAATAGAGACAGTGAAAGACAAATTTGTAGGATATGGACAGAAATAGTTACATTTCTTACATCTTCAATAAACCAGCCGGAGATATTTGATCCATGCTTAAAATTATTCTTGAAAATGTTCATGAATAAAGAACAATTCAATCGCAATCCGAAGTTGCTCAGTGATTATTTTGTGTTATTCCCTTGTCATACACAGTACATCCTGTCATTGCTACTGTATAAGCCTGGTTAGGTCTATCTTCTTCTAACCAAAGCCATTTTTACAAATGGTGTGGCACCATCAGGTATTGCCATTTCCCCCAGGATCTACAGTATTATTTATTATTGAAAATCTCATCTAACTAATCTAAACCTACTGTATGTTTTAGTGTCTTAAATTCACCCCATTTACTGTATGTGAAATTACTATGTATGTAACAGGATGCAATCTAGTTGCATTGAATGATTTAAATGTGTTATTCCATGATGCTAGGAAGAAAAGGGGAGCTCCTTGATTAACTAAACCCTCTAAAATGTTATGGCGTGCTGTAATTAGCCCTGTGCGGACTTAAACATGGGTTTTAGAGCAGCACTCATCCCGTGGCCTTTATCTTCTATGGCTTCCCAGAGAATAAGGTCTCCCGTGTAAGGTTCCTCTACTGAGCAGTGACTTTGGTCTTAGCTTAGCCTTGTATCTGTGTAGTCACTCTCTGAAATGGGCTTGTCAGGGGGACCTAAAACCTCCATTAAAAGTTTCAGCCTATAATAGGTATTAAAAAGCTGTTGGAACACAAAGAGCAGTACCAGTTTTCATTAACATATGAAGCAGTTAATAACTTTGATCAGAATACGGCAAAGTAGCAAAGCCGCTTAAAGGCACAAAGGTCAAGAAGTTGAATGCCACCAAAGGCTCAGCCATTTGGCTTACCCTTGCAGAAAAGGGATTCCTTAGATAGTTCGATGGAGCACCTTGAGGCCCCATCTTGGTCTACAGCTTCAGAAGCTACTCAAATCTGTTTTCAGATTAAATCTGAAGTAATTTGAAGAGTCCTGCAAAATACATTAAGTGATTGTCATCTGGTACAAAGTCAATATTTTATGTACACAAATATTGTTTGTTTGTATGTCAAATGTACAAAAAGTCTTCTACATGCATGCAAATGTTATCTCCATTTCTTCAAACAATGTGTGCGAAGTGCATGCCCCTAGTCTAAAAGACCTCTCTCTGCATGCTTGATCTAATCCATATTTTTGATACTTGTTCAAGACTTGGCCGTGTGTGTGAACAACCTAAATTATTTGGAAAGGGCATCGGAAACAGTACTAGCAAAACCTACTTATCTGCCATGAAATGATTCATGAGTCCTTCAATGGCGTTACAACATACATGAGACACACTTGGCAGAATTGAAGAGACTTCTGAGAGAATATTTTAATACACATGAAATTAGAGAGGAGAGTGTCACAAAAAATATTACAGATCTTAAGAAATAACCTTGGCTTAAAAAAATCTATCCTCAAACAGCTTCTTCTGTGAGGTCCATTTCACATTTTATAGAAAACACAAACTCCACAGTCCAGATTTACACACAATTGACACACCTAGCACCATACTTGTGAAAGTTAGAGATAGTCTTTTTATTTACTGAATGCCATCATTTCACTGAAATTGTGAAATTTCACCTTGCTATTTTACTCTTGTTTACTTGAGAAAATATGAGGTATTTGTGATGTTCAGCAAAGGATGTTGCCACAAGCTGTCAGACGTGTATAGACGTGTATAGACGTGACAAATATTTTCTTATGACAAATGACTTCTTAAATTCGGCCTGAATGGACATGTCATGTGTACCATATATTAGATGTAAAATATCTTCAGCATAAATAAGAGTTATTACTGGTTGATTCTTCACTATTCAGTGAGTGCATGAAGTGAACGCATCCAGCGATCCAGCATGACTAAATGTTAACATTTAGTTGCATTCTTATGTGCCAATATACCCTGTTAGACATAAATGATCAATTTAAAATGCATGCAGAAATATTTTTATTTATCACAGTCAGAAACAACACCAAACAGCCAGAACTTAATGACCTTGACCCAAGAAACGACCTCTCGGTGAGTCATTTCATTTGCGGCAGTCAGATATGTGCAGTAATAAACAGAAAGCGGAAGAATTAATTACGTAATTCTTTGCGTAACAGAAGTCATCAGAATTTCTGGGTAATAGAGAAGAGGAATGTCTCCTTGGCCACAACTGCCAGTGCCTGGAATGTTAAATGTGTAATTTTAATGCACAGTTGATGCTGGAGAATATGGGAAAATGCTAATTTGTGGTGTGATAAGATGAATCGAGCCATCCCTTTAGCCCCATTTGACTCAGTGGAGGAAATTAATCATTAATGTTTGTTAAGTATGACAATCTAACTGGGCCAGATCTACATGCTCAGAGACTGAGGCAGGATGAGATAAAGACCCAGTCTACACACAGGGAGGAAAACTGCCAGATTCTGTAATGATGGGAATTTATTGGCATTTAAAGAGACAGTGGCAAGGCATTTTGCTAATAGCCTTCCTCCACTGAAATGCTCTGCCTGCTGAAAACTACGCGCAATTCAAACCTATTTCTCAGATAGCAGAGGACTTACAGCTATGCTTGACTTTGGAGGAAACGGTTGCTACATGGAATTGACTTTATCTGGTGCAACATAATCTGCATCAACAGCCAAACATGCAGTATCAACTGAGCAATATTACTAGTGCGGCTTTGGCAGGCACTCCTATTACTGGGTTGTAAAAACGCTTGTACCAGTCGGACACCACGATTGGAGAAGCAGTGGGCAGTGTCGCCTCCGATCCTAATAATTCAATATGTACAATGCAGAAGACATGCACAGTAGCATTTCCACCACAGACTCCATTTGAAAGAAACTGTGACTTGTCTCTGGGCTCAATCGCCAGGATTAGAGTGCCGTGAGCTCCTTAAAGTGGAACATAAGAGATTGACATTTTCAAGGGCTTCCTCAGCTGAGACAATGCTAAAAGGGAGAGAAAAGCCAATATGACTTTGTTGCTACCTTGCTCCAGGAGCTGTTTGTGTAAATCGCCTATAAGCTTATTGACCTGAATGTGTGGCACGCTGCGTGTGACTGAGATGTGGCTACAGAGCTGTGCTTTGATAGAGCAGCGATAGATAGGGCTGATTTGAACAGCTCACTGACTCCTCTTGCATGGCCGCCAGCCCTGTATTCCTGTATTGCTGCTCCCTCTCACTCTCCCTTAAGTGCATCTCCATGTGATTGCATGGGGGAAAGGAGCCGACAAGATGTGAAATATGATCTGGGCGATAATGTAAAAGATGATCGTTGACTGCATAGACTGCAGAGGGAGCCTATTCCAATGATGAAAATAAAAAAAGCCTCTGTTGCTCATACTGTACCATATTGATTGGGGAATATGTCTTCTCAATAATGGAAAGGTCAAAACACCTACAGCATGGGTTCTGGAGTCATAAAGAGGCATCATTTTTATCACATGTATTTCCCTTATTGTATGATCCTACACTACAGTATAGTGGAGGATTGCTGGTACAGCAGTGTGTTCTTTCCAAGTGACATTTGTAGGAAACTTCATCAAAGCTCTATGACATTGTTCTCCGCCAGCTTGCCTGGGCGATTGCATTTAAAATGCATTGCAAACTGTGTTAGATAGAAGCAGAAAATCCTTAATCACTGCTTAATTAAGGAATCATCTTGTAGCTTCATTTCCCGAGCTGTAATTAAACACTTCCAATACATTTCGTTACAGGGCTTAACATGTTCGCCTGAGATCAAGGTACCTTTAATGTTATCTCGCCAGCCTTTTTTTTAAAACGCGCTCCATTGGAAGGAACTGTTGATATATGCCTTTTGTTATCCCTCTTCATAATAGGAGCCCAGTATACTAAGGAGGTTTGCTAGGCCCCCACAATAAATAAGTCGGGGAATTTAGCAGGAGTGGGCTCAGTGATAAAATGCAGACAGTGCAAAGAACCGTCAGCCCATGCAGATTCTTGCATAAGCAAAACTAGGTCAAAATGACCTCATGTACTGTAAGTAGGACATTTGTGCACACTTCCCTTTGCTATCAGTCTCCCTACTTCCTCCACATATATCTATATGTGGCTCTTGTGAGAGAATGATGCTGTCCTTTTGGCAATGTTTGTTGCCTTCTTTGAAGTGAGCCATGTCTAACAAAACAGCATGGTGTGTGTGTGTGTGTGCGTTTGTGTGTTTGTGTGTGTGTGTGCGTGTGTGTGTGTGTGTGTGCGTGCATGAGTTTGATCAGGAGATTAACCTATCTGTGGACAGGGCCAGAGGATGCAGCTGTGTGTGTGTGTGTGTGTGTATGTCCTATGGCAGTTGTCACTAGGTGTGATAACGCTAACATGCCTTTTGGAAACATACAGAGAAACATCCATATGCTTTCTCAATTGGTGTGTTTTTATTGTGTATGAATCAGGTAATTCATCTCTCAATATTCTTCTTCTTCTTCTTCTTCTTCTTCTATATTATATGTACATCCACTTAGTTTCTACTGAGCCTACCTTCTCATATGGAGCGTGTAATGTGCACTAATCTATTGTAGTAATCCCATCCTGCCTTCGGACATACACTGTTGGTCTTCTGAACACATCAAAGGGATGAAGAAGTAGTGTGATAGAAGTCAATCTAGCAGTTAGTGGTGAGTGGTGACTAGACCAGGTTAGCAGCAGGGTGTCTGAATTTAGAAAGACAGAGCTGGTGCAACTGCTGTGTCAGCCACATTGGTTGTATTTAGTACAAGACGCTAGAGGGAAGCTACTTAGCACCGATATACAGTATGTGTCCATATAAATGGACACAAGCATGCAATATAGACTATTTGTTTTAAAGGGCAGTGCATCACAGGTCGCTTCTTTAACAATTTATTTAAGTACTTACACTCTGGGGATGGAGATACCCAAATGTCCCTTTGCATGGCCTCCGTGAGCCCCTAGAGTGTACATCACAAGTTCAAGGTCTCTCCACAATAGATCAAATGGTAATAAATAGCCAGCCCTCTCCCACACATTGGCTTTCCTTCCTGTTGCATGGGGACTTCCTGTCGCCGTGAGACCTCATGGGAGCCCCTTTAAATAACATGCAGCTGGTAACATTCTCACAAATAAGAGCGTGTTTTTGGATCAATAAACTGTGCATGCTGCCAGGTATGATCTGTTAGCATGAGAAATACAGTAACCTTGAAAATAATATTACAAAAACTAAAACTCTTGTCCGAAGTATGTATGAATATACTGTACCCATTCGAGGAACCTTGTATGAGGACTCTGAACATTTCATTAGGATTGACATTTTCTGGCATCCACCATTTTTCTTCTGCCTTACAGGAGAGGAAATTGGGGAATCGGAGATGGAGACGCAGACAGTGAAGACCAGACAGCCACCAACCAGGCCAGGGGACTGGGATGGCCCAAGTAAGACTACCCACCCTGTCATTTTCCTAGAGAGTTTTTTTTACATGATATAAAGTATTGCTTAAAAAGGTTTCATTAAGGCTTGGAAAGAAAGAGTGGTTCATAAAGCTATAAAAATGTTTATAACAACATAAGCCATACATAAACACCATAAACACAACTGAAAACATGGATTAAATGTATGCCTATGTTATTGCAGATAATGAAACTAGGTTGAAAATAGTCTCTATTACTGTATGTATTGACTCGGACGCCAAGCTTTGCACTGTACTGCAAAGTTTACATGAATTATCCTTCCTGTGGCATTTGTGAAGGGACAATGAGTTGATCAGGTAAATATGCGCAAAACTACCTTTTATTTTTTACAGTGCATTAAGTTGGCTGGCTTGAACTGGATAAAGTAATTGCTTTGTGGTTTAATCATATTGTATACAGTACATGCTTGGGAATAGAAAGCTCATAGGAATTGTGCTTATTTTTAACAAATGCTTATGATTTTTTTTTTTTATCTAATTTTCAACTTGCATACATCCCTTTGCATACTGCAAGAGTTGAGACAATATTTTTATCCCCTCCTTGATTAAAAGTCACTTCATCAAAGTGATGGATAATGCATTCAACAAGATAGTTACACTGCAATTACTGTTCAGCTATACCCACGCTCGCACTGCTGAACACACAAAATGTAATTCTTTCTAATACATAAAATGACCTCGAGAATTTATTGCAGGTGCATGCTTTTATAACAAAAGAGAGAGAGACAGAGAGAGAGAGAGAGAGAGAGAGAGAGAGAGAGAGAGAGAGAGAGAGAGAGAGAACAAGATGAAGTGAGAAAAAAGTGGATTTGGGCAAGTTGTGCCAGCCAGCCGGAAGCCCCCCGGGGTGTGTATTTTATACTGACAGTGAATCAGTGTTATCGCACCTATCAGATAATGCATTTATCATTAAATTTCACATTTGCATTTAAATCTGGCAAAGGAAATGAGCATTGCTGGCTAAAGATAAGAGTGCTGGGACGACAGTAATAAACCATCACTGTGATCAGTCAGGGCTGAGGGGGTCAGCTCCCATCTATGGGGGCCATGACAAAAAGAAGGCATCACTTGCAGAAAGGGGCCTTTTGGTGGGGAAAATGTTGAGCTTAAAAACACAGCTTTAAATGGTGAAATGGAAGTGACTACCTCTGCGACTGACTGCAATTATGCTCTGCTTGCTTCTTAGCATCTCAGAACAGAACACACTATCGTACTGGCAGAAAATACAGACAGACAGTCCTGCAGAGAGAGTTACTGTATGTAGTGGGTTTGTTTCTTCCATACTGTTTGAACAAACAGAATGAGACCAACAGCATGATGAAAACGAAAACCATGTAATGATTCAGGTAATGTTGCGAAATCTTGGAACATATACAGTATTTTATATAACCACTCCTGTAGTACATATCTGAATATATGATTTAGCACATTGCTCCATCTGATAGAATTCCAAGGAAAGAAGTTTTCATGCACAGTGTACTGTATGTATGTATGTATGTATGTATGTATGTATGTATGTATGTATGTATGTACAGTATGTTACGCTTAGCGCAGGTGAGTGTAAACCCCCAGAGGGACAGGCTTTAGACAGTGGGATGTTATGTCAATAGTTTAATTTTTCAATAGGAAAATAGCAGGTAGATAGACAGGCAGGGGGATAGGCAGGCGGA
>JAODUK010000008.1:1036195-1056574 GCA_027564635.1 Typhlichthys eigenmanni | reverse complement strand
GGTGGTAGAGGGCAGAGGCAGAAGTCTCCGCCTTGGCATGCCTGTGTCAGCAGGAGTAGACACGCCCCCTAGCCACCCCTCAGCAGTGCAGGATCCTCACACAGTATGTATAAATGTATGTGTACAGTGTATTTGTAAATACAGTGTGTATGTACACTATACTGTATATAGACGTTCTCCCGATCTCATTAAACTGTAGTCAAAGTTGAATTGCTTCTATAGTAACTGCATGGTATTCCATGTACTATCCATGTTTCCATACATCTTGGTGACATACCAACCAATTAGTAAGAAGTTACAGGCACATGTGTTCCTGCTTGGCTTCCTCATGGGTTGCCTCATATGGGTAGAAATTAATCTTGGCGCATAATAATGCCTTTCACTCTCCCATCATGGCTGCCATGAAAGGTCATTTTCCTGTTTTAATTTTTCCCATTGTGCTGCAAAAGTCAGATGTGCATGTTATAATTTGAATAAAGAGGAGAATCAGACAATCAGATAGGGACGTTTGAAATGACATGGCTTCTTGTTCAAGGCGATTAAAAGGAAATATATTTAGTTGGAGACTGTCTTCCTTTTAATCTCTTTGTAAATGTTCGGATAGTGTGCACCATTCAGAAGGTCTTTGTCATGCAGCGGTTTAAGTTTAAGCAGGTGTGATTACCATCACCAACAGATAATTTTAATCACCCTGTGTGTGTACTGAATAGGCTGGTTTAATGGCCATTCCAAAAAAAAGGAGGTGAGGCATTTTAATGAGGTGTGCTAACACTGAACATGCCAACCTGCCTTGGTGAGTCCATTGAAGCACTGCCACGCCACGTTTCCCTTTTGCTGAGTAACAACAAAAGCCTTTACAATCGACATCCTCTAATTGAACTACTTTTCCTATCCTTATATTTCATCTCCACTTTAGCAACACGTGTCAAGTGCTGTCTCGTCTTGCCCCCTGTTCTTTGGAACAGCAGAGAACCATATGAGTCACTATTAATCTGATAGCGTGTGTTTTGCTCTGAGTAAGGCTTTGATGTGGAACACCCAGTGAGTTTTCCTCTGTCTCTCTCTCTCTCTCTCTCTCTCTATATATATATATATATATATTTCTCTAGAAGTATGTCCTTAAGCGAATCTATGCGGCAATCTTCTATTTCGTGTTCATTTCTCGTCACGGCTCTTTTTTGCAATCAGCCCCCTGATATGGGTGATATCATGTTGAGCTCTTCTATTAATTTCCACAGACTAGCGCTGATAGGGATCTCTCTTCTCTCACTGAGTTTCAGTCTCTCTCGCTCTCCCTCTCTTACTTTGTCTCCTCCAGGCTAATTGGGAATGGAGGGTGTTAGCTAGCTAACTCTGCTAATGAACTTGTTCTTGCCTTATCTAAATGACTGCATGTGTAAACCACTCCCCCTATGACAGTCGTAGAATTTCAGGGTTCATTGAAAGCACCATGGTTATCAGTGTTGTCTGCAAGAGCATTCAGTCCACTTTTTGGATTTGCTGAATCTACTGTAACTCAATGAAACTATGAATACCTTCTATTGGAAAACATGCATTGAAACAACTAGTGTAACAAATGATAGCATAGCACTCTAAGCAAAGCCGTGAGAGGTGTGGGTTGAGGAGATGAGCACAAAGACAGCAGAAGTGGTGTGATCACCTTGTCCACAAACCTCCATGCTCGGCTGTCCCTGACGGCCACGGCCCAGCCTGCTCATCTCCCCGTGCCAGATGAGCACAGGCCACAGCCAGACAGGGGTTAGCTGGAAGAAGTGGCCATCTGAGATCTGGGACCTAACAACCCCAAGCCATTTTCACCCAGCCTCACCCAGCCTAATTCCAAAGTACAGTACACAAGTCCCAGGTTAACCTCCTGAGGTACCCCTCAGATGATCCCACCTCTCGGAGTCTGTAGAAAGACAATAAACATTTCAGGTTTTAACTCGCACACTGTATGTCATGCAACGTGATTTCGAGGAGCAGATGGTCACAGTGTGGCAGGTGCCTCAACAAATGTTTGGGGTTGCCCGTTTTGCTATTTATATCGAGGTGAAACACAGATGCTCAAACGTTAACAAACACCAGGTGCATTTTGTTCTTAGCAGCGATCACCGGAATAAGCGACTGCCGTTATACATTTATTTAGTTATACAATACTCTGTACTTGAAAATGCTTCGATTGAATTGTTGAACTTAATGGTCCTGTATATACTAAATTAGAATGTATATATATATATATATATATATATAGTTTATCATTAGTGTGTTTTCAATAATGTTCACATGAGGTGTAGATTCAAATAATTTCTAATTCATGAAAACTTTTCTTGCATTAGCGGACTGAGGTTTTAGGCCAGGTATGTTAGTTAACTGTGATTTTCAAATCCGCAACCAAGTCTATTTTGATGTCAGAGTGTCGAACAGAGAGAGGGGCACACCAGAATAAGTGAGAGAGACAAACGGAGCACCCAGATGCAGATTAGGCTGCAGAAGATGAGGGTGTAAAAGGGATTTAATGGTAGGATGGATTAGAGAAATCCTTGTAACAATGTTAAATAATTATGGTTCCAGCAGAGATCAAAGCACCATTGATTGAACCCCTCAAGCCGTGAGCACACAGAGTCTTGGAAAGCAAAGATTGGTAAACTAGTGCTCAGACCACTCCGGCTGCTCCAGTTAAATTGGATTGGAAATATTAGGATATAGATGAATCCTTCAGGAGGCTTTCACACGGCTTTTGTCACCGGAAATGTAGCTGGGGAGAGGGAATGAAAGGTTTGATACTAGCGTACTGTCTCCAAAGAATCGTAAGTCGAAGACGTTGCAGCTGTCTCAACTGATACCTAAGAGTTTTAAGTAGACTTATAGACGCTCCTGACTGTTATATCAGCAAAATGGAAACTTTCAGGCTTTCATTCTATTTTTTTCCCTCCCCCCCACCTCTTCTTGTAATCAAGAAATTTGGACGTGCATCATGGCAATTCCTCCTCAAAAGGATGGCTTTATCTCTTTCCTCCAGCGGTTTATTCAAAGTCTTCTGACAAGTCTCGCACAACATGAATGACACTGAGATTGCTGATACTGACGATGAAGTCCATCAGCAGTTACCATGGGAGTTCTGGGCCCTGAGTGATTAAATTACACTACAAATCAAGGACGGATGTGTAAATATTGTCAATATTTTTTCTGTTATTAGATTGGTTTATTTATTAAGTCGTTTGACAGTTTGTACAATGTTCACCTGTGCATGTGAAAATATACTCACAGTCGTAATGAGTGATTATAATGGTGGAATAGGCAACAACAGATTAGACAAATCACTCTACTTCTTTTTTTGCATCGCCTTTATGCAAATTAAGTCACTGATCCGCTATACTAAGAGGCTTTATATTGGAACTTCATGGTTGTTAGTTATATAATCTGAAATAGAGCTAAATGCAATCACTGTTCTTATCATCATAGGAAGATATCATTATATTCATATACTGTATGTTATACTTCTGTGTGGATTAAGCATGTGGGTTTTAGTACAGTAAAGCCCTGAATAACATAATTTTTCTATAATTTTGTCCATGTCACTCATTTATGTTCACTTAGCTGATAATCACAATGGATTATGTTATTGTGATACTATACTACAGTATTTGTGTTCTGAGCAGCAGCCTACAGATGCTAAATATAAGGCTGAATCCAAACACAGTCGGGGGTAGTGTTTCTACCCCCAGGGACTTGACACCAAATGAGTCTTTCTTGAGCTTTCTGAATATGTTTGTTCTGCAATGCTTATCCTCCTGGGCACTGTGGCGTTACACCATTCTTTCCCTAAGAGGTATCATTGTAATTGGCTGAATATTTGGTGTATGAGTTGCACATTAACACACAGACATTCATGAAAGTTGCGCTAGGGGAATAATATGTGTAAACTCTGAATTTCTCAACTGAAACTTCTGTGCACATTGCATTCTTCTCTATCAGGAGAGTCTAGAACATATATGTTTTTTTATTTTGTTACATTTAAATACATAGTACAGTATACAGGTATACTGTATATTGAATAATTACAGTCAAATTAATCCTGACACTGGCTCTATGAAATAACACAGAGGAAGATCAGCCAACAGGGGTTGATATGGATGGACAGTGAGGAGATTGGTTCCTGAGGACGTTTGCAAATTTGATTGGTTAAGCTTAAACAAGGGTGGGAGAATCTTTCCCCTACCCAGGTGGGATAGTGGAAAGTTGTTTTCCTGAATGAACATTCACTATAGCTTCATTAAGATAATCTGTGTAATACAGAGATATTACTTTTGCAAAGGTTTTCACACAATGTGCAGCAACTTTTTACTTACATAATGACTGAATGTTACACACCCCATCTTGGCCAACCAGTGCTCTAGCTCAACCCCAACATGACCACCCTATCCTTTCCCTCCGTCCCTCCCTCACACACAAACAGAGATCAACAGCCACATACTGTACAGTGTTCACAGTGAGGCATATTAATAACAGTATCTTCTGACCTCTTGTTGACGAACAGCTCAGCCCATCTGGCCACATCAATTGTATGTTAAAGGTGTGTGGAAGGCTTGAGTACCGTATTACAACACCAAATAATAGTAAAAAGAACAACAACCATAATAACATTTCATATAGAATTGGCATGTCCCTACCCAATTGTGTTGCGTTATTCAATTACGTCATTTTCATTGGCATATTAATCATCTTTTGAACAAACAAGCCACTGTTAATGAAAGCAAAGCATGGACAAAGACTTGCTGCAGGATCATCACTCCATTTATCATGGCGCACAGACCCGCAGTAAAGTAAATTCAGCCCATCAGATGAATTGGTCCTCCCTGTGTCTGCCTGCAACGCCACAGCGCAAGCTCGCTGTGTGCTCCCTCCTTGTTTGTATGTGTGTTGTGTATGGGGGTGGGCTTTGTGACACTGTACATGCGCCATGCCCAAAAGACTATAGTCAAATAAATAAAACAAGAATATCTGGTGATTTGACTATAGCCCGTTCAGTCAGTGAACTTACATACTTTAATTACTCATACTGCAGTTTTGTTCTTGTTTTTCTAACGTAGCTACTTCTGCATTCTTACATCTTATACTGTAGATGAAATTGTGACTGAACTTTGCATATACATACAGTTGTGGTAAATGTAATATCAATTCATTAAATGAATCTTGCTTGTCACCAAGTAGGGGCCAGAGTAGAGAATAGTGTGAGTCATGAGGGGCATGCTATCTCTGAGCTTCAAAACCAAACAGCAACAATGTTACTGTACTATTAGTTTCAAACACGACCTGGGCAGTGTAAAAATATGATATAGGCTATAATAATGAGCTAAATATATTTTACATTTAACAAAGTTAATGTAAACAGAACATACAAAGAAAGACAACACAGTTATTTCTCCTTAGCCACTACTACAGTATATAGAGTACATGTATACGTACAGATGTGTAGCCTTTTGGGATATCATTAAACCCACAGACACTGACAGCAGTCAAGTCAGCCTTGTCTTCCACTGGCAGGCTCCCTGCTGCTACTGTACCTGGCTCATTGATGGACAGGGTTGGAGATTATTCCGGATCTGGTACGATATGGCTTCTCTAATCATAGCTTGGTGCCTCTGCTACCATTCAGTCAGTAAATATTAGTGTGTGTGTGTGTGTGTGTGTGTGTGTGACAGCCATGGACCTACGTGAGTTCCTCCAGCAGATGCAAAAAAAGCCAAGCTGGAGGCATCTATAGACATGTCGCTTGTCCTTATGCCTCATTGTGGCGCAACTTTATCAGCAAGCAGACTCTTACCCGCTTGCTAAACTGACGGGGGCCAGTCGCCCCTTAACTTAAACAGAAGATCTTTGTGGTTTGAAGCACTCGGCTGCACCGGGCGCTCAATGTGAATGTGAAAAGGCAAACAGGACTCCAGCGTCGCCCATGACAAAATCACACCACATGGAAAAACGTGTTTCTGCTGCGTTAGCTCGAATCTTAAATGCACTCAAACAGACTGTTGCACTGGAGCGAGATCCACCCCCCCCCTCTCAAGGAATGGAAAAAACAGAGATGAGGGTGAGAGTGAGAGATGGAGAAAGGGAGCTGGAGAGAGAGGAAGATGGAGAGGAAAAGTAAAAAAAACTCCACATAACAATGCCGGAGAAAAATCAGAACATTTTCCAGCGAAAGATGGGCCATTTCCAAATCCTTGTGCCCTATCAGACAAATTAAAGTAAATCAAGCATGAAATGAAGCAGAAGAGCCCAGAGATAAGGCTCCTTTAAGTCGTTTACAGATTAGGCCAGAGAGAGAGAGGGGGAGAGAGAGAGAGGGAGAGTGGGAGAGGTGCATCTGGTCTGTGGCGGTGAAGGAGGCTACTTTCATTTCACAATAGCAGCCTGTGTATAGGATTACTCCACTGTCACCAACATGGAGGAGCCGCTGGGGAATGAGATGGCCACAGAATGTGTCTGGATAGCGCCCCACCCCAACAAGATGTTCAAACTTCCAAACCACACATCCCTCACTGCTGGACCCATGTCATGTGATAGATGCATGCTTTTCAAAGTGTGGGTCACCTCTCGAAGGGTTGTGAGATGAATTTGGCCACATCGCAAGATTACTTGCCTAAAAAAATTTTTTAATCATTTGTTATTGTCTTACTAAATGGACATACTTCTTTACAATTGTATTTTGGACGTTTATATATTCAATTATTATCTATGCATTTCATTATATAAACCATTTTTTTTGGGAGTCGTGGTTGAAAAAGACAAACACCAATCTAGAAGTAGCACATTTAGCACTTGACCACTGTATTATTCTTTATTATGTTCATTATTTAACAACTTATTTCAACATTATTGAAATGAATGTTGGATCGTCCTGACTTCATGCCTGTCCATTTACATGCTCGTATTAAGCTGTCTCAGATAAGGTTGAGGAATTTCTGAAAATCTAATTATGTTCAAAAATCTTTTGATTTTGATTAAATTTTATTGTTAACCGGGCGGCTAAGTATGTCATCATACTATTTGCTTCCTCCTCCCCCCCGCCCCCCCTTTCCCCAAAACACACACACACGCAGAAACAATTAAAATATAATTAAAGAAGCAGGGTATAAGCAATTTACAATACTTTTTACAATACAATTTACAATACTTAAATACAATGTGAGTGAAGGCATGCAAATCCATGCAGGAACCCAAGCAAACACAAGCCACATGCATACACATACACCCAGAGTACACAACCTCACACAAAACAGGGGAGTGTTGCTCTTTTATGACTGCCGGATTTTGTTTCGTTGCTGCGTGTATCTTTGCTCACAGTGATGAGAAGTGGGCTTGGCGGCTGCAGTGAGCCTGCTCCAAGAACAGATGAGAGCTTGCCTCATCACCAGTCTCAAAAAAACCTTGACCTTGACCTTCCCAAAGCCCAAGTCTTAGGTTTAGCTCTTTTATCACGCTATCTCCAGGCATTTAAAAATACTCCTGAAACTCAATGATTTAACCCGCTTTTACGCTGTTCACATCAAAACTGGATGAAAAAAAAAGCTTAATCCATCTTATCTGTTGACTGTCAAACTGCTCCCGCTAAACCTACTCACAAAAGACAACTAGGTCACCCAGGAAAATAAAAAACCTGAATTCCCTGTAACCAAGGGGGAAGTTTGTAGTTGACTTAGGAGGAGACTCAGCTCAGGAATAGTTTGAAAATAGGCTGTTCTTGAATTAACAGAACAGGACATTTTCAAACGGTCTGGGTTTACTGTAGGAATGTTTGACACTAAAATCTGATTTTGGAGATAACAGTATGTCATTTTGGAGTCTTCAAGCAAACTGGAGTCTGTATTATTTGTCACATTTCATCACTCTCATCAGTCATGCCACAATAGTATTTTTTTTCCTTTTTAAGCATCACATTTCTGTCCCGTGCATACTTTCCCGATAAACATACCATCAATTACTCATTCATTCTGACTAAGCCAGATGGAGTAATGATTTTTTTATTCTTCTTAAATTTCAATAAAACCATTTACAATGATCAGATTCCAGGAGGAGTCCTCTGTCCTCTAGATGTTTTCTGGCGATACAGAGCTATCTCAGTGTGAGGACAATTATTCTTTAAGTTTTCCTGTCTTCCTTTACATGCTATCAACAGAAAATTGCAGCGCTTTCCTAAAGATGAATGCCCGATTGTTGTCAGCGGTGTGGCTGCTGACAACTTCGCCAGGCTTTTCAATGGAACAGACAATTTGACAACTGCCGCTACCGAGTTGTTCAATGACACCAAGACATACTTTAATATGCAGTTATTAGGTGGTTTCTCCTTTAACCACAATTTAATGAACACCAGTCTTCAAATAGACTGAAATGTATAGTTGTCATGGAATCCCAACTTCTCCTCTATTTTAGCTGTCTCTATGAAAACAATATTTTGTAACTCGTTTTTAGTTGAGCAACTCATAGATCACCCAACACCCCCCCTTCCCCCTTCAAACACACACACAAACACACATGCGCGTGCACACACACACACACACACACACACACACACACACAGCTTTGCCCAGTGTAATCAGTAACAGAACTAACATTGTGCACACAACCTCCAACCAGTTCTCTGACAACAGGGCTGACCTGAATGGCCCAGCCAAGCTCAGCCAAGATCTGCGTGGTTGCCTGGTAACTCCCTCACTATCGCCAAAGCGGTCAACTTTCTCCCGCTGTGCTGAAGGGTGGCCGGAGCAATTGGGGGGGCCCTCAAGTCAGGGTGGAGGGTTAGGGGGGCTTGGGTCTCTCTCAATGTTTTAACACAAGTGTCTTGCTCAGAGATAATAGACTGGGCTCTGGCTTATAAATGATGCATTTTGCTCACTCCGTAATGGTACTTTGGTGTGGGGGGTGGGGGGTATGGAGGGGAGAGAAAGTCCAACGCTCTCTTATCAAATCTCTGTGACATTTCTTCCCTAGCTGTACAATTTCAAATCTTATATCTGATTTAAAGATGGAGAACCTTGAACCAATACAGTAGATTCCATTTCACCCCATATGCTTCTCATGGTATATTAATTTATAGCCAATTTGGTAAGTCTGTAACATGCACTATCAGGCAATATGGCTGTTATACAAGAGGGCATCTCTGAATTGCCGCACAGAGGTTATTGAACTTTGACTGGCAATCACTTGTGGTGAATTTATTATAATATATAGAGAGCGCTAGTCTACCTTTTGAACTATTTTTCTGTCTGTCTTTCATTATTTTGATAAACTTCACTCCATTGCTGTTATCTGCAGCATTCCAATTATAATACATTTTCTGATTCCTGTTCCTGCAAAAAGACAAAGTTTTGCCTCCATGTTCCAGACTGAAAGCTCTCTAGAAACTTGGAATGTTGCATTTTCTTTCTAAAGGTCTTCACAGTGAAAATAGTTTAAGCAAACCCATTGCTTTAACCAACATTATTAATCTGCAGTATCAAGTTTATAATGTAATTTGTCATTTTTGACCATTACAATAAATTCCATTAAAGAATATTCTGTATAATTTTACAAGAATTGTATGTGCAGTAACAGAAAGATCTGCAGAGAAAGGTGTATCTGATTGCCTTTTAGCAAAACAGCATCTATTGTATTAAAAATACAAGTATTATAACTCACCCCTAAATAAAATAAAACAATTATATGTGTAACATCTGTGTGGTCTCGCCGGTGTGGTACGACCTGGGAAGGACTGTCCGCATCCCCAGCGCCTCACACCCACACGTGCAATCAGATCGATTCCCTTCAGCCGTGTGGGTGTGAGGGCATATAGGCTGGGGACTACCGGGAAAGGGTGTGGGTTATTGTTCATGTTTTCTGTTCATGTTTCTACGAGATGTGTTACGTGACTGTACACGCCTTTGTTTAAGTTTTGTTTTTGCTTCAGTACCTGTGTTAAGTTGAGTTTAATTTAAGTAAACACCGAGCGTGTGGCTCGTCGTCCCCTTGCTTCTGTCTTTTCCTTTTTCGTTCATTTGCACTCGCCTCACAACACGGCGTTACAGAATAACCCACCAAAATAGAGTGCAATGGACTCGAGTTTTGCGGCCGGGACCGATCGGTTCACCCGGATGGCGGCGGAGATCCGCGGCATGTTGGCTGGCGTGCTCTCTGCAAAACCTCCGGCTGCGGACTTGCGTGGCCTCCTCCCCACTCCAACGCCGGCCACGCCGGGAGGCAGCGGTTCTCCTCTCGGTTCCCCAGCAAGGACTGATTCGCCGCTTTCGCTGTCGGGGTCCGGATCGGGGACTGGAGCACGTGTGTCCCCGCTACTTCTTTACCACGCCACTCCTGGCATTCCCAGAGAGCCGCCCCGCGTCAGGAAGTCGCCGCTCGACAAGGATCAGCAAGCGTCGCCCCACGTCAGGGAGTCGCCGCTCGACAAGGATCAGCAAGCGCCGCCCCGCGTCAGGGAGTCGCCGCTCGCAGAGGGTCCGCCAGAGCCGCCCCGCGTCAGGTAGTCGCCGCTCGACGAGGGCCCACCGGATGCCGCCTCCGGGACGCAGCTCGTGTCCGCCGCTGGGCTTTTCTTGCCGCAGCAACATCACTCCTCCGCCGCTGGGCCTCCCATGCCGCAGCAGCTCCAGCCAGCCACCTCCTCTGCCGGGCTTTCCATGCAGCAGCAGCCGGTCTCCTCCTCTGCTGGGCCTTCCCCGCCTCGGCAGCTCCAGCCAGACCTCTCCGCTGCTGGGCTTTTCCTGTCGCAGCAGCTCCAGCCGGCCTTCCCTCTAGGGCACTTGCCCCATGTGACTTCGGTCCATGTGCCCATGCCTCCTATCCACACCGGGGGTCCACCGGAGCCGCCCCGCGTTGGAGCCCGCCCTACGCCGGGGGTCCGCCGGAGCAGCCCTGCGTTTGGAGCCTGCTCCGCACCGGGGGTCCGCCAGAGCCGCCCCGCGTTGGGAACCCGTTCCACGCTGGGGGTCCGCCGGAGCCGCCCCGCAATGGGAGCCCATTCCACGCCGGGGGTCCACCAGAGCCGTCCCACGTTGGGAGCCCGCTGCACGCCGGGGGTCCGCCGGAGCCGCCCCACGTTGGGAGCCCGCTCTATGCCGGGGGTCCGCCGGAGCCGCTCCCCGTCAGAGATCCGCCCAGCGTCAGAGAGCCGCCGGGCCAGCCACCTCCCACTGCCCAGAAGCGACCGGTAGCCGGTCTGCAGGAACCGGCGCCCAGCTCCCGGAGGGGGTCACCGTTGGGCCTGCCACCGCCTGACTCAGAGGGAGGGTCGCCACCCAGTCTAGTGGGGTCGTCCCTGCCTGAGTCGCCCGGCGTGGGTGAGCCGCTCCTCGCAGGGGGTCCGCCGGAGCCGCCCCGCGCCGGCAAGCAGTGCCACGCCGTGGGTCCGCCGGAGCCGCACCATGCCGGGGATCCGCCAGAACCACTCTGCCTGCCACTGGCTCTGGCTTTCTCATGTTTTCTGTTCATGTTTCTACGAGATGTGTTACGTGACTGTACAAGCCTTTTGTTTAAGTTTTGTTTTTGCTAGTACCTGTGTTAAGTTGAGTTTAAGTTAAGTAAACACCGAGCGTGTGGCTCGTCGTCCCCTCACCTGCGTCTGTCTTTTCCTTTTTCGTTCATTAGCACTCGCCTCACGACACGGCGTTATAATATGGTTAATATTCAGGCATTTTATAACTGAACGTATAAACAACAATTTATACAATTGAAACAACAATTGAATTATACATTTGCAAAATTGTATTTTAACATAAACATAACATTTTACTCAACTTGCATACCTCTAGACTTTTGGCACTCTTCTGTAATCTTGTAAATTGGGTTTTGCCCAGAAAAGATGGTTTGCAAGTTCAATCAGGTCCTTCTACCAAAACAACAGCAAAGTTTGATTGGCTGGATTGCACATCAATCAAGTCGCTGAACAGGATGGCTACCCAATGACGATGGTGAAACACAGCATTCGCTGGACCACAGTTAAGGTCAATTTAAGCTCCTGCATCGAGTCTACGCCGTGGCCTACGCCGTAGCCTATGCTGTGTATACGCCGTCATGAGTATGTTATACTTCTGCGCGGACCACTGCGTATTGACTGCAAATGTGAAGCCCTACTATACAGACATGAAATATAATGCATAGAGTGTAAAATAAAAATTTAAATCATATAGAAATATTTTATTCCGGCGAACATCTTAGTTCCACCATTGGTCATTGGAAACAATCTGTGAAGATAGAACACTTTATTTATAAAAGACCGCTTTTCGCTGCCAGAATAACAAGGAAATTCCATAGAAAAATCCCCTCCTTGTCATGTGCAAAGTTGTAATCTTGGTTAATAATGCTCAAACAAAGAATATAAACATGCTTATTTCCAACGAATTAAAAAATTATGCCAGAAATATTAAAGGGAGACAGTCTGTGCTCATACAGGATGTTGTCATAAAGATCCCTAATTCCAAAGCATTCTGGCATATGGGCGGACAGATGTTAGTTAACTTTTTCGAGAGGTGAACGTCAAGCTATGCCGTAGGTTACTTACGCCCTATCCGTAGGTTAAGGCGTAGCTTCGACACAAAAGCATAAATTATCTTTAGAGTGCTTACATTTAGGTGAATGGATTCTTTGAGTGAATCCATTTAAAGTACATCATGTTTATCCCTGTAATGTTTTGGGTGGAGCAAAAGCTTCCGAATGGGAATATGCAGTGCATGTATAGATCACAGACATGTGATAAGCATATATGAGCACCTTTAACAGATGTATTGTAACCTTTTCGATCTATGGCTTACTTTAACTACCCAGTTTTTAAATAGTTAATCCCATGTGCAATACATCACATGCCTCACTAAACCATCTTATTAAGAGGTTGTGACTCTAGGCAATATAAAAACATGTATTAAAACATTTACAACCATTCATATGTTTCATACATATCATGATGCAAGCTTGCAAAATAAAACTGCACATTTGCAAATCTTTATTGTACTTGTGACAGCTAACATCAATTTACAAAATGCAATCCATAATCAAAGGTATCTTAATGTCTAATAGTGTCAATTGGAATTAGCAGGGGGTAGTTCACCTCTTGATGGCATTTATTTGCATCAAATACCCATTTCACATATTAGCAGCATGGCATTACACCATACAGTACCTTATTAGTATTCAGTCTTATGTCAGTTAAGCCACCTCCCCCACACCATGGCCAAAGAGAAGAGAGGCGAGTAAAGGGGGAAAAAAACAAACAGATGCCACAGTGGAACATCTTGGGTGCTATCTGAGGAGCATCTCTACACACAAAGGGGCATTCATCGGTCTGCCAAGTATCTGTGGAGCGCAGGAACAGACCCTAGAGTCTAGCGACAGATGATGATCTTATCTGGAGCGGGGGAAGGTGGGGTTGCTGAGGTTTGGAGCAAGGTTGAGGTTAGGGGGATGGGGTTGGGTTGGGGTGGGGTACAGCTCTTAAGCCTGCGTCTCTCCTTGCCAAGTCTGTGGCATGTGGGTATTGTGTGACGATGAGGGACATTGGTTCTTCAAACATGACAGGGGGTAACATAGTAAGCATTATTCTTTAGCTTTTCACTGTTTTTTTATTTTTTTAGCCAAAAGGTTAATTTGGAGATTTATTTTATTAGTCTTACTGTATATTTTGGAAAGTTTTTGGGTCTCAAAATTATAAAATCTTTGATTTGATTGATTAGATTTTTTTAGGTCCTTTTGGGTTAAAAGCCTATAACATGAAATTATAAAAAGACAATTATTAATATGCTGGTGTTCCTCATATATCTTCCCTGGTATCTGCAGCAGATGTGACTAACAGTCCTAGCCAAAATCCTCAGGCTACATTTTGGTATGGGCCGCACAAATCTGGCAGCTAAATACGGCCGGCCACAAGTCCCACAAATTGAGTTATACACCCTTTCTTCAACACCTGAAGTACTAACACTCCCAACCAATATTATAATTGTCCTGAAAGGGGGAAAAAAGTTTTTGAAAGCAAATCAGTGGAATTGCTGGGAAGGACTTTTGCCATATGTCAAGGCATTGCTAAAGAGAAGCATGGATCCAAGTGGTTAAAGGCCGTGGGTCTTATCTGAGGACAAACAGAATGCTTCAAGCGGTGGCTGCTGCTCCCTGCGAGGCTCCATCTGATGGCGACCAGCTGTGCTCCCATGTTTAATTATTTCTCTCTAACTAGCATTCCCACCTACCCCTGCTCTGGTAGGAGCACAGCACGCAACAGCAGGACGAGCACCAACTACAGTAGGAGAGTGAAAGTAGAAGAAAGAGAGAGAGAGAGAGAGAGAGAGAGAGAGAGAGCAAGAGAGAGAGAGAGAGAGAGATTGAGTATATCGTATGTATGAAGTTTATTCTAAAATTATGCATCTGTCTCTCAGACAAATCTACTGTACATGTACACTATGTGCTAGATGTTGCAAATATACACCTACTTCAGTGTACATTAAGGTTTTCAGGGGCTGTAAATATTCTCTGCATTATCCAATCTCCATTCTCCAAACAGAAAATCTATGGAAACATGTATATGGTATTTGGTTTTTAAGTATTGTTATAGCATTGGGAAAGTGATTTTTAAAGGTTAATGTACAGTAATTTGTCACAGAGGGGTGTATTCATTAAATAGCCACCAAATATCTAATACGAAAATTATTTATAAAAAAATACTGTATGTAGTACACGAGTAGAATACGAGTAAACACTACATCATTAGAACTCAGGGTTGAATTGGAGTGGTCTTAATTTCCCTGTTTCAAATCCTTCATGCCTGCAACCCATAACATTATCACCTACAGTAGCCATCAGCAGTGGCTGAAACACCTGCAGCTCCCATCCATTTAGTTCAAGCCACCTAGAGCACAAGGAAGCATGTTGTTCTTTTGTGATGTCATCACAGGGCATGATGCATGGATTTGAAGAAACCTGGTATTGTAGGCACAGCAGACACTAATGCTGTTGGTGGTCTGCAGCTTTCTATGAAATGAATGGCAGTGCTTGAAATACATGCATAGTGCCATGGGAGTCATCCGCCCATGCAATATGTGTATGAGCCAGTAGAGTAGTCAGAAGATGAGGCAGTACTCAAATGAGATGAGCCACAAAATCTATGTTCAATGCAAACTGTATCACAATGGTTAGTTACAGTATGAGTACCTTTAACAAGGTAGCAGCTTAAATACTTACTCAGCAATAGTCATAGTCAGTTAAATATTTATTGTATTTATTATACTTAAATTAATCAACCTATTTCCTTTTAGATTTAGATAACTCATCTTTCATCCATATACCTGAGAGATTATAACTAGTCTATACACAATTTGTTAGTAGCATATTTCCATGCAGCTCATGATAATATTTATTTTACTTATTGGTACCTTTCACTGTATGTTTCACTGTATGGGAGAGACTCAGAGAAAGCAAATATAAAAACACAAATACTGTATACATAAAGAGTATAACATATGTTTCAAGAGTGTTACAAGAAAACGAGAACAATTCTTTAATATGGCAAGAGTGTTTCACTTATAGTGGCTGTTTACAGTAAGTTGACTGGAGGGTTTTAGAGGAGGCAAAATCAACTCCACCTATAACACTTGATAGTATAGAAATTCCTATAGTAACAACTCTGAGCACCTGCCTTTTTAACCAACACAGGCTTGGTTTCTAACCTGTATGACACATGCATGCAGTAACTACGCTGTGGTAACATAAATGCTACCATAATGATTATACTGAAGTGTATTTATGCGAAGGAGCACAAAGGCACATATTTCCATAACAACTAAATAGACAGACAGAATAGCGATACAAGGTTGATATTCATGCAATAGAACAGGGTTGAATAGGTCATTATCCCACATGTGCATTAGAAAGTTCAGTGAGCACTTTAGCCTATTCAGGATGTACAAAATGCCCTGAATACACATTAAACATCTGCACCCTAATAGGTTAAAAGATATAATGTTAGCCACAAATGTACAGTAAGTCCAGAATGCATTATTACCGCCTCACTATAGCCTTCAGACTCTACATATAAATATGTTGTTTGCTTAGCTTGGGTTTTTTCTTAGAGTATGTTTACTCAGACTATAATAATGTAATACTGAAACAATAAAGCTAAATAAGAGTTAGAATTCTGAATTCACAGCATTGTCAAGGAGAATGGACAGACGTGCACACCTCCCTCTGCAATGCACACACACTCTCACACTCCTCCACATCCATACCGTAACTCTACAAACCATGTCACGGCCTGCCATAGGGTTTATCATAACTGTTTGAGTAATCACTAGCCCCCTTAAAAGTATACCTAGTCTAAGAGTTAAGATATCCTTGGGGTGTCACAGAGGTGAGCAGAGGCAGTAGCGCTAACAGCGCTGTCCGTTTTCACTGGTAATTAACTGGGCCTGGAACAGCACTAACAAGAGGCCATCCTTCCTGGAACAACAGAAATAGTCCTGCGACTATGGCCAGCCAGCATGCCTGCTCTGTCTCACTGAGATTATCTCAACATAAGACACCTTTCAAGGAAGGTTAGCGCACTATGTGTCTGAGGAACACCATCAGATGGATGTTCACCTGATTTGCTTATCCATTTTGAAACTGGTTGGCACAGACTCTCGCTGTTTACTTGACAGCCTTTAGGTGAAAAACAAGATAGCACATCTAGGCTTCCAGGAGCGGGGACAATAAGCATATGTGTCAATGTGATTCGATTTGGAAGTGGTGAAGTAGAACTCTGGCTGACTGTTTGGGGTGACTTTGTGCTTTCAGGCGAGCTGGACACATTTTTTAAAGATGGCGAGCGGCGGATTCACACTCGGCAGCAGCTCCCCGTAGGCACCACATGGGGACCCTTCGAGGGAAAGATCGAGATGAACACTGACAGCAATGGCATGGTATGTCTACAGTTTTACGTGCCAGTCATAATTATCATCCATTCCATTGACAGCCCACCAAGATTAATTCTACATTTAGTAATCATGTGCATTATTTTTGCTTTATTACTGTAGCTGTAAATATATTTTTAGTGGAAATGTTCTATCTGAAGACTATATTAACAGACAAAATAAATTCATGGACACCCTAACCCATTGATTTGATTATACTGGGATATACTGTACTTATACTGGCCTTTTTAAAATGATCCCTTTAGTCCCTTCAAGAAGTCTGCATTCACCTGGTGCTCTGCTGGTGAGACAAGACCTCCATTTGTTTCATATTTAATTTTGAATTCGGATTAATTAAGAAATTCTTATTAAATATTGTAACCAATCTCACATTCATCCCATTAAGAAACAAGGAAAAGTCCTGGAGGGTTTCAGACTCTGAGGCCGCGATTTCTTTAACGACTAAATTTATTAAATAACTATCTGAACATGTCCAACTGTTTTCTAAGCCCCCCTTATGGTTTTGAAGTTATCAATGGCTTTAAATAACTCTGGCCACATTATACCCATGAAATATGGCTTCTCTCTGGGCAAAGCCAGTTATCCTCGGGCGGAAAAGTGATTTGAAAGAGCAACACCTCGAGTTGCCCTCCTAAAGTAACAAACATATAGATTTCTTCTGCAATCTCTGCATGAATATTACTGAAAGGCTTCCAAACCAACCTCCAACTGTCCCTCAGGACAGAGTGAACCTTACAGTTCACCCTGTTGTTTGTTTACAGTGTATATAAATGCATGCAAAGTCATCAAATAAGATGATGGACTCACTGTAACAGATTCCAAACTGACTTTAACGTTAAGAATGCTCTTGGCAAGAACAGTAAATTCTTAACTAGCTGACATCTGTGAAAACAATTCCTACTTTCCAGAGTCCCTCAAAGTGAGTCAGACGCTAGACTTTACCTGTAATGGGCTATGGAAGGGGTTAAAGGATATTCCAAATCTCTCCTGCAATTAAAAAGATGAGAAAAGCATTCTGCCTTTTACCTGCAAAAATCTCATCTGTGTCTTTTTTCATGGGAAATGTTTCAATGCTTTGCTGCCTGCCCTCAAATGAGTTTTGGCTGTTAGCAGCTTCTCACAATCTCTCATTAAGAAATGGGTCAACCAAGTGGCATGTTTTGCTCTGTGGAGCCCAATTTTTGGATTGAACACCACTTTTTCTGCTTTCTATGTTACACATTTGAAGAATCAATTCCTACACATTTTGTGTCACAAGGAAATCATCTTATTTAAGTTTTTAGAAAATATTCAGCGGCCAAACTGGTGCCTTGTTAAACACACAGCCAACAGCTAAATTACACTGCAGTTACTGTATTTCTGTGGGAGGAAAGACGGTTGTGGATGTCTTCAAAATGTGAACACTTAAAGGGAGAAACAAGCCCTAATGCCACACCTGGGGTGAGAGCAGAGTTGAAATAACAAGGAGATTTGGGACGAGCGAGCGAGTGTGATTGAGAGAGAGAATAGTGGAATGAGAGAGAAAAGGCTGGGTTTGATGCATGTCAGGGTGACTAGAGCCATGGTGTGGGGTCAGGAGGCAGTATAAAACGTTTGAGGTAGAAATAAAGGCTTATTGCTTCATGGGTCTACCTCACCTAGGAGTCTCTCTCACTCATTCTTATGAAGTATGACCTCCGCAGGCTATTAAATTCTGTTAGAATGTTTTTTTTTAAACCATAGAGGTGAATGAATTACCCCAAAGCAGCCAGGTGTATGGCAGCCATCACACCTCTCATGCTGGAAACACATGACCCGCCAGTGACATATTGATATGGCCTCTCTAAAATCCCAAAATATATTTTATGCCTTCATCTGTCATTTTAAAACTTTACTTTCTAGAGGTCAAGGTATTCTCACAGACTTGTCTCTTGTCCATCTCTCACAGGTTGGCAGGGAGGTAAGAAAGATGGACTACTATAACATGGCCTTTTAAATACTTATTTCATTTTTGGTCAATGGTGACTTGCTTAACGCATTTCATCTCATTAATATTCCTATTTATTGCAAAAACTGATTTCTTTGATGTATCTTTCCTTTGCTCCCATGTCCTGGACAAAATGGTGCTTTTGCTCTCAGGTTTTCCTATCCTCGCACTCAGGTTGTCAGCACAGAAATGCTGCCAAAGCTCCTCAGCCAATGATAAGAGGTTATACTGTAGATATTATTGACCAATGAAATGATTCTTATTCCCTAATTTGTCACTCCTGGCTTTATTTTGAAAACATGTAGGTTTACATACTGTATAAATATATTTTTAAAAACAATACCTTAAGTAAAAATATATAACATAGTATTGATCTGCTTAGTCCAGCGAGCAAGAAATAAGTGGTATGTTTATCGATCCATTCTGACTGATAAATACAACACACACAATTAAAATCTGATGTACACATTAATTTAAGCGATGCTTTAGGACACATTGAAAAGGATAAATACAGTATGGTAAAAGCTTTATGTAAATTTGAATATATTCAGTTAGAGCTCACATGCAATATCCATTCCATATATTTTTAATTAATTATTTATTAATGTTATTCTTTCCTAAATATTTGAAAAGAAATATGGACGATTTATGTACAAATATTGAAGGTGCATTCTCCCTGAACATATTAAAATTGACTGTTGTTTTTTTTTATTGGCATGTAAAATTGAAATGTCCCATACCCAAAAAAAATATTCAGAGAACCGTTTGCCAGTATTTAAATATATATAATCATGGGATAAAAGATCAAGTTCTATGATGTTATTAGACTTTTTATTTGTAATTGTTATATTCTTGATATCTGCTGACATACAAACTATACCCTTTTGCAGGGGTGCAGAAGGCTGGGGGGACAGGGGGATGAAATATTATCATCAGCACTGATGTGTCTCTTAATGCCGCCAGTGGGTGTTGCCCCATTGAAAAGAACTAGTTCTCTAAAACTCTGGCATTTCGTGATGCGCGTCAATGCCTTCAGTGGGCATTGGCCTTTACAATGTCCCTGAAGTGCAAATCACAATGACAATTGAGAAAACAGAACGACAATTGACAAAACACAACGACAATTGACAAAACAACAATTCGTAAAACGCAACATTTCACAAAACACATTTAACAAAACCCAACAACAATTCACAAAACACAACATTTCACAAAACACAACATTTTACAAAACACAACGAAAAGTCAGAACAACAAAAAACATTTCACAAAACACAACGACATTTCACAAAACACAATGACAACTCAGAAAACACATTTCACAAAACGCAACAACAATTCACAAAAACACATTTCAACAAAAATGAAAATTCACAAACCACAATTCACAAATCACGACATTTCACAAAACGCAACGACAATTCACAAAACACCACATTTCACAGTACACAACGACAAATCATACAGTATATA
>JAODUK010000008.1:1020776-1036095 GCA_027564635.1 Typhlichthys eigenmanni | reverse complement strand
AACAGTGTTGCCCTGTTTATTTGTTTGTTTGACTTACACTTTTGAATGTTGGTACAATAAAATGTAGGAAAAAAAAAGCTTAAATGTAGTGAACTACTTTTGCCGTGTTACATATACAGTAGCTTAGTTTGCTACATTTCTTTTGGGGTAGCTTCAGTGTAGTTACTCTTCCTTTAACGTAGAGTAACTGGTAGCTTAGCTCACTACATTTTCAATGTAGCTTGCCCATCACTGTATATATATATATATATATATATATATATATATATATATATATATAATATTACAATAACAATATTACAACAATCAACACATAATAACACATAAACCTAAAGTTAAAATCATTAAAACATTTATTTACTGTAAGAATATTTACTAACGTATTTAGGAATAAATTGTTTAACCTTTTGTTCATCTTTTTTTAATGTTTTATTTCCTTCAAGTGTCAAAGTCCAGTCACTTAGGTAACTAACTGCTTCATTGTACTTTATGAAGCAGCTGCACTATTACATAATTGTCCTAAGTTATAATGCATTATTTGTAATAAAAATAAAAATAGTAATAATTAAAAAATACTATGCATGTTTTATTAATAAACACATAGAGTTTTGTCAAAAAAAAATACACATTGCATTATGTTTTGGCTTAGTTCCCTGTCCGCAATGGGAAACTGGGAGTTTGTGTTAGCGTCTGTCTTGTGCTGATGTGTTGTTGTCTTTGTCTTTGTGGACTGCATTTTGCTCAAGTGACACCAGCTTGAGACTCAAAAGAAACAAAAAATACGAGATTCAAAGATCCGGATCGAGAATATCCGGAATTCCCATCACTATACGGTAGGCTTAGCCTACAGCATGCATGCTTAACTAAACCTCTGTAACAGTTCTAGCCTATTTATAGCACAAAATACAAACAGCAATACGTTAATTTCGCTACGTTAATTTCATTTCAGTTCATACATTCACAGTTTGAGTTAATAATGCCGTTGTGTTTTGTGAAATGTTGTTGTGTTTTGTGAATGTTGTTGTGTGTTGCACTTCAGGGCCACCGTAGTTTCATCACAGAAGGCTTACAGTCAGGATGATGTGCCCATCCCTAGTTGACAGTTATTATGTTCATGGCCACCATACATAAAACATTGTTTTGGATCAATTTAATTCTACAGCAGTTGGGACAACTCAAAAAGCTAAATGCTAAATATTGCCTTAATGTTCTATGTTGACAGCATGTTTCTTTTTTTTTTTTGGTTGCATATAAAACAAAAAAATATTAATACAAATTTTGAAAAAATTTAGAATTGGTCCAAACCCATAACCTATTCACTTAAAATCACTCTCATCAAACGAGTGAGCAGCATATTTGAGCAAGGGCACTGTTTATTTGAGAGAGTACTATTTATTTGAAAGAGCAAAGGAAATACCTCAAACAGCAGTGTGCGTACATATCATTTTGCAGTAAAGGAAAGCTGCATGAGACATCAAAGAAATGTGCTTTTACATCTCTTTGCAACTTGTGCGTTATTTTTAATTTTTTTTATTTAAAATTAATTTGAGGATGTTAGGTTTTGTGGTCCTTATTGCACTGTTGAAACACTGGAAGCCCCAGTGGATGATCAGACTGAAGGATGACTGAGTAAGGGAGCATCGCATGCAAGCATCCAGACAGACCTACAGAATGGTAGAGAATAGGAAAGAAAGATGGATAGCAAATGAGAAAAAGGGGTAAGGAAAAAGAAACCCTGGGCCCCCATGACAGGACATCTGGGCATCTGCAGGACAGAGATAGGGTCACATCTAAGCTGTTTATCAAGGAGAAAAGCAGATTTCACAGCTGATGGGTCTGCAGAGGCCGGCTGGAGACCCTAGGAGGCTTCCATTGGCACGAGGGACTGCAGTCCACTTATTACTGTGGCAGAACTATTAGCACACACTCACATATAGATACTTCTACCACTCATTTATAACTCTTTTGGTGACCTAGTCCAGTTTATTATTTACTGTAAATGTAGTTCTGAAATGTAACAGCATTTGGAGTTGACCTATTATGGGTGTAGTGCAAGTGGCACCTAGCCTCAATCACAGCATTCGAGGGGTGTTTACTCAAAACAAAGTAACTGGCCTGGGTCAGAGCACTTAGTAGTGAGCCAGGTGAAAGAAGGGAACAGAGAATGGGAGAGCGGGATAGGGAAACGCAAGAGAAAAGCAGATGTGTTGTCAGCACCTGCTCTTCTCTTCTCTGTGGGTTTGTCTGACTGATGGGGCTGGCAGAGCCCCGGCTCATCCCTCACTTCTCCCACTGATCAATCAGACCATTAGAGTCCAATTACAGCCGCCACCGCCAAAACCCTGGCGCAGGTGAACGACGAACACCATCACGGACCTGCCGCCTACACCCGTGCCCCACTTCTCACACTTCCCAAATGAACGCAAATGAATAGTGACACTCAGACATAAATGTCTGCAATCAAGGGGCTACATTAACAGTCTGGGTTGAAGCTATTGAGTAGCAGGTGCCTTTAAAGCATGGTCATTATCTATGCTGGACAGAACCAGGAGAAAATGTTGGCCCGCACCTTGTGCGGAGTTGGGAGCAAAGGCGAGGTCTGGCCCTGGTAAGCCTGGCTCCCGTTGTAGGTGTTAATAATTGATTGGAAGGCGAGCTATTAATGAGAAGCAGATTTAGGGCTCTGTTGTAAATGTGTGTTGATGACTGTGTTTCCGCCCCTTGTTCTATGCCTTACTGATGCTAATTACCAGGGCTTAGTCAAGGTGCACTGTAATGAGCCTGGATGGGTTCAATAGAATTGTGTCTGTCAGGTGTGTAGGCATTTTACTAAGTATGAGGCAAATTAAAATAAATTAGAATTGCATACTTTAGGTGTTAATAATTGTTTTAGTGGTTTAGGCCTTTGATTCGGAGGCCTTTGATTTTTTATAACAACAAAGAGAGAGAGGGCAGAGTTCATATCACTATATGCATAAATTATTTGCAATTATTAAGGGCAGGATCAATTGTTTCTATATAAAATGTTAGGTCAAGCAAAATCACAAGTCTCAGAAAGCAATGATATGAGGAAAATAGTCTTGCTTTTTTATTAGTAAGGTTTGCCTAAACAAGTACATCCTTGTAAGAAACAACAGTGATATTGTTCTCAAAGGTTAGCTAGAACACTGAGAGCAGTGTAAATGTGTGTGGGTGTATGTGTGTGAGAGTCACCTTAGGGAAACTGATAAATGAAAAATGTGGCATTTGAATGGTGTATGTCATGTTCCCCCACTTCTATATTTCACTGCTTCACATTAAGTATTTTTTTCAAATACATTCCAATTGTAGGCATAAGCATTGGTGTTCATGTAGTTGATGCTGCACATTGACAAATTAAAGTTAGTTTGTGTGGTTGGGTGTGTGTGTGTCTGTGTTGATGGTTTTGTCCATTTGCGAGCATCTCACTTTCATCTCACTTGTTTACTTTAGCTGTGAACAGAGTAGGCTTGTACACTACAGCAGAGGGAAGGTGTCTAGATACTGTCCTCATTTTCACACTGGAAAAAGAGAGTGAGAGCGAGGTATCGGCTGTCAACCAATGGCGTGTGATTATTGTGTAATTTACTACAACAGTAGGGATATGGGCATTTGTGCCCCCCCCCTCCCCCCCCCAAAAAAAGGTTAAAAATTATTCAAGCCATCAGTCAAGCCATTTATCTTATTCCCTTTTTGCCCACCCCTCTTTTACCAATATGTTTATTGTTGGCTAGCCCTAAACTTGAACAAGTGGCGGTTGGATTTTTCTGTTTGCAAAATTATATTTTTCTTCTTGTCATTGCTTCATTAATCAAGAGGAGGCATTCTGAAAAATGTTTTGTTTTGGTGGCTGCAATCTATTTTGTGTGTGTGTGTGTTGTAGTTAATCTGCGCCCGTGGCAGGTTTCCCCTCCGAAACGCAGCGCTAAGCAGCGGTATCGCAGGCCTATTGTTGTAGCCTCTGTCATAGCAAGGAGAGCCTGATGCAGGCCTGGCCTCGCCTGATAAGGAAAAGAGGATTCTACATGGTTGGGAAAGGAGAATCAGTGGGACTTGAGAGTGGAGTACGGATGGGGCAGATGTGCGCGCACACACACACATATGTACAGAGAGATACAGGCGCACACAATCACACATGAACCGACACGCACAAATCATCACCATCATCACACTGGCATATACCCAGGCAATTATTTACAGTAACATCCAATTACATATGCAAGAAGGCACCACAGGATAGGACCTCGATGTCGCATAGCTGGCTAATGACACACTCACACACAAACGCACAAGCACATACACAACATAGCAGTAAACTTCAACAAGTCAAACAAACAAAATGGAATACACTGTGTGTTTTTCTTTCTTTTATGCATTTGCATTTAAAGGTAGCCTCTTGTTTTGTATCTGAAAGTCACACCCTATCAGACATAATCAGACCTAACAGGATTTGAATTTCTGTGTTGGACACACAAATCATTTTGGCACAAAGAATGTGGATTGAGCTAATGAAATAATGGGCCCGCGTTTTAGGCGGAGAACCAATTTGTGATTGCATGCATCAATTATTTCTTGGGTTTTCACCAATATCAGGACTGTGGGCTCTCCTCACATGGATAAAATGGTAATTATTTGGCATACCCCCCACCGCTTGCTCAATGTCATCCATAGTTTTTGATGGCATTATTGACTGAGGAACGCTTAAAAGGTCTGTACACAATACAAACCATTAAATGCACACTGAATTCAGCCCTAATCTGTTGACAGACCTGACAATTTCACCTGCTGGTATCAGGTAGAGAGTTTGTCATAATCTGTGGATAATATTTGACCCTTCTCTGCTAAGGGTCTTGTGTACTTGGCTGGAGCTCTGTGTTACCCACTGTGACAAGCTCAGTCAGTCAGTTCGAGTCAGCTAGTCAGTGCTATAATGGCTACAGCTGAGCTCCACTGTTTAAGAGATAATGCATGGTTGACTTGATCTACAAGTGAACCTGACATTCGACTTCCCTTACATCACAACAACTCCAAAACTGATACTGGTGTTCTTCCGATAAGCAGAGCAGGACTCACAGCCTCGCTCTGCACCTCTTTTGATAGCTGCATAGTTGACTCTCACATGGTAAGGACAAACTGATTAGCCCATGTGTTGCTGTTGCTGTCATAAGGTCATTATTGAATCATCTGTAGAAGAAACAAAAATGGCAACATGCTAAAATTAAAAGTTTAGAATAAATGTATAAAAATAAATGTTTGTGCGAAAATAATGTTTACGTTTATGTGATTATAAATACTTCTTACAGTGTGTAACCTAGTGTACTTGAGCAATAAAATGCATTACATGTTAGAGAACACATAATATACAGTAATTTCATTCCTGAGTCATGATGTTAAAACATGGCCTTCTTGAATAAAGGCATTTATGTACTGTTATTTTTTTCACATTTGTATGCAGACTTCTAATATTGTTACAGACAGATAATAAAAAGGAAAGGAGTAATGTTATTAAATTAATGAATAAGGGTAAAATATTTATTTCACGAACATCATAGTGCTGCTTTCTGATTAAAGATTACTTTAAATAGCCCATCTCCATCCTGCATGTTGCAGGGCAAAATTTTACTGAAACAACAGTAAACCTCAAGATTTTACACTTCACACACACATATAGTTTCTGTAAATCCCAACAACACACCAACAACTTGATTTAAGCACAAAGATTCATGAACACATAACACCTTGACTCCAATAAGTCACGCTCACATCACAACTTATCTCAAGACCTTTGGAAGATTAATGAAGATTTTCAACAGATTTAGTGTACATGTTGCATGTTGTCATATACTTTGCTTAACAGAAATACAAGGATTCAGTCATTACAGCATGTTATTATGACAAGCAAAAACTATTCAAACTCTCAGCTCCTCAAACTAATGACTCTCCAGCACTTCAATACACAGCAGGCTGTGTAGCAAAGAAGCAAGAATAAGAATGTTAAAGGAGAAACAAAGTTGAAGGGTGCCAGCTGCTATGCCATCTGTCACTGTCATGTCTGGATGTGTGTGATCGTGATATGTTGAAACAACTTCCTCCAGAAGTGTAGTCGATAATCCTTTGTTTCCATTTGTGAGCTCTGGCATTTCAGGACAGAGCTAGTTCACACAGATGTTTGGTGATACGTTTAGATGGCTGACCATTCTTTACAATTCTTTACATTTTATTGGATAATACCACTATCCTAATCTTTGACCATCGATTTATTATAAGGTTCTTAGATTAGAATTGTGAATAAAGAACAGGTGTATATGTATAACATGGTTACACTAAATATGATCACTTTAGGCCCTGTCCGTAATTGCACCTGTAACTTTAAAACAACCTTTTCTCGTGGTTTTGATCTTCCATCTACAGTACAGTACACTTCTCTTCATTTGGTCACATTGGCTGGAAGAGGAGCTGTTGCTTGTTTCACCTCCTAATTGAAGGCATGGTCTTGTTTCGCCTCCTAATAAAAGTCACCTTCAGCCTATTTGTTTTATTTTAATGTTTTTTTTCAGTATTGTATCTATTTACATTATTACATTAATTACCGTGTTTCTAGTTGTTGAGGAACAATCCTAAGATCTCTAGAACGCGATGACTTAGGACTTTTGTACTATTTTATTTTCATATTTTGCCTCCACTTTACATAAGTTCTTATAAGATCTGTATAAGGCTTTTTTTATAGAAATAGTTTTGAAAATAACTATCAATATCAATATATTTTAAACATGTTGTTTACTTTATTATTATGATCCTATTTTACTGTATGTTTTCTCACATGCACCCAAAATAGCTGCTATATAGATGAATAACCAAACCATCAACATAACACTAGAATGCAATCTAAAATATTCTAAAACCTCGTGATGATAAATGTAGTGTGTTTTCGTTACTACTAACTCGGTCAACTAACCTAAATAAATACGATTCAAATAAAATTGGCCTTTCTAGCTTTGAGGATGTATCGAAACAAATAAAGGCCTGTCTCTGTCTTTCTGCTGGACCACCTGAGCAGAACTATAGCATAGGTATGTGTACTGTATATGCCTGTCAAAGCAGAAACATTACACTTATGGGGTCATCTGCAAACTAATTGAGTAACAAAGACCATTCCCAGCTCTAGAAACCCATTTTTCAGCCGTCCGTGTGCTAAGACTCTGATAAGAAAGTTCACGTCTAATGCATTTAGCGAGGGGCAAGTTCACCATCTTTATCTTATTTACTTAACTCTGTGTAAATATTGTTAGTCTTTAAAGTTGATTAAGTAAGACCCCATTTCTGTGAAGTTCATGTAACAATCAAATTATTGCACTGCAGTTATGTAGATGATGTATGTATGACTGGTATGCAAATTATATTAATGATGTTCAGTTTAGTCAGTATTACATAGTAACATTTATTGAACATGCATTACATGTGCTTGGGTTTTATTGATATACAGTAAACTTGTATCTGGTGATTGTACTCTCCTGTATTTGAGTTTGAGTTTATATTTTTACCCTGTGTATTTTAGACCTGCCAGAGCTCATTTCTAAATGAGAAGGTGAGGATTGCACAGAGATAGCCTTCTGAAATATAAAACCCTGCACAGTTCAAAAGAATATTAAAATTCAATACGTAAAGGTTGCAGGGCACAGAGGTTTATCTAAAGTCAGAGGCTTTATTTAAGTGTCATGCTTCCAATTTGATTGTTTGTTTTTTTATTTGCTGCTCCTGACTGATCCTGCGTGGTTATGAGAGGAGGGATTTGCGGTGACCCTATTCACAGACAGACCCCCTTTGAAGACCCCTCCTTTATCCTCCCCTTATACATGTTTATTTGAGGCAGAGACAGAGCACAGCTGTCCTGAGAGAGTATGCCACCCAGACCCCCGTGACCCCCAGGGACCATGGTAATATGCATAGAGGTGAACATTAGCAGCTCCAGGTTGTCTTATTATGTTCCTCCACACAGCTCTGCTCACTGCTCCAGGAGGCAGCCCCCATAACTTACATGCCAGAGATCAAACAAGTCCTACCCAATTCAATTCAAATGGGGGGAAAATTCAAATAAGTCAAATGCGGTGAACCGAAGGGAGGGAATATTCCATTCCCTGACCAAATCCAAACACAAAACGAACATGGATATGTGTGTGTGTGTGTGTGAATTTGAATTCTACCTCCAAGACATTATCAACTGACGCATGCATTACAAAATCATTCTTGTTTACAACTTCAAATAATCCTCAGTACTGTATACATAGTAATGTCAATACACACGAATACACATGGAAAGTTGAATTTAGCATACTCTACTACAAAGGATTTTGTAATTGTGTGAAATGTTGCTGAAGGGTTGGAAATTGTTAAAAGGGCTTTTATTGCCACAAAGGTAAGATGTTACAGTGCATGTAACTACTAGTGATTGAATTGGTAGACAACTGCATACGAGAAGAAAGAAGGAGAAATAACTTGTTTTCAGGACAGATAGAGCTTATAGTGGATGACATTCAAGTTAGAGCATCCTGCAGCTGGGGGTTGGATGGAAACCTGTTCATACTGTCATTTTTCTCTCCATCCTCTTTTCTGCACTCCTGATGCAATAAACAATATACGCCATTTTGGTTTTCAAAATAAAGTGTTGATGAATAATGAATCTACATGCAAATTTATACCACAGCTGAACTGGAATACTGAGGATGTATTGTTATTACACAACTAACAAGCTGCTGAACACACAATAATGATGCAATGCTAGCCGTAGTTAATATAAATATGGCCAGTGTGACCATTTAGATGAACTGAAATAAGCAATAGCTAATACCACACATGAACTTTGATGCTTAGCACCCAGTCAGCAGGATAAAAGGTAATTTAAATGAGAAAATATTTATTCCCCATTGCGTGGCAATGATAGCAGCCAAATAAAGGCACATGCGCACAGCGCTGGGTGTCCCTTTAAAGATTCAGAGAACAGCAGCGACCCTCTCTCCATTTAATCGATTTTAAAATGAAAAGTCAATTTAACATAGTTGAAAAGAGAAAGATGGGCTAAGGGAAGAAAAAAGCATTCTCTTGCACTCAAGCAGTAAACTAACTGCCACACAGAGCACGCAGAGATTTCAGACGAATTATCTCGCACCTCACATTTGCTCTTAGGCAAGCAGTTTAAAAGCCAAGCGATTGAGCCAGTGATCCAATTTGAAATGCAGAAATGATTAGAGCAGCTTGCCTCATTTCATATCGAAATTCTCTGATTTATGACAGGGCACCAGCCAAGATCAATCTCTAAAGGGAATTAGTGTGCAATTCCTGCATATTTCTGTTAGTCTCCCAATAGCAGATGCTGTACCCTTAGAGAGAAAAAAATAGGGGAGGCGTGAAAGCAGTTTTAGGTATCCTTTCATTTCCACAGATGTAACCACAAAAAAAAAAAAAAAAACAGAAAAACAGACGTTTGAAAGTGAGTTTCATTACAGCTGGCAATAAAAAATATATACTTAACTAACCTGAATCCACCATTTTCCCAGCATGCATACGAGCTGTGGAGACCGGTGAGGTAAGGTTTGAACATTTATTCAACAAAAAGACCCCTTGCAATTCAGCCACCCTCAAGGCTAAGAAAATATTAATACGCAGAGCGATAACGAGGGCTTGAGGAAAATCTCCCTTAATGAAATTTCCAGTTGACCACATGCAATTTGTTTCATCGCTGCGAACAACTAATTGCAATGGACGTTATCAAGGTGTGTGCTGTCTGCTGTTAACTCACTGGTAGAACAGGTACAAATCCTTTATCCCCATGCCCCATGTTACAGACAGAAAACACATAGACTTGACAGAACACAACTAAGCTTATTTTTATATATATATATTTAAACACATGCAGTGAACACCTCAAATATATTCAGTTACATTTTATACTGTATAGTATACTGTATGTATCCCAAAGGCTATAAAGTGCATAGCAGTGTATGTAATGGTTCTCAACAAGGCTGTGAGGCCATCAGCTGAGTTTGATTTCATATTTTATTATAATGTTTGTAAATTATATTATTGTATTATTTTATTCTATTAAAATAAGTTTTCAATAGCTTTCAAAGCTGTTTCTTTTTAGGGACATGGCTAAACAATTTGTCAGTCCATTATACAGTCCAGTATGTACTGTATGCATGGAAATATATTATGATATTTATAATGCATTAAGGATGTTTATCTATTTAGAAATTCCCTCACTTGCAACTTATTGTACAGTTAAAAACCATATCCCACCGCACATGCTAAGATATTCTAAGGGAAACTAGTCTATCCTGCAGCTAGGGCGGGGTGCCATTGGACCAGGATTGGGGACCGCTGAGCTAGGGTTCAAAATGGATACAGTATCAGTCTGTGACCTTGAGAGAAGAAAGAGATGAGAAAAAGAATAATTTCCTCCATGGGTTCGGTATTGATTTCACCTGGCCCGACCGTGATGCGGGTTAAGAGTAGTCAGTGGTGGTGAAATGGTCAGCAGCGATATCATTAGCTGGTTGTTTACACAGGGAAGCAGGGAGTTAGAAGACGGCTGAGTGTCACAAGCCACTTTCTTCCTCACCTCCTTCAGCTGATCAGAGGATCATGGTATCAAGGAGGGATTAGTAGCGACTTGGGATTTGTGTGATTGGTTAATTTATTGCGGCGATGGCAGGTCTTTCATCTATGGCAACATTTAATCAGCGCAGCCACAGAGGCTATTACAGGTTAGCTTCTTTCGGGAGTCAGTCCGGCGCTGCCATCAGCTCTATCACAATTCCCCTGAAATTTCCAAATTATCTGGAACAGGCTTTAGCTTCTCAGTAATAAAAATTAGAACAGATTCCTGATAGAAGCTTTCGCTCACACAGGGTCAATTATAAATAGTACAGGCCTGTCTTGCGAGCAGGAAAATGGGAGGTGAAAAAATCCAACTCTGAGCGATGTGATACCGTTCAGCCCCTGCCCTGCTCTGATCCAAATCCATGTGGCTGAAAATTTATATTAGATTGTATCACACAGGTCTAAGTCTACAAAAAAAATCAATGAAGGTTATCTTTTATGTTGCAGCAACTTGTGGAAATATTGATTTTCATTTTATAGCGAATTTGGAGCATCAGTTTGTAATCACTTCCTCGCTGACTACACTGTTTTGGTCACTGGATCTCTTACACAAGCTATGGAAGGGAGGAAATAAATACACACAAAATACACAGGCGAGTATTGAACCCATTGGAGTGAAGGTGGAAGGTGGATAAATCTGAGCACACACATACACACACACACACAGCGGAGGGATGACACAGAGGCCATTTTATAACCTGCTGTACACATGCACTATATTAAATTTTTAAATGGTGCCAATAAATAATATATAAATTCAAGTTGTCCTTTTTTTGAGCATTTTCTTTAGATTCTATGGGGTTAATAAAAATGTATATGAAGTGGGTATTTATTGATTTATTGATTTAATATTAAAATATCCAATAGTACTTTGGAGATCCGTGTTGCAACACGTGCAGTAGTGTATGGCAATAATGACTTATTAATTCAAACTTTTGTCACCAGGCCCTTGACATGTTAGTCTGTGTGTCTACTGGTGGACAGTAAGGCTGACTCCGCTTAGGAAAGAAATGTTTTGGCTTGTAATTACACCATCTACATGTAGTGTGCATTGTTTTCCTTTGGCTCACCTTTAATACAGTATCAGACACAATGGACACATGGACCTCTTTGTCATAATAAGAAGCTATACATGTTTCAGTTGTCCCTTGCGTTTAAAAGCATGATGTACACTGTAAAAGAAGATGCCACGGCATAATATATCACAATACCGAAAATACAGGAAAATAATATGTTAGTCAATCATTACCATAATTTACACCACAAACATAATTGGATGTCCGCACACTAGTAGCGAATGCTTTTGCCCGTGCTGGAGCCATGCAGGAGCCATTCAGGGGATGTGAATATCATGAATTCCCAGAGCCTCTGAGGGACAGGAGAGAGGCCTCTTGCTGCTAAATAAGAAAACGGCTCCAGTCTGGAGATCTAAGAAAGAGTTAATCTGATTCCCATTTCAGATAGTCGTCCTTGGCAACTATCGGGGTGGTCTGCTCTGCTCCTTTGACAGGGATGTGAGATTTTCAGGTTAGTCAGATAGAAGGCTTCATTGTGAGGCTAATTTGAGATGTGAAATGGAAGATGAGTTAAAATTATGGAGGGCTTCCTCTGCTGTCACATCGGCTGCCAGGACAGGATAAGACGACAGCCGGAGAAATAAGAATATCACCAGACGCAATTTACTGTGGCAAATGTCTCTCATCTGGACTGGCAATAGACTACCAATATACTGAGATGTGGAGGCTATTGAGGATTGTGTGCCTTTTTGTGTGGGTTGATGTTGTAATCATTTTGCAGACAAAATTACAGTGATACAATATTTTAAAAGATATTTTTTATTGGGTCATGTTTACTTAAAAACAAAATTGTATTTGCGTGTGTGTTTTTTTTTTTTTTTTTGTGCTTCTAAAAAAAATCTTCCAGTTCCTAAATAGATGTTCATGAAAGAAAATAGTGTGTGTGTGTGTGTGTGTGTCGAGGTGGGGGGGTGCGTGCGTACATGCAAGAGAGAGAGAGAGAGAGCGGGAGAGGGAGAGAGAAGCAGAGCGAGAGAGAGTGGGGGGTGGGGGGATTGTTACAAAGAGGGGAAGGTTGTTTTGTGTGCAGGCCCACTCATCTCGTCTGCATATCTGTTCCAATTCAGACCTTTAACATGCTCGAATGACATTTGCATTTATCCTTGAAGGTTGTCGCCTTAGCAGAGGGAGAAGTCAGCTGAAATCATTTGGTTTGGACAACTTTTTTTTGTTGCATTAAACAGTGTATTGTAGCTGTCCACATCACATGGAATAGATTGCACCCAAGCCATTTTCTCTCCACTAAACTATTTCTGTAAAATTGGAATGAAGTAATAGTTTTGAAATACTGCCATATTGCCTTTGAGTAATGTGCAGTGCACCCTTCAGCCTTAGATGCTGCCATTCCACCATCTTCTTCGTGTTCTCTCCTTTCTTTATACTATCTGCTAAAAGAATGCCATTGAAAATAAAATATTACTGAATAGAAGATCATGCAGGGATATATAGAACAAGCCAGTGTCTGGTGACCCTGCTCTTTTATAATCCATTTGGCAGCCATTGTTGATCTATCTCTCCAGTTTATCCTTTATAATAAATAACTTAAAACTCCACATATGACCTGTGACCGCCAACCGGAAAAAATGACCTTACACATTTCGAGTAATTCTCTGCCATATTACTAAATCGGCCTTTGGAAACATATATTTCTTCTTTAAATTCTTCCTTGCTTGTTGCAGAAAATAGGAAAATAGGAAAGATCTCGCCGATAGTAAGGCACAGTGTGCTCAAAGTTCACCATGGAACACTTAGTTTGTTCTTTGTGAAAGTCATCGGCCTTCCCTGTGTAATGTTCCCAGACACCCGAGATGTTTCTAATCTGCACCATCTTGTGCTGAATCACTTGGTTCAACTGTCAATGATAATTCCTACATTCAGACTCAGTGATTTGTCAACATTGCAACCAGCAGTTACCGCTAGTGTTTTTCAAACCAGGGTACAGTACGTGTGTTCCTAGAGGTACTTAAAGGTATCATCGTATATTTAAATGTATTTATATTTACAGTAGATTGAAAATGTTCTAGTCCTGCACTGGTGCACTTGTTGTCCACAAATTATTGAGGGATGGTAAAGAAACCTAAATCATCTGAAAACTGCAGAGTGCACACATTTTCTCACTCTCACACACACACACACACACACACACACACACACGCACACACAACCTCTTGCCTCATGCCACATAGTATAGTTGTATGGTATAGTGTACTGTAGCAGTTACTGTAATAGAATTGACCTGTGACCCAAAACTGTATCCTAAACAAATTGTTACACTAATACAGTAGTGATAAGTCAGAGCTGGGGATATGTACAATTGTGGCTGTTAATATTTGTTTAATCACTCACAGTGTGTGTTATCTGTGCCTGTCCAGAAGCTAAAGGGCTCGGTCCCCATGGTTCTCAGTGCTGGCCCCAGGTGGCTCCTGGATGTGACTTGGCAAGGAGCAGAAGACAACAAAAACAACTGTGTGGTGTACAGCAAAGGTAAGCTAGCAGGATGTTATCGCTGCACTGCCTACCACAATATGTACTGTCATGAAGAGACACTGAAGATGTGACTCTCTTCGCTTCTCCTGTAGCACACACTTTCCTCTTTTTCTGTTATTCTGTTAAGCATCTTGATCCTGATCTAGCACGAGCACCACATTCAGGTTTGCTAGTCAGTCTGGGTACAGAAATAGGTCTTTGGTGTAAATAAAGTTACCAATTAGCTGGTGATTGGACCACCTTAAATCAATCAAACATTAGCATGGATTTACAGGCACCTCTTGCTGAACAAATGGATGCTGATTGGCTTGGCTATTTTCACACCAGGTATGAGCATCTTTTTGTTGAATATATCCAGACAATGGATGCTTTATAAGAACTGTATATTTCTATTATAAATGATGGCCATGTACTCAATAGAAAAATGCTCAAAGATGCATACGACTGAATGCTTCTCTTTACTTCCTCCAGACGTCCATGTGTTCTGTGTGTGCCCATGGTCCACCACGCTTGGAAAACATTGGGCCTCATGTACATACGTTAGCGAGCAACGTAAAAGTGAGCACAGCCAGACCGCAGATAGTGCACGCTGTGCCATCACATTTTACGTTGGATGTACTAAATGTGCGACTGATAACATAATCAGCGCTTGGCACCACCCTCTAAATTTGGCATTAACACAGTCTATGTTCCAGCCTTATCTGTAAATTCCGGCACCCAAAAGCAATGGAACAGCAGACTCAGACAAAGAGAACAAGTTTAACGATCATAAAGTAGACCTATTTATAAATAGCCTACTCATCTATATGTATATTCAAACCTAAATCAAATCCTTCAGCACGTCATTCCATGGCGTGTGTATTCGTCTTGTTGAGATTAATCTTGCCATTGCTTGCTTCACCTGTTCCCCTGCTTTTCAGAGACTGAGAATTTTTACCGCAAAACCGACTTGCACTTGGCATCGCAGTTTTCATACATTCAACAGAATAGGTAATCTCTCCTTGCGCATCTCCTCCCATATTTTTGCGCGACACACCCAATCTCCCCTCGACCCTCCCATGAATGCATTATGCATGAATAGG
>JAODUK010000008.1:1008466-1020676 GCA_027564635.1 Typhlichthys eigenmanni | reverse complement strand
ACACACCTGACTCAAATCAATGGGCTTCTGCAGAGACTGATAACGAGCCATTCATTAGAATCAGGTGTGTTGGAGCAAGGAGACATCTAAAACATGCAGGGCTGCGGCTCTCCAGGACCAGGGTTGGTCCACCCCTGCGTTAGTACATGAAGCCCGTTGTGTTTTTGGCTGCAGTACCAGCATTGTCCACCATACCAGTCAGGGATCAAGCCTATCTTGATCTTTTACTTGCTACTAATCACATTAGTGGTGAACTGAGTAGAGCTTGGGAGATCAGGATGGGCCCAGTCTATTTTGCTCTGTTTCTCTCTCACAGGACAGTGGTACACATACATAGAAGGGCACATGAACAAATGCCATGTTTGTTGCGGTTTTAAATGATGTGACTAAAACAGATGAGGGGAAACCTGACACACATTGTACAAGACATTAAGAATGCACATGCTACTGTATGTCCGGTGAGGGTTTTGCCTGTGTATCAAACTCAGAAAGAAAATAAAACACGGGTGAATGTTTATACGTATGCTTTCTTCATACATTTGCAGCATAACCTCACCTCCTGCCCTTGATGGTAAATCGGAAATAAATATGCACATGCACTCGCTTTCTCAAAACTTCTCATTGCTTATTCAACACTGAATGAACTCTAACCCCTGCCAACCCAAAGCCAAACGACTTACAGTAATGCCACCAAGGCAAACTGTACACAATCTGGTGATTTGCTTGTCTAGAGCCCACAGGAAACCCTCATTAAAATGGTCCAACAGGCATGTTTTAGAAAGTGCAACATGTCTATAAAGTTTGCAGATTCTATGGGAAGATGCTCATGTTGGATGGCAGCACTGACGCTAGCGCCTGTGTGCGCTTCATGCAAGCAGAAGGCTTCTCCTTCTATAATTGAGTCTTGACTGGTGCTAACCAGAGAGACAGAAAGACATAAATAAGTAAATATAGCCGACTCGCGATGGAAGGGGGATTCCATGTATCACTTCTCATGACAATAACCTCCCCCTCTCAAAGTGAATAAGTGGCAGTACTAGGATTTGCAACCAAGATTTTGCGGGCTCCCAATTCTCATCTACTAATCACTAGACTGCACTGCGGATTTATCCTCTTAACCGGCTACTTAACTTTGTGCTCTTTATCACCAAATCATTAAAGTTTTGATAAGCCGTTAAAGAAGATTATACACTTCTTAAAAAAAAGAAGTCTAATCTTTTTGCTAAAGGACTGACTGTACAGGTCACAGGATTTCTCCCATGTTTGTTCATTATTGTAATTTCACTACTATTCTGTGTACAGTAAATAAAGATACTCAAGAGCACCCCTTGCTCGTGACACAGTTGTGATGATCAAAGCTTCCTAGAGGGCTTGCATCACATCGGCTGTATGTATGGTGGTGACAGTAATGTCTCTCCCCACTTTGTCACTCATATGTAGTTTGACCTTATAAATTAGAACAGTAACCCCCTTGTGAGAGATGCTCTGCATTACATTGTGTCAGTGAAAGTTCATTACAGCAAATCCCCCACAATAATCAACGCTTGCAAACTGATGAAGTGATAATAGCAAGAACACTCAATCAAAATAATGAATGTACATTTTTTGTACTTATAGTTGTACAATCTTGTTTCACCTCCTACTGTAGAAACACACACTGGTATGATTACAGGGGATTTGACTGTTAGATACTCACTACACATTAGTCAGCTTCTTGCTTCAGTTGCACTGCTAAATGTTTTGATAATGAACACATACCATTAGTGAAGAAATGCATGACATAGTGTTTTAGAAGAAGTATACATGTTTTAAGTACAAAATAAATGCACATTTATTTACAGTGTATTTACAGTATTTACAGTAACCTATCCAAGGATCCCACCCAGAGACACCAAAGGGCTTTTCACACGGAAAGCGGGACATGCTAGTGTTAAATTCATTTTCAATGAGAAGCGGGCGGGTTGGGAGGCGGAACAGCGGGCGGGCGCAGTCCCGAGAAGTATGCTGCTTGTGTGCACGAATCGAGTACACGCCTGCCTGCCCGCCTCTGAGATAAAATATATGTAACTTTTGAGGTCGCGGCGCAGCGGGACACACATTCGCCTTCTTGACTTGTAGGTATGTAAGCTAGCAAGCATCATACAACCGAATTAACTGACGGGATTGTGATACAATTACAAAATGTTGTTGCAAATGTTGTCACAGTTGGACAGCATGCCTTTGCCATTGCCGTACCAGCATTTTTTTGCTGTTCTTTTCTCGTTCACTATCATGCCATCGCGTCCAGTTAAGACACCGTGTAACAGTGTAGTTCCAGAAGTAACTTTCCAATTCATTTTCTCTATTGACTTTTCAGAAAATCCTTTTAGAGTGTTATAATCTTGGAGCCAAGCAAAACAGCTACGAGACTGTGAATCACAGGCACAAGTCTGTATGATATCAACCTTGTTTTAAGATAAAGATGATTTATTTCCAATGTCACTGTAACTACTACAGTAGGCTACCCACAATCTTAAAGTATAACAACAACGTATTTGATTGGTGAAGCTTTCCTTTCCATCATGAGCTTGCAAGCTTTAACAAGCGCTTCCTGGGGAATTCGGAAAAGTTCAGTGCTTGCTGTTGAAATTTTTTTAAATAAAACCCCACGACGTCATGTCAGCATGTCAGATTGTTAATGTTACAAGTATAAAAAATATGAAAACTATTGTAAAATACGATTATAATGGTGCAATATACACAATACGATAACTAATTAGGAAGAACCAATGAAGAATATGCATTTTCTGGGATTCGCAATGGTTTATGGGATGTGCAGTTCCTACATTTTTAAAGTAAGTTATGTAAAGTAGACAGTCTTGTACCTTTGCGTTTTTTCTGTTTTGAGTATATCTTTTTTGCTCCGACTAAAATTGTTTATGGTCAAGGCTTGGTTCCAGGCTTAAAACTATATAAGGATTTTACGAAACGTCAATGGAGAAAATTAATGGGAAATGCACTTCCGGAAGCAGAGCCCCAAAAGAAGTGGGAGGTCACTGTTACGATCTATAGGACAAGAACAACAAGGGGCAGGTGAATCTCATTAGACATGGTTAAAGACAGGTGGAACATATCCTAAATAGAACACAAGGGGTTGTGATAATGACTGAACAGAAACATGTTGCAGTAACACAAGAAAAACATATACTGTGGAAACAATGAACAAAGGGAAAACATGGACTGGGACTGGGGAAACATGAAACACAGTGATACACTGACGATATCAAGACTAATAGATGTGAGCACGAGAGAGGCAACACTGTAACAAGAACTTTCTTTTTGACTTGACATTACCGTGGTCTAGTGTGTATGCTGGCTAACTATAGTTGGGTCATGCTGTTTGATACCATGTTCCTTTCTGTGCTGTTTGTGTTTGTGCACATGCTCAGTGCACAGTATCACTACAGTAGATGTGGATGTGGAGAGAGGACAAGAGGGGAACGGGGAATCATTCCTAGGAGACTAGACAGTAACTACAGTGTGTAATGTATAATACATGTGGTGGGTTAGTCTAGTGAAGTACTCCTTGCCCCTGGACATAAGTGCCAAGGCAAGCTAACTTGTTGCCCCTGTATTGTTGTGCAAACTTTAGTTATTCACTTTATTAGTTACAGTATATAGTTCCTGCCAGAGACATGTCAAATGAGCGACATTTTCTGCACATATGATGCAACTGCACGGCGCTGTTTGTGGAAGCTTGAATTGCGTTGGTTTCAGTAGACCTTTAAAATGTTTTTTTGATGTATTAGCAGAAATCACTTTTGAATTTGACAAAGCAGAGCCCAGATGCCACAGTACCTCCATTCCTGGTACAAAATCACTCCAGTATATTTCATGCCAATGTATTATCTGCAAATCCAAGGGGTCTCATGTTGTGCTGATGTGTTTACTTTTCAAAATGCTTAATTACTAGTTTGTATATATCCTATGCAGTTAAAATAAAAACAATATATGTTGTCATAAAGAAATACATAATAAATAAATCATTAATTTCATTAAAGACACAATAAAAACAAAGGTAGCCCAAGAAGTGTGTTACCTCGGTATCCCAGTATCTGTACAGTCTGTGTTTTTCTCAGGCTGTCAGCGTAGCCCTATTTGTTTTATATTAAACTCCTAAGGAGAGCCTTAGCAGCCACCCATTACTAAAACTCTTAACTCTCTGCAGCACTGCACTAACTCATTATCAAGAAATCCACCTGGAACTCCCACAATGCTCTCCTCCACACTCCGACAGTTTCTTTGAAGCACTGAAGTTTCTAGAAACAGCCAGCAAGTCCGCCCAGTAATTATATGTTACAGTAAAGCTGTGGACAGTGCAGATAGCAGGAGAGAAAAAGAAACAGTGACAGATAGAAGAGAGAAGAAAAAAAAGAGTGTGGGACATTGAATCAGTAAAGATTATCTGATACGAATCACAAATATTATATTATTCTTTATTATTCTATATAATAGTTATTTTTAGGTAATATGTTAAAAATGCTTTAATTTAACATAACGCCTAATTACGTCTAATGTATTTCAATGCATTAAGCACCATTTCTGGTGCTAAAATGCAATAGGATACCATTCCCACTGTTCCTGCATTGTGTTTTCACCATTGTTACCTGATATCTACAGCTTTTGAAACTAGACACACTCGCTGCGGCAATATTATGTCACATTATTCAGAGGTCACCTAAACTTTTCAACAGTAAGCCTCTTAATCCAGACCACATTCAGATACAGCATGTCCAATGGTCTCTAGAGTAACTTAGCCCATTGTTCGCATAGAAATTGACCAATGTAACTAGGCCGTTTTACATAAGCCCAGACTGTGTAGAATTAGCTAACTCAGTGTGTCTTTATTTCATATTCACTAAAGCCTTGCCATCAGATTCCATTTTTTCCCCTGCTTGGCTGCTCTGGAGAAAAATAGTTCCCAGGAATTTAATGAACCCGCCTGACAACTACAGTATGCCATGATGTTGTAGGATGGTTTTCTCTCTTCCTGTCAAACACCACCACTTTGTGCTATGTATAATGTCTATACTGTAGGTTACCTGTTTCATAAGCACTGGTTGTGTCTCCTAACATACGTCAGCTCCTTGCTGCCAGTAAATTCTTAAGATGAGGATTGTGTTAAGTGGTGAGAAGACCCTTACAGTTACACTTTCTACGTAGAAGGTGCCAAGGTTATAATCTGTTATCTGCCAACACAGAGAAATAGTGCAAATGAATAATAACTAAACAACTGACACAATGTAAAAATTTCATTATCAGTGTATTAAAACAAAATTGTACCCTAAAGGACTTCCCACCCGCCACAGCTCGGAGCGGCAAACTAATTATGTTTAATTAAAATACAACAGAGATCAACAGAATCGTTTTCATTAGGAAGTTATTAATGATTTCACTGCAACAATAATTGATTGCACTAAGCCACGCGATAAGTGGCTACGGTGAGACACGCAAACGTTGGCGTTTACTAGGCATTTGGCAAGCTAGCTACTGTGTAGCTTAGTGCTAGCTTCCACATTAGCAGTTCAGATGGAAATTGTATCCAGCTAGGAGAAGGAGATTCTGTGGCAGTTTGTATAAAACATAAGCCAAATGGAAGGGGCTTAGCCATCCCACATAATGTGTTTAGCAGTACAGACGCACGTAATAAAACCAACCACACAAAGATGCAGAAATAACACCCACACATTGTCTTTTTCACATTATAGGGGCCATGCTCTCTTCTTTCTCTCACACAGACATACATATGCTCAGTATGTATGTAGACACACACACACACACACACACACTCACATTGCTCCATTTATCGCTTCATTTAGTGACATGTGAAAGACGTCTGCTGCAGACACTTCCTGCAACAGCATTTTTATGTGCATTGTTCTGTCTCTCTCTATTTCCCTTTCTCCCGGTGCAGGCAGTTTTGCTGGGGGCTGCTAGACTCCACCATGCTTTGCCGTACCCGCACCCTCCAAACACAAACGTTAAATGTACACCCCCCCCACACACACACACACACACACAAACACAAGCAGGCAAAAAAGAAATCACAATTACAGATTATTTGCATAATGCCTGCTGACACATATATGTCCATCTGCATTTAGCCTAAGCTTTGAGACAGCTAGCAATGCAGGCAGCCAGTGTAAAAGACGTGATGAGCCCAGACAGCAGGCTTCGTTATACGCCAGCACTTAGCATTGTGTGTAATGCACACATGTGCTACTGTATGAAGTATGTCCAGATGCTCCTGTATAACATGCGCGTGCTGCTTCTACCTGTGTGCCATGCATGGGTGCTGGTGTCCTTGTCTCAGTGCCAGGCTGGGTGTGGGCGGCTAATGGGAGCAGCCTGCGCTCAGAGCAGCAGGGTTTGGGCTCTGCCATTCACTCTACCTATTAAAATGCCTTGTAGAGCTTAAGTAGGCCCACTTTTCCATGTCAGGGCACCGTTCAATCCTGCTGCGACCATTAATTATGATACCATTGTGCTCCAGTGTGGCTAATAAGAGTGATGTATTGCACCCTCGTGGCATTATAATCATGCGAGTGAAGTACCAATACTTAGCTTAAGCATGGCGTTTAAAAGGAAATACTGGTGTGAATGAACAGGATGCTTGCCAGGTTGGTTAAAGAGCGGGCCATTGAGGTAACGTGTCCATAATTGCATAATCAATGATGAAAAATGCCTCGCTATCGATCAGGCGAGAAGGGTGATAGTGTGTTGGCGAGCCAAGCGGCTGCGCTTCCACAGAGACATGGTCAAATGTGCACAATAACACACACACACACACACACTTTAGAGATCGACATACTGCACAGTATTTACATGACAACACACACACACGGCAATGACACAGATGTTAAGCATGTACAGACATACAGTACACGCACACACACACACACACACACAAACACACACACACACAATGATAGGGTATTTTCTTTATTGAGACATTTTGCAATAATTATTAATATGAATCAAGAATGTCCTCTATATTCATATGTTATATGACTTATCTGTATTCCCTTTTGGAGATATCTTGAAACATTAAACTGGTTAAGTGGATTGTGCAGCGCTTCTTAATATTTGGAGCGTGTCTCTTTAGCTTAGAAAGCATTCAATATAGATGGAGGAAAAGATCACATTTTTATTCCATTAATCATGGCAAGTTAATGTGATTATATGCTCTTCATATTTTCCCTGTCTTATATTTTACATCATATTCAACTGAAAAAATTACTCTGCAAGTTTTTTTATCTTCTTTTCTTCTCTTTTTTTCTTCTAATCTTCTGCTAGATCTCAAGTCAGTAATTAAAGGCTCCATTTCTGTGTGGGTGCTGTGCTAAAAGCTATCAGCCTGATTTTAGGCCTGGGTATGATCCACCCCAGCCGCACCCCCACACGCACGCACGCACGCAGACACACACACATACACAACCCATCCTTGCCATGGTACTGTAAGTATGTGTGAAGATCATCAAAACCCCTCTGTTGAATGCAATTGGTCAGTTAAAACACTCCCCTCACACACATTAGATCCAGGAGGAGAAAGTGCATGTGTTCATGTTCATGTGTGTGTGTTCATGGTGGACTGGAGGGGGCTGTGCAGACAAAGGCTGAGAGCTGAGGAGAGGGGCATTTCTGCACCGCCACCCAGCTTGTAGGAGAGGGCTGCTATTTTATCAGGCTGGAGGGAGGGAGGTCACACAGGGAGAGAGAAAGAGATAGAGGAACGCTGTGGTGGAGGAGGGCTGTTTAGATCCTCACTCACCGTGATGGAGAACCACATGCTTTAAGTGCCTTTGAGGGACCACATGGCAACTCAGTGACTGGAACTTACTGAGTCCCACCATGTCTGCCTGGAGCTGCACACACACGCACGCACGCACGCATGCACGCACACACAACCCCTCTAGTTTCTGAACACACAATGACAGCCACAGTAAAGTAGATGATTATGTGAAAACAATGCAGAGCAAAGAGGTGTGTTGTATTGTACGTCTTGCTGATACAGTCTTCAATAAAGGATCACTACATAAATACTGCACACTATATATACACACTTTACTATATGTTCAGCCATGAAAGTGGCAATAGTCCATGAGAAAATATTTTACAGTAACGGGAAATGTTTGAATCGTGACTCAGGTCTGTGTGAACATAGTAATTCCAGTGAAATCGGATATTTTCAATTCAGATTTTTTGGCCAATTTGGCTATATTCACGCTGCTGAGAAAGCTCAAAGCTGATTTCAAAGTGACATTTTCGTCACTCACAATGCTCTCTCGCTGCACATTGAAGCCTACCTTTAAATGTGGTCCTCCTTTCATGTGATATTCTGCTACTGATACTTGCAAAATCAATCTGTATACAATCAGAATAAGCTAACAATCTGATTTCAGCAGGTAATGGAAGCATAACATTTCATATTTGGTGCTAAATCAGATACAGGTTTGATTATGTGCAATGCAACATCAGTCTGAACAGTCAAATTGGAATTCATGTGACTTTCACGTTACTTGAGTAGATTTTCACTTAGTGTCTCCTGCAACCGTAACTCACGGGAGTCAGCTGTCTTCCATCTTCTTCTTTGTTTACATAGCTGAACTGGTGCTTTTACCATAGCATGCACTCATCTTAAATCAGGCACCCTGGACTATTTGGCCAATGCTATAGTCTCCTAGGAGCGTACAGCTACTGCTGTACCTTGTAAACTGTTTTCTGTATTTTTACTTACATTATTTCCAAAATGTTTGTCTTTGAAAGTGTTTTCTAAAGTTATTAGTTTCTAATTGCATACATGCAAAATATATATACACACATAAGCCATACACACTTTCCCATATTATCTAGTCAAGCTTTATTTAGCATACGAATAAAACACAAAGTAGAATGGTTACAGGATAATACAAATGTAGTTATTATTGGTCAGCATTAGCCTCTGTCTGTGGCAATGTTTGTACCTGGGAAAGTACATATAATTGGGTGCGATCAGACAATTTGATTACATCTTTATGGGCAAACTTGTTTTTGTTTTAAAATAATTCTAAATGAGTAAAAGTATTACATATGTGAAGTAATGTGTAATACTGTGTTTTTCTTTTCTTTTTTTGTTTTAGTAGCAACCCCAACATAGCAGATTTGACTTGTTTTGATTTTTGATCAGATTATGTCTTTAATGTTGAGTTGGGCCAAAAATGCTGTTGAACAAAAATAGAATTGTTGATTGTATTAATAAATATGTAGGCATATTACAAAATATGTTTGTAGGGTTGCCTTTTTGTGCTAGCAATATCCTTTATTCATTCCATTGCAGTTTATCAATTTTGTTGATTGAACATCCCAATAGTGTCTTCTTTTATCATTGCCCCAGTACATGTGGACACCTTAACTGTCTTATCTGGAATTACTTTCTTCTTTACACCATGTGATCTAGCCGTGGGATCTTAGCTATTCTACCCCTCTTACAGTATAATACTGTATCATGTTAGATACTCAGGCATGAATATGACGGCCTCTTCAATGGCCAGCATTACAACACTGAAACTCATAGCACCTCCCACAGTAGAATGGTGATCTCTACTCCTACACCTCTCATAGGCTTAATGTGCTCTCTTCTCTTACAAAATGGGTTTAATAATAATTTAGTCAAACTCTTATACATTCCTGTGTTTGTGGTTGGTTTTCCTCAGTGTTAGCAAGTGTGTTTTTCTAGAAACAGATGCTGGGGAAATAATGTTTTTTGGAGTGCCACAATGAAATACAATGGATAAGTCCTGTTTTTCTGTACTGTAAGATGACAACAGCATTGATGGAATATAGCCTTTAGATGAAAGTCTGTTGAATCTCACATCCCCGTTAAATCCTCCAAAGGCAGATCTCTAGTGACCTCTGGGTGACAGATATGAGTCCCCCGTGTGTGTGTGTGTGTGTGTGTGTGCGTGTGTGTGTGTGTGAGGGGATGTACGAGCGCAGCGGCAGACAGCTGTGCTGTAGGTACAGTAGTGTTAGAGAACTAGACATAAGTGTCGGCCAGGTCAGACAGACCCATCCATTCTCCAAGCCCCAGGGAGAGAGAGAGAGAGAGAGAGAGAGAGAGAGAGAGAGAGAGAGATAGAGAGAGAAAGTGTGGGGGGGGTCATAGACACACTGTTTCTCTTCCGCTGTCAAAGCCACTCTATTGTGCTCCCCCGTGCAGTGAGTGGAGACCAATCTGTCATCGCTCGGCTAGCCTGGGTGCTACTGTAGCCTGAGAGAGGTCTGTTCAACGTGAAGTGCAACCGCAATGTTAGCCCTTTAGCTGGAGTGAAGAAGGGATGATGTAGGGATATTATACACACACACACACACGCACACACTCTCCCACCATCTGTGAAATAGTCATTTTTTTTGGGGGTCATTGTCATATTGCCTCTCCTTCACGGTGAGGTGATTGACATATTTGGTTGATGGAACTATGTACACCAAGTGAGGTTTGCATAGGAATGCAGCAGCTCTGTCAGAAACACTCAATAAACTCTCTCAATATTTAGACACAGCTAAACATCTCCTTTGCTATGAGAATGTTTTCCTCCTGCTACACTCTACCGCAGCCCCAGATCATCCTACAGCTAAGATGAGCAAGTGTCGCTTACTGACTGACTGACTGACTGACTGACTGACTGACTGACTGACTGACCTTGTTAAAAAGCCCATGTGCTACACTAGTAAGTAGGTGGTGGTAATGCATCATGTAGACTATAGGTGGTGGAAATGCACAAATAGTGTTGGATCCCAACTTCTGTGGCGTTTCATGGAGGAACCTTGCATACTAAACTATGTATTGGCCTATGTGTTAGGTCATGCCTGCGGCCAGCTGAACTAGGCTTGCCTAGTTGTTTCTGGTTTTTCCATGGCATTGTTTTGAAAGATTATGCAGGGCCAGTTTTAAACCTTAAAATTATTTAACTATTTAAAGGTTATGTTTGGGGTTAACCACTGCCCCACCCCCATTAATATTCATATAAAATCTACCATTTGGTGCCTGAGCATGTCTTGACCAGCAAAGCAAAACATGGCCAACTCTCTGCATAGCCTGCACCTGCTAAGCCTGCATATTGTCAAATAAAGCCATTTGGACTCACAGCTTCCCCTCTCCTGTAGTAACTCCCCCTGCGCCATTTTCCCCTGTAATCTCCCCAGTGCTCTGTGTTGTGGGGTGGCTCGCCTGCTGCTCTTGCCACTATTTCACAGGCCTCTTTCCTTCGTCCATACACCACCTCCACCATTTTAATCCCTTTGACCCACACCCTGAGTGTTTCCCTGTATCAACAGCTCCTGGAGATTACACCCTGCCTTCGTATGGCTGTGTACAGTGCAAACGCACTCTGTGGCTAAAACTAGCACACTAGTGCTAGTGCTTTGTAAAATAGCCTCTGTAGAGAGCTGCCGTATCTTTCAAAGTTTGAGAAAAAGTCATGTTGGATTGTTGGATTAGATTGTATGGTGTGAAGAATATGTTGTGTATGTTGTGTGCAGTGAAGGCTCACTGTTTATGTTTAAAAGACCCATACAAATTAACTATTTAAAAATAGACTCAGGGATGCTGGAGAAAGTTTTTTAATATTTAAACTTGGAAAAACAAAACAAAAATGGCTCCCCCTTCAAGGCCATAGGGTACTGCACCCCGGACTAGACAAGTATTGACTGGTCATGATAGCTCATTAACACATTTTCACATAGTCCGGTGTACAGTAAAAACACCAGATTATGTTTTCAGCGCATACAAAATTGGCAGCTAGTGAACTATGAGTACTGTAGATAAATATGATCAAAACTGTATTCACTTACTGAACAATGTATGACTTCACCATGTTTTACATCTTGAATCTTTCGTGAATCTTCAATAAGTCACACACTTGCACTTAGTTTTCCTATGGGCCATGCCCACATTATAGCCTTTGACCTAGTCTGTAGTAATACCCTATCACCATGTTGCCCTCCCATATACAGTAAGAATGCTTTGACATCAATTCCAGAATGTGTGATACTCCACCCGCCCACTGGCGAAACCACCGGGGTGGCAAGGGGTGGCAGCTGCCACCCTAAAAAAATATCTTGCCACCCCAAACTGCGTGACCTGCCACCCCAGATGTCAGAAGTATTTTCTGTAATATACAGTATATTTTATAT
>JAODUK010000008.1:966853-1003770 GCA_027564635.1 Typhlichthys eigenmanni | reverse complement strand
GATGATACGATCACAAAATCGATCATCGACCTTCGGCCTAGGGTGCTCTGGTACCACGTACACTTATGAGCATCCTTGTGTATAATTTAGATTTAAAGTAAAGTTAATTCTGCAGGGTAAAATAATCCCATAATTAGAGTTATTATCAATGGTATGTCATATTTCAAATTAGTCACATCAGATGCAGCTATAGGGTAGAAAAGGACTGCAATGTGATAAAAACATATTTTATGCTCTTTTGATTTGTTAGACTGAAATAGATAAAAGTGCTACAATTTTTATAATCGCTTCAGCTCCTCATCTGGCATTGTGCTGTGGAATAGAAAAATATGAATATTGCATGGTTTTAAATCACCACAAAATTTATTTTTTTTACAGATCAAGAAATGTGACATATCCCTTACAGTAGCGCAGGACCCATCTGGGATAATGTAGATTTCACATTATAGGAGCATGGAATATGCTCTGTTCATATAGGAGAAATTAACTCTGCAAAGAGAATAGTTTTTTTTAAAAGGAGTTTTGAATAATGATTTCTTCTCCTCGTCTCTTGTTCAGAGGATTCTCCCTGACCTTGAACTGCTACTATCTTCCTCAGCAGATCTGTAGCAGCGACACGCGTCATGTGTTGGAGAGAAGTGGTTAGGACGCAAACTAGACGAGAGGGAGCTATCTTGGGCCGACGCCCAGTCGGTGGGAATGGGATGGGCATGTTGTTGGACCCAAAGCACAGCCTGTATCTCAGCATGGGCGCACCTTTTAAGGAGGTCAATTGTGAGGTGCACGCATACACACATTACCACAATTGTAGCACCGAGGGCTCAAAGCCTCTAATTTCATGGCTACAGTGAAGGAGGGAATATCTCTCAGTTCATGTACAGTAAATCGTATTTTGCATTGGAGGACTACAGTATAATGACTATTTTATCCCATTTAGTATGAAAGAGCTGATGACAATACACACTCCAATAACTATATCTTCAAAAAGCTAGTGTTACAGGAGATTCTTGGGTTTGCTGCAATAGCAAATGTTTGCGAGCACATTATCACATGAATGAAGTTCCTCTGAAATACAGATTTAAAAAAATCTACTAACTACATACAATTAAGATAGATAAGGTATTTTAACTGTTACCGTAAATTCACTCTGTCTTAGCTTTGTTATAAGCTAATACACACATTGACACAACACCTTTCACATTTAGACGCAACGCAATAGGCTGAGACTTTGTGATTGTTGTGTCTCTAAATTCAACAATCACAAAGTTAGTTTTTTCCTACCAAGTGAAAACAACACTTGTTTTGTTTGCGTAGGGCAATACGATACTAAGACCCAGAAGACCCTTGCATTCAAAAAAGCTTCTAAACAGAGCTTCTGAAGCTAGGTTTGAGCTTTGTGATCACGCTTGAAGAATTCCTTTTATAATGCACGGTAATGTGAAATTCAGCAGGGACAAGTTTAATTGAGTTTTACACAAACCAGTTGGGAGTAGCGCCGGAAGCTAGGTGATGTTGAGGTTTTTAATCTCTGGCTCCGGAGAGGCTTGTTGACGGAGTGGTTCTTTCTCTTTGTGGGGGGAAAAAGAGGACGCCTAAGAAATGATACATCCATGGATAAAACCAATTGGCAACCCTCAAAGGGACGGGGGGTGATAAGGCAAATCCAGCACTTGTAGAGAAATAAAAGAATCCAACTGTTCATTAAAACGGGAAACAAAACAGGCGATTGAGAAGGCAGGCAGACAGCTCAGTGGAGGGGTGCAACAGACAAATAGAGCCAGAGATATCTGAGGCAAGGATTGGAAAATAATCAAGGATTTGTGAGGAGAATTAATAAGGAAGATAGGAATAAATAAGAATTTTTTTTCTTCCTCTGTGCAAAATTAGGAGGGATGCAGTACAATTATGAAACAGTCGAAATGGCATAAGCTAACATAGACACCTAATTATAAAGAATAACCTAGATATGGAGACTGCTGTCTTTATTTTACACATTTGGACTGTCAATGTGTATGGTCCTTTTGCGCCAATGAAACCAGATAGCCATTGGAGAGAAAATGCTATGGTGTATTTCTCAAAGTCTATTTAACCACGGCAATTATGCTTCCACCATAAATCGATAACATTACCGTATTAATACACAGCCTGTCACAGATCCAATCAAATCCAAACATGTATTACAGAAGCAGAACGGTACAGCCTATTTTGTATTGTACATACAGTAAACTATATGTTTTTATGTCATCATACCTGGATATTGGGAGTAGTAGTTGAAGGTGTGAAGTGTCATTTTAATTTCACTCTGACAAATAGAACAGAGGCAGCAGTTCATGTTGGTGTATTTTTGACAATAATTCACCTCAGAGCTTAGCTGCCTCCCATCATCTGACCCAGCTCTCAGTAATGAGGTACACAGTCAGAGACTTAAGGTGAACCAAACAAAGGCCTAATGAAAGCCCAAGGAGATGAGGTCGGAGGAAAGCATGAGAGAGGAAAACGGACAAGGAAACTGCCAGGAAAATAATCAGCACTTGTGTGATCGTCCACTGAGTCATTCCATTGGTGTTTTGCATGAAAGAGAGCTATTCATCAACATATCAATAAAAATATGGAGCAGATTATTGTTCTATTTGCTTACCGTGGACCCCCGTCATAAATAATGGACCTGCCGCTGCTAGCTGTATTAATTATAATTAGAATGCTGATAATGCGCATGCTCTTTTATTACTGGAGCTGAATCAATTTTACAGTCTTATTCAGCCCCACAAGGTCATGCAAAGTTGCCGGGGCGAGAGATTGCTCCGTAGCGTTCTTACAATTGGGTGCGAGACACCAAATTACAACAAACCTGGTCTGGTCAGAGAGAGGTTTATACAGTTTCTTACAAAGAGGCTGCCATGAACTTGCAAAAACTGTTTGACAGAAAAACAGAAAATACTATTGTGTTGTTACATTTTGTTATCTTGATATCTGTGAAAAGGATTTCAGTTTCTCTGTGTCAAACCTTGAGACTATTATTCTACAGTACAGTATCTGCATATTATTTTTGTGTGAATTCATGCATATGTAAGTTAGCAATAGCATTTTGTTATATTTAGCCTTGTCACAGAGACATGTTAACACCAGTTTAACCAAAAAACATTGCAAAAAAGGGCTGGCAGCATACATTTTCACCGCATCTTGGTTTATCTTGCATGCACATGCACAGGAGAGATGTTTTGTCTAAATGTACAAGGCACCCCACTGGCCCACTGGTTTCTGTGTGCTCTCCTCAAAAGTTAGACATTGAGATGGCCCAATAACAATAGATCTTCCTAGCCTATCAGCTAGCTCCTGCCGTTGTAGCTTGCTGGGAAGATTTAAAGAGAGGATTTAGCATAGCTTGTCAAGTTTAAAATCAACAAAGCATTCTGCCCATGTCAAAAATGTGCTGCTGGTCCATATTTATTACAGTACATTTAAAATGGAATTAATTCAAGAGGGGTCACACATAGAATTCTCCCACAATGTGTATAGGAACAGTTTATAAAATATGTCACCTGTGAATAAATAAGATTTACAAATAAGCATAAATATAATAATTCTAATTAGTATGTGTACTTCATTGTAATTATTTATGTTACATATACATAAGTCAAACTACTGTAGACATAATTATTCATATCCACACTGTAGAATCCGAGGTTTCTATTAAAAGTACTGTGTGGGGGTTCATATTATGCTAATCTAATTAGCATTTTGTAAATATGGCAGCATCAATAAAAGACGTACATGTTTAGTTTACGATTGCTTCTTTTACACCATAATAATTGGGCATGTTCTCTTTTTCTAGAGTAAGTTGTTGCTTTTTTGTGTACATCTGGACATTGGGCAATGACTCTGTGTTGCAGCCTGAATCTGCCAGTGAACCTTGATTATGGATTCTGTGATATTGTAAATTACTTGAGATTCCTCTGAATGTTTTGGGTTTAATCGCTCGGTGCAGATGTGGATTTCTCTTTTTTTCCCCTTTTTTTTCTGGTCACCGCCATCTTGAACAGTTGCTCATTTCCATTGGGCCGTCACATTCGGCATACAAAGCAGATTTCCAGATAGGTAATCCCTGTAAGGTTTTCACAGGACAGGTTACTTGAGGATTGAGGCCTGTGTGTGGGGGGGGACGACATTATGCACATTTCTAAGTTGTGGTGACAATGAGCTGTGTCTCAGACATAACCGTAGCAACTGTCTCCCAAATAACATCCTTTCCCCTTCACAATGCTCATGGACACATACACAAATAGTGTACACACCAACACCACCCCCACTACATCCCTCCACATCTCGTTTCCCATACCACCACCCAGAATTCATAGAAATGCCCCAAGGCTAAAACCTGGTTGCTCTCTCTCTCTCTCTCTCTCTCTCTCTCTCTCCCTGGCTCTCACAGATCGCAAGCTCTAGATTATTCCGAAGAACAGCACACACACACACGCACGCACGCACACACACCCGCACACACACACACCCGCACACACACACACACACACACACACATATCAACCGTAAAACCTGGTTTCTACCTGTCAACTGTCAAATGCAGCCTCGCGTTAGTGGCCAGTTATTTTCCATTGGTTTTAAATGTCTTTTCATATCATGGCTCATTAAAGCGCAGCAGGGAGCAGGCAACATATTTACATAGGCGACCGGTACGGAGCATGAGCGGAACTGAAGAGTTCAGCACCAAAATGGCTTTTCCTCACACGACACCCACCATCCTCCTCTCAACCAGCCCCGCCCCCCTACCACCTCCCTCAACACCCTCACCCACATTCCTTGCCCAGCTCCTCATGTGAAAAAGTATGTTGCCGGGGTGTAATTGGTTGCAAAGGGCACAAAGTCATGTGGACAGACATTGCTTTCTAGTCCAAAAAGTAGCAGGCTACACACTACCGAGGAACCATTCAATCAGACATCATTTTACTGAGGTGTGGAGACGTCATCATATGTATCTGTTCAACCAACATGATCCAGCTCTGTATTCAGATAGAAGACCCGTAAAACCAGGCAAATGTAGTTTCATATGCAATGCAATTTTGTGTTTACAATTTAATGTTTTTATGAAATATATTTACACATCCTCAAACTGTTGAACCCCCTCCCTCCACATATAACTGGGGGACATTGACCAGAAAATTAAGATGATTTTTATTTAGAAATCAAAAGATTCTGTTTGGCATTGTAAATAGAATATATTACAGTATACAGTAAATGTATTTAAATAATAATATATCCTTGAATGCCATAATATTAAATTGCAACGATGCTGCATTTGTGTTTCTGGTTAACGTCACTGCAGTTTGGTAGGGAAACATTTGTCTCACTACAGGAGTTCTCAGGCATGATGCCTCATCCTCCATACCAGAGTTTCCTTGAGTGATAACCAGCAGCGGTCAGCTCTCAGCAGCTGCCTGCTTGGCGCTGGCTTAGTTAGGGCGACTGCAGAATATAACCATCACTTCTCATGGACATTAACACACTAACCCTAACTACACAATTTAAGCTTTTTGCTTTATTTGATCCATAAAGTGTTGATCACATGATAATAACTATAGTCAAATCAATGTCCTATGTTACAAAACACATGGGCATTATTATCTTGTGGCCATCCGCAATTATCAAGAATCAATTTGAAGTAACATACTGTATTGCTTGTGTATAACGAGCAATGTTCTTTTCATCGCAATATTTGTTTGAAAATACTCTCCTATCTTCCAGATTCCTTTCTGGAAAGTCAAGGAACAATATAGGCTAATATTGTCATAATTTGGTCCCAAAATGCTTGTAGTGCTGAGACATCCGTCAATCTGTGAGTGCACTCCCAAACATTTGCTCTCCTACATACAGCTCCTCCTACATCTCCTGCAAACGCCAGGCTGTTCATCATGCATTGTCATAAACACCTGCACAAATCCGCCTGTCTGCCATGTCTTCTATTGGCCTTGCAATGCTGTCTCCACACTCTTGATATACTAGAAACAGCAATGAGGCTGTTGGGTGATTGGTTAAAATGTCAACACACCCTGCATGTCGCAGAATCCCTGAAACCGCCCAGCAAAGACAAACAGGAAGGACACAGACAGACAGACAGACAGACAGACAGACAGACAGACAGACATGTAGCCATGTGATTTCAGTGTAATTCTGGAAAGCATATTGTCTAATTCTGCCATCTGTCCAAGAGGGACCAATGGCAGCGTAGAGCTCATTTGCTGTCTGCTTGCTTGTCTGCAGCAGAACAAGCGTGCTGCAGGCCTGCGTGAGCAGCCCACTGGAGCTGAGATGCATGTCCGAGCAAGGCACCCGTTTCGGACCACTCCATCACGCAGACACCAAAATAAGCTCACCCCAGGAGCATTGGCATGGACTCTTGTACTGCATGCAGGCTAACATTTCTCAAAATAGGAGTTGGGACCCCTCGGGGGTTCATAAGATTATTAAAAAATGTTATTACTTGTATTATTTTATGTTGTCAGTATTGAAATGTGTATACAAACTATGATCCACTATGTTTGGTCAGAGATATGTACGTTTGAAAGCGACTGCTGTCAGCAAATAAAGAACATCTAAAATAGTGTAAACTAAGTAGCTGTAAATCCAACTCAGATCAGTTCAAATAGGCTACTAAAAGTGCTTTAAAGACTATACCACACATCTGTTAATTTGGTCAAGTATTTCATGTGTTACATAGACACTAACATACACATGCATCACTGTCACACATTGTGGATCATATCTGGTTCAGCTGCTCCTTGGCTCTGATATTAATACAGAGCAGATTGGTGGAGATCTGCAGCCCTTGTTGTTTGATCTTTCCTCCTCTCGCCACATTTCCTGGCACAGCCCCCTGCCACACTGCGTGGCGCAGGCAGGACTGGCATGGCCTCAACGTGCCTGCCAGGTTTGTTCTCTGTCTTCTTCCCCTTCCAACTTATTCCCTCACGCCCGCTTCATGGGCTCAGTTCGGCAAATACAAGGGCTTCACCACCAACTCCCTCCCCTAGTGGCAGCCCCGAATTAGAGGAACTTCAAGCTACCATTTTGTCTGCTTTAAAATATTGCAGATCTCTCGTCTAGCTTTTTGCATCTGTGTATTGAAATGGCTTCAACTGAATTGTAGCTGTGAAATAAAAAGCAGCGATATGACAAAAAAGCGTGCTGGTGGTATTAAGCCACAGGACCATCGCTAAACATGAGATATCACTCACGCTTCACCTCCCAGGAGAAGCTGTGTCCTGAGCCAACAGTAGCCACGGCCTCAGCTTGAACAAACTGTATCTTCTCATCAAGCTGCCATCCGCTGCCGTTGGCTATTTACTCAGTGCAGTCATTTGGCCTGTAATGCCTCCAGTCTTAATATAACAATTGTTTAGCATTTCATAATCGATTGTATGAATTAAAAGCAAATACATCTCAAAGGTAAAGGGGCCATCAGTACCTCTCATTTAATCAAACTATTTGTTCAAAATATAATCACAATAGCATCTTTTCTCCTACTGTATATTTCTCCTCAGGAACTGTAGCTTCTTTCCCACCCATCGCCAAGATGGGTGGGAAATAAGCGGTAATAACATCGTCTTGCAATGTCGGCACCCAATTTGCACGGCCTATGTGCGATTATACAACAATCTGCCTACCCTTTATGAATCGGCATCAGATCTCAACCTTATCTCACCCCCCAAAACACACCCCAACGCGTAAACCACTTCATTTGTGACTAATGGCGCACGTATGATCGTTATCACGTTAATTTATTCCAAGTTTAAGATGAAGAGACTGGATAAGGTGGGTGAGACAATACGCTGAAGAAGCCAGTGTGGAGCCTCAGTTAATGAGCCACGCGTATTCTTAACGCTCCCAGGGTCAAAGACAGAACGCTCACAGATTGAGATGGAGAGAAAAGAAAACAATGAGAACGGGACTAGAAAAGAAAGGGTATATGCCAGGAATTTCTTAAGCACAAGAGAGAGTTTGAAGGAGTATGTGATCATCAAAGCCTTGAAATAGAAGCCATTGCAGCAAGTGAATATGAAGGTTATCGAAGGCCTACAAGGGAGGCCTTTACACGGATATTGCTGATGAAGGCTTTTGTCAAGATGGGATAAATGTTAAATGTGATGAATAATGCTTTAGTGGCTTTGGTGGCGTTGGAATACCTAAAAGTAGACCTACCTTGTGATGGATTATATAGTGCAGTATGTGCACAAGGCATACTCTTGTATTGAATGGGATCCATGCCATCACAGTACACTAGTTTGTTTTAAATAATAATACAAAGTATACTTAGTCTATGTTCCTTTTCTCTGTTATTCTAATATTTCCTATATGCTAGCATCTCAATGAACCATCATTTCCTTAGAGGAACAGTGCCTCTAAATAATTTGGACCACTGCTGTACAGTATTCATGCCTTCGGCTACCATTTCTGCTAACCTTGCTCCGCCTGACTAATGCTCAGTTTTCGCTGAGATTCTAGTTCGGAAACCCTGGTCGCATTAATTTTTACACAGACACTCTGAAGGGCGAACCAATCAGCAACCAGTGGGTGTGGCTAAGTGTGATGACGTTGAAATAAAAAATGCTTCTAAATGTAGTCCCGACAATGGCTCAGTACAGTAAGATGAGACAATATGAACAGTTGTATCATACTATATGGTAGTCTATACCGATTGGTTAAAACAATGCTCCATTAGATTCAACATGAACTTGTGGTCTACGCCCATTAGGAGGCAACGAGTGGAAACAGTCGCGAATTGAGTGTGACTGCAGACCATATTTACAAAGTGAATTTTGGGTCTTGTTACATCAGGCCAGTTGTTTGCATCCTCAGTACAAAAAGCATGAAAACTGCTTTTCAGTAGAGAACACTGTGTTTGTCATAATGTGAAACACAAGCCCTGTCTGTCTCTCAGGCCTCCTGGGCAACATATGGAGCCTTCCAAGTTCGTATACAACTTCCCCAACTGCTGTTGTGAAAAGTGCCTGACTAACTGTGGCCCTCAGAGAGCTAATTAGAAACCCTTGTGCATAAACCTTGCTTGGAAGTTGCCGTGGGCTGCACCAGGCCGACCAAGGCAGGATTTGAGCTGCCTGGGAGATAATGAACAACATTTGCATATAATGTCAGCATTTGGCATCCTTCGGTGGAGCTCCAGCCGGTCTCATTGCAGAATTTTTACGGCATCAATCTAAAACTTTGGGACAAAATCTATGATCATTTAAATCCGTTTGTGTGTAACAAAGATGTCATTATTTCAGCCATACATTATTTACATTGCATACAGTATATTAATATACTTTGGACTTACTTTGGACTGTTTAGATTTGTGATTTGTGACAGATAAAATGCTTAGCTTCAGGGATGCTTGAACAAAGGAAATTGAGCTGTGTAGTAATTAAGCTGTATTAGGCTTCATTCATACCTGGCAGGGTGTAATAGTGTACTGTTGAACAGCAATGCTTTTGGTTAAAGAAAATGTCTAAACCAGCATACATCTTGGATCGCTATGCAGGGTCTAGCTCAACTGTATTTGTCATGCGCTGTAAGCCAACACATTTACACAGAACTCACATAGTAATTGTTACATAGCAGCTCTTACAATGGTAGAAAAAAAAAACAGAATTACCTTGACGGAAGGGGCCAGTAGGCCTTTGGAGGAAGCAAACAGAAGAAAGAAGAAAAAAGCAACAACCTTTTACAGAACTGTAAATCACGCTTCACTTTTAAGAGGTGGGGAAATAAATAATGTCTGAAAGTGCAATGATTTTGGGTGATTTAGGGGAGCTTTTGAGAAGCGTATTACTGGAGGTGACAGCTTGTGGGAGATAGGCAGGTTGTGTTAAGAGGAAAGGATAAGAGGCTATGACATTATGTCTGCAGGGTTATGGTGTCAGAGTCAAAGCGTGAACCACTATTACTGGATCAATACTTCTCAGTTTTGCACTTATCTCTAGCCTGATGGTTAGCGGCAGCTTCTCTAGATATACACGTGAACAAAATGCCACTAGTGAGGCCACAGCATACCTGCTCCCATTTTCCACATCTACAGAGGAACATTGCAATAGGAAACAGCAAATATTTTAACTTTTTTTCCCCGGGAAATCTTACATTACCTGGTGATTTGAAAAACGTTGCCAGTCTAAGTGATCCAGTTCTTTGATATAATGTATTTTTATTTTGGTAGCATTTGCGAATGCATAACAACTGTACCTCACTACTGTATGTGAAACAAGTGCCACCGATAAATGCTGTCTCCAATTGAAATAAAACATTGAAGCCCAGCCTTTAGTAGTTAGGTGTAAAAACAAAGATTGTTCTTGTCATGTCTGTCTTTACACAAGAAAAACAGGCAGATTGTCGCAGTCAGAAATAGGCAAAAGTGTGAGTTTACCGTAAAACCTTTGCCTACTTTCAAGTCTTTCATTAAACTTCTGAAGCTCTGAGTTAATCCTCGCCAAACAAAACTCAGCATTCAACAATTTAAAAAAGACAAGAGTGGGAGAGAGAGAGAGAGTCGGGGGAAGGAAAGGGGGTTGGCCTGATCGCTACATATTCATATTCCTATGCAGGCATTATCACTTAAAAGGCTTTCTAATTACAACAACAAGACAAAAACTCCTTGGATTGCTTCCAGACCCGCTAAATGATAAAATAAGCTTGCACTCTCTCTCCTTCTTAATCTCCGCAAAGCACCTTGGAGCTTCATCTCCCAAATACAGGCGAATGAATGTGAAAATGCCATTTAGAGATGCAGGTGTGACATTTGATAAGAAACTTCTGGATTAAATATGTTCTGCTAATGAGGAAGCCAGCTAGCCCATCAGGGCAAACTATTGGTGGGATTGTGTGCACGCTGATAACATTCCACACGCAAACATCCTAATTCATTATTAATAAACACTCTCTATCACACACAGAGTCTGGATCCTCCATTGGAGAGCGAGAGAGAGAGAGAGAGAGAGAGAGAGAGAGAGAGAGAGTGAGAGACGTTGCTTCTCATTAAGGAGGAAAGAAGTGAAAGGCAGTGTGTGACGGAGTGGGGTGTATCAACTGTTTTCATATTTAGCTGGTTGGGTCTGTTTTTTAAGGCAAGGGGATGCTGGTTTCAAAGAGTATGTTAATGGTGCATTCAATGTCGGGAACAAAAGAGTTCAAAGTTTCCAGAGGGAATCTGGCAATGGATGTAATTCTCCGGCTATAGCTAATACGCTAAAGAGGGGATAGCCGGCTAAGCCATCAGTAGAGTATGCTGGGATGTCCCCAGCCATAGCTTGACATTTATAACGATTTGGAGAAGATTAAGGCCGCATTACTGCTGTAGTCCATAATGTGGCTCTGTAATGAGGTGTGAGTGCATACTGTTTCACACTATGTTTGCCTGTAGAAATAATGGCCTAACCAACTAAAGTTCCCTTTGGAGACGGTGGTGATGAGAAAAGAGTAGGACTCTAGTGCTCTGGCAGAGGAAGTTTAGGCTGTCACCATTGAAGCCTTGTCAGTCTAAACCAGCTTAGTTCAGCCAGCCAGTAAAGTGTCTCCAACTGACAGGCAGCACTTTGTTACTCAGACCAGAAAGCAGGGGTCCATGAAATATTTTATATTCAAACAGAAATGAGAAAGCTGAATGTGTTATTTCAAGCACAGAATTTGGCAGGGACACTTTTTTTAAATGTCTAAAGAAACTTCTCTAAGTTAGAAGACAAATATATTGCATTATAGAATTAGGATTTTTGCCAGGCCTCGATTTAGAGTATTATTTTTGGCCTGGTCTTTTTCTACAGTACATACTGTAGTAAAAGGACAATGGTGCCAATCCTTGCAGTAATTTGCAATAAAAATGAATATTCCAGGGGGTGTTAAAAATGCATGCGTTATCTGTCAAAATAAAAACACAGGTAATTTTGTGTTAGCATGTGCAAATGAAGGTTGCAGGTGTCGTCCATCCACTGAAACAGCCTTTATGATGTTAATTAGTTGTTAGCGTAATTTTCAGCCTCCGCCATCAACCGTGAGAAGTTCACAGACCTGCTGTTAACTGGGAGTCAATGCCAGGGCACCGTTTCAAGAGCTCTCATACAGGACGCTCCGCGATAACAAACAGGTGAAAGGGCCTGATGCCTACGGCAGCGGATATTGCTGAGACAATTGAAATCGCACAGAGAAATGAATCTTCTGGACAGCCAATCAAATGGTAAAGCAACACTCATTGCAAGTCATTTGCTTATGCAGGATGGTGATAAACTGGCCTTATTTGAAAGATAAACAAAGAGGAGATCTAGTGCAGCTCATCCCCTATGGTTTACAGTCCCAGGCAATATAGGCCATCACATGCACCTGTAGTTTATGACCCGCTTTCAGTGATAGCAGTATTTATGATATTGGAATTTATGTGGTTCTGTGATGTTAGGATCTATGGTCGTTAGGGGAAGGGGGTGCGGTGTATTACAAAAAAATACTGAATGTAAGCTAATAAATACCAGCTCCACTGTACCTCAGTAACGACATATCTTTGTTTGTGTCAATGCCTCCGGATGATTTCAGTTTCACTAAACACATCGTATAAACTAAACGCGGGCCTCCAACAGTTAAATTCCACATTACATGTATTTCTCCAAAAACGAAAGCCATTCAAATAGAGGAGTTTCATCTTGTCGGCCCCCGCAACAGCTAATCTTAACCCCTCGCAATAACAGTTCCACTCCACTTGTTCCAAATCCAAGACATATTTGCTCTCTCTCTCTCTCTCTCTCTCTCTCTCTCTCTCTCTCTCTCTCTCTCTCTCTCTCTCTCTCTCTCTCACATGCTGCTTGTGCCCTGGTAAGATTTAAACAGCAAACATCAAATTGTGGCGATAACCTGCCAAGGCTTCAGAGAGAGTTGACTTCTAATTATATTTTAAAGAGTAGTGCTGAGAGTTACAGCACATCGGTCGGCAAAGATCTTCCGCAATGCCCCTTTCTTGGAAGTCACTCATCCGTCTACTGTTCCCCCCAACCCTTATGCAAACCCTGACCCTTAATCATGTCGACACCCTGTGTCAGTGCCGGGGATGAGCGAGGTCTAGGGATGAGCACGCTTCTGTAAACATGGGCAGGCAGCAGGGAGTCTCTCCTCCTACATCAAAATGTATGCACGCGCATGCAGACACACACATGCACGCACATGCAGACACACACACACACGGCTCAGAAAAAGCAAACAGGAAGATTTAGGGATTTTGTTGGGAAGCATCTCTGTAGCTTTGGGTCTTCCTTCGAAGTTTTCCAGGCGGCTGCCTGTGGGATATTGTTCTTAGCTTATGAAGTAGCGATCGCTCATTTTAAACTGTGCCTTTTGTCAATAGCATTACACTTTTGTAATCCTATTCTTTTTCCTTTCTCGTACTCAGCTGGGTTTAACTCTGTGATATCCAGCGTAATACACATTTTGCATTTGTCCATGACCTTTACTGTTAACCTCTAACTCCCAGATAAACTGTCCACATCTTTATGAGGAATTCTTATTACAGTCCCGCAGCCCCTCTCTATTGTTATGAATCAATCTTCTTTTTAACTATCATGATGGACTAGTAAATCTGGTACTAAGGGTGTGTTCCATAAACAGTCTCATGCAATTGTTTGTATTAAAAGTGATGTATATTAACAACATCCCAGCATGCTCCACTTTCCTGTCAGGGTTCTATTATGGAGCATGCTCCCACCCCTTGTTTTGATACAGCAGTAATTTAAAGAGCCATCTTAATTGACTGTCTGCTGCAGCCTGTGCACATACACTGCAATAAGAGGCTTGTTTCTTTATTGGGCCACCCACAATGTACCCAGTTCAATTTTACCATTCATAATGAATGCAGTCGTGCCATTCAAATGCAGCCATAAGCGCACGGCAGATAAGAATTTAATTAAATGTAGATTAAAACCAAACAGGAAAACACACTAGCTGATAATTTTTTATCACGTCCCCTGGTCATATCAACCCCCCCCATCCCCTGCCCCCTCCTCCCACACACACACATACTTTCACTTGTTCCTCCTCTGGGCTACACGTTGTTTTTTCTGCTTTGCCAAAAGTAGCGAAACACCTCACCGTTGGAGACACGAGATTGTGTTAAATGTGTGTGGAGAAGGGGGGGGGGGGGACATGAGAGGTGGTCACACCATTAATCAGAAAGCCCCCTCCCCATCAGGGTGGGTAGACAGAGGTGTGTGTTGAGGGGGGTTGGAATTAGCTGCTACATCCCCCAAAAAAATTCTATCATATTCCAAAGGACAAACCAAACCACCAGCACTGTAGGCCAGGAGAAACATATCTCACTCGGCAGGAACAATTAACAGTTTTTTACAATGCTGAGTAAATGTCACCTTCAGTATCAAATTGTCCATACTTGCTAAACATAATGTTGCAGTGAGTGCCCGGAAAGCATGCTGGAGCATTGTGAGAGTCTTATTTGAGATATGGACCACAGCCCCCCACCATACAGTAACATAGCATACACAGTGTGCTGTACTCCTGTGGGGTACACACAAGCTATTATTAGCAATTGCTGTCCTTGGAAATATTACACTCTAGGGTTTAAATATTATCCTTTGTTTGTTTGTTTTGGAGACATGTTTTTATTTTAACATGATTCAGGTTTCCTAATGTTTGCAGAATGACCTGTTTTATGCTTGCATTCACAAGGAGGGTTGCAGACAATGAACACTTACTATTATATTATATACTATATTCTATGTATTATATATTCTATAACATGCTATGTTATATTCTATAACAAAATATATATATACTGTATATAGCTGCAAAAATAATTAAGACCGATACGTTATACAAACATCCACGGTTTTGTGACGCAGTTCCGGAAGATAGGACCGCGGGCCACACACCCACACCCCAACCCGCTGCACTGGCAACCTGTTGAGATCTCAAATATTGCTACTTTAGGCTTAACTAAATACATTTTCCATGTCACATTTAGCCTAACACAAGATTAGAACCACTGAGCCTTTCTATAGTTATCAAAACATACAACCAATCGATTTATAGAATGCATGTGTTTTCATTACTGGATTCATTAACCACCGTCACTGTGATGTCGGGTTTGTGGGGATTAGGGCAACGAGTCTATTGCCTTCGCATCTACGTACACTAAAACTAAACAATGTAGAATAATATCACACTATATTTCTAAACATTATTGTAATGCACACATGGAAAGCTGCTATAGAACCGTCACTGTCTGGGTGGGTTAGGCATGACACAGCAGTTACCTTGACATAGCCTACATATAGTCTCTGAGGTGTCTCAATACACTCTCTGTGTTGTAATCCGACCTCATGTTTTCTTTGTTTACATAGCTGTGCTCGCGCTGTTAGCATAGATAGTGCGCATGTGTGGGCGGCAAACGAGTGTTCTTGTTTGGCTGAGAAGCTGGTGCACCTAGTGTAACATCTACATGTTACTCAGGAATTGTAATAAGGTACTAATTACTTATTACTCCTTCAAAAAGTAAATATTTTACTATACGTATTACTGGGTATTAAAAGTAATTATTAAAAAGTTAAATTACTAGTTACATTACTATATTACTTTCACAATCATTACCTTGTCTCGCCCCTTCCGAAAAATGACAACCTGTGTAGTATTGACAACTGTGTCTTATTGTAATTGAATCCTCTTTATTGGACCAATACCTAACATTGCAGCCTCTCAAACCAGATGATTGGACAGGTTGGTTCAATTAGCCTACCCTAAGTTTGTTAGGACCAGAAATGTAATTCTTGTAATGCAGTAATGCAGCATTACTTTAGAATTAGTAAGTTACTGGAAAAAGTAATACTATTACAGTAACTAGTTGCTAATAACTAGTACTAGTAACTAGTTACTGCCCAAAACTGAACATCTAGTGGCAGAAAGTATAAAAAAAAAAATAGAAATAAAGTCTAGTCTACAGAACGAATGTAATAAAGGCCAGAAAAAAGTACCCAGATTTTACTATTCAAGGAGAAAAAAATAAACGTGGCTCATAAACCGAGGTATAAACCGAATATATATATATATATATAATCATCATTATATAACATATATAGGCTAATCAGGAACACTTTTAAATCAAATTATTAAAAAGAATAGATAAAATATTTTACATGAAAACATGCAACGTCCCAAAAGCATCAAGCAAATTATGAGGGTTCCCAACCACATTATTAAAAACAATAATACATTTAATTGATCAGAAAATATACATCTTACAATCTTATGCCCCAATTCTGTTTCTGCTCTGGAGTTTTGTGTAATTTTAGAAAAAAGTCTTCCCTTCTTTTTCTGGAAGACATGCATTAATCCTGTGCCATCTGGTGTACTTATCATAGCATATTGCACTTGGGTCCAACTTCCCTAATAGTTGCAGACATCTGTTGGGAGATGTATCTAAACAGTGTTGGGAAAAATAAATTTTACTTTGCTGAAGACAACATTTTGCAACAGAAAGTAGAATTCCTTTTTTCAATTTATGGTATTATTTTTACAGAAACCGGACTTGTGCTCAGATTTAGCATTTGCTTGTGATCACAGCATTTCTGAAAATATGTTTTTAAATTCATCCACAGGAGTTTTCATTAGTGGACAACTCCATAACAGTGTGGATGAAAGGTCAAAATGAAAATATAGCGTTTTCAAATGTATCCGCGCTAGTGTGGAAACAGGGGTTGCGATACATTTTTGTTTATGTTCTTTTTCCAATTCCTCTCTTTTGCAAAATGTGTATGCATTTTTGTTGGTGCCCATGAATGTCTAATGGCTTAGTTAATGGCTGGAGCTGGACTAGAATACAATATTGATGTGGTTGTGAGACTTTGTGTTGTTTTAGAGAGACTGTTCTAAATGCATTGTGCCTGGCTTCACAGCAGGACAGCGAGCTTCAGCTAGCTACATGTGCCATGCCTGCCATGGCCAGGCCACTTTGCCGCTGTCTGCCGCCTCGCCGCGCCCGCTGCCGCCAACACCCCACGCCGCCAGTGGATCTCTGTTCCACTCTATTACCCTCACGCAGGCCATTGGCCTTTTCTGCGGGGAAAAGAGCAATTTCCTGTCGCAGTCTGTTTGATCAAGTGCTAAACCCTTGTGATCAATAGAGAGACAGATGTCGGCTCCAGATGGCCGCGTGGTGATACCTGGGGCCGTGCGCGGGCTTGCCAGGACCACAGAATGGCAATGAGCAAGGGCAGCGCCTGCATTGCCCAGGCACCGCCACGGAGACACAATGTGACAAACGCAATTAGGCCTTTTAGCAGCCCTTTATTTATTCCCCCTGAAAAACCACCGAAAATGTAATTAGCACATATTTTAAGCAATATGTAGAATTACAGGGGTGCAAAGACAAGGGTCAGGATGTGTGTGTGTGTGTGTGTGCGTGCATGTGCATGTGCACGTGTGTGCGTGTGTGTGTGTGTGTGTGTGTGTGTGTGTAATGATTGTACTGCTGGGTTTGGTATCATGTGAAACGTTGGCCTTGTGCAAATACTATAGGCTGCAGGCATGACACAGTGAGTCCTAGAGGCTTCATGCGTGACCAGATCAATACTGGTTGACAGGTGCGTGTCCCTGGCTTTGGGTCTGTCTGGACACAAAGAAGGTGCTAATGCCATAAGGCCAAAATAGACCTTTGCAAACAGGCGAGGGACAAGCGAGAGACTTGCATTATTTTAACTGCATGCATTTGTATTAGGGCTGGCATCACACACACGCACACGCACACACACAGAGGCAGGCCAGCCAGCCCATGTGGTGCAGGGGTGGAGCCATGTTGGAGGAGCCACTGAGGCACGTGGCATGGCGTGTCTCTCCCAGGAAAAAGCCAAGCTAGCTAGCTGGCATTTGGACTTGTGCCGTTCACCTGCTCCCACAGAGGCATGATGGGTAAGGGGATGCGGGCCATAGGGCCGCAGCTGGACGAAGGGGAGGGCTCGTGGCACTGATGCAGCCCTCAACATAGCAGTCCTGTCACGACGGGTTCTTCACTCACATTAGCAGGGCCTGGTCCGAAATGGCCCCCAACCAACCAGCCTGCATGCAGCCCCAGCAGGGGCCACAGTAAACACATGTCCACTGGCCACAAACAGCCCCCAACCAGGACACGCGCAGCCACTACACACTCACTGAAGAGCACAGCTAATAGATTGCTCAATGGAACGGGCCTGCTTAAATAAAGAATAGAGCAGGGTGGACACATAGTGCTTTAATAGTCAGTGCTTGACTTAGTGTGTGTGTGGGGGCGGGGGGGGGGTTGCTTAATGAGGGTTAACTGCTACATGTTGTCAGTTGGTGTCTGTGGAATTTGTAGCTCACAAACCTTACACCAGTGGTTCTCAAAACAGACCCTCAAGAATTTAGCATTTTATTTTGATTTTGATTAATGTAATATTATACAATTTGTTCACAAATATTTTTTTGGTTGTTGGTTGTTATTATTATATATATTTACAAGAAGTGGTTCATTTCTTGTAATGTTGAAATTTAATTCTTATTCTATAAATATATTTTACAGTTTTTTTGTCTACAATAATTTGCTGTTGTTTAACAAACATACCTGCTACATTCATTGATTTTCAGTACAGATTCAGTCAACTTGAATATATAAATTAATAAATGACAAGAAATACAAATCCATTCCATATATGCATAAACCCTACATGTTAATTCACATGTATTTTCATGTTCTACCTCTGTCAACGCTGGAGCGTTATTAGTACGCAGATATCCACTTTCCATTATCATTTTCACCACCACAAAAAGCCACACAAATCTCAAGAGATCTGTCTGGAATTAAATGCCATTTCATTTCAAAGTGAAGCATTAATTTATACAGTATTATAAGTAAATCATATCATTTGGTTTTCCCCCAGCAATTTATTTTCTGACTTTATACTGTACAATTCCTAAATGTGTTTTGAATTGTACTATGGTGGTTTCATGTTTTTGTTGCCTGCCTGTGAATGTGTACTGTAGAGAGCTTGTGCATAAAGCTCCCCTGGGAGAGGTTTATAATTTGTAGTTTCTGACCTGTGTGCCATTCGCTCAAGGCCATCCATGAGCTAGCCGCGGTGGCTATCATCAGCAAAGCACTGGCTGCTGCAATTAGTCTGGACACTGTCTTGCTAACAGAGGGTAATCTTGAGGTTTTTTGCTGTCATATGAGTCAATGTGGAGCTAGATACACATACTTCATCAACAATGTATCATTTACATGAGAAACAAATGTCTGCAACAATTCGTAATAAAGTTGAAATGCAGAAACTAAAATATACAATGTCACATAAATGAACTAGACAAAGCATGCACATTTAGTAGGGAATATTTGTGGACATACCTAAAATAAATGTAACTGTATTACTTATTTACATACGTGCTGTGTTTTTATAACGCTACATTCAAAGACGCTCCTCGTGTCCTACCTACTGACTACTGTATGTCTGAGGCTGCAACATCACAGCAAAGCAACCACCGGCACTCAACCAATGATTTAGCATGAGACGAGTGCCCCCTAGTGGACACAAACATCACGGAAGGAGGCACCGGAGATTGAAAAAGATGAATGTTGCTTTAGTGTCCAGTCAATAATAGCAAATCATTACAACTGTCCATGAGAAGGTATTGTAATGGTACTTATATTTGCAGTCAGATAAAATGCAGGCACCCCTCCTTTGCCTACTTCTCTATTTTGTTGGAATGGCAATTGTGTGTCAAATGTAGTCATCTTGCTCTCCTGAGACTGAGCCTTGTTAAAAATCTCAGCTACTTGATATTCCGAGGGGCTTTGAGCAGGCAGAGCCATGGCTTATTTGAAGACAAGAAGAGTATAGGTCTTTAATTACAACCCTGTCTCTGGCCCCGGGCACAGTTAGCCTCACTTCACAATTAAGACCGACAGTTAGCACGCGGCCAATGGACACGTGAGAACTGTAAGGGTGTGTGTAATCAGCCAACCAGTAGGGGGGGAAAAGCATGATTAGTCTCAAGGGGCTCGACAAGGAAAGATTTGAGGTGGCCACAATGTATTTCCAGTCCTTTTTCAAGCAAGTCTGAAACTGTTTTGCATATACTGTTACCGTAGTGCTGTTTGCAAACATAACAGTAGGTTCAGTTAGTGGTGTCTTAAAACATTATTATTATTATTATTATGTATTTGAGCCGTGACATGCCTGCATGCAAATGTCATGAACTATGAAGTGTATTGCCATTCAGATATTTTGATCAAATAAATTAAAAACGGCTGTCATGTGACACAAAGCTCTGTTCTATAAAACATTAGCCATAACACATTTGTATAATATCAAGCAGCTAGCTCCATGCTATAATAAGTGGCTGTGGTGCATTAGGACTGCATTCCAGTGCTGTAAACGGCCTCCACAATGGTAATGTGTTTGGACAGATGGGAGAGGCAGTGCTGATGTGCTTAACTACGCATTTTACAGCTAAACTATTAAAGAGTTGTGCTGTTTACACACCAACATTTGAATACCTGTCTTCGGGCCAGTTTAATTATCCAGTCCCTTCTGTTATTCCTGCCGCTTTGTTGTCTCGGCACCAGGCACGAGGCACCAGAGATTTGTTTGTGGCTGTTACTGTAGTTGCATGCAAGGAGCAATGGAAAGTAATGTGTATTTCTGGCAGTGTACTTTCCATCGTATAGTATATACTGTACACAATCCAGTTCCTGGTGAAGTCATTTAAAGTGCATAAATTAAAAGAATGCACAGTGATGCCTGCACTTTCAAATCTCTTGGGGCTTCAGGCAAAGTGGAGTGACATGCCACCCCTCCCCAATCACGCACACAAACACACTCCGTACAACGGCCATCTTGCAGCGTTTGATTAGTGAATAAGTACTAAGAGGGAAACCGGGGGGGCTGGCATAATAAATGTAGTGTCTTGAATTCCTTCATATGCTCATCTTCAACAGCATGTTCAAATAAAGCATTCATCAAAAGGACGAGCTAGAGAGAGAGAGAGAGAGAGAGAGAGAGAGAGAGAGAGAGAGAGGTTATTCAGCTGGCAGAGGTAAGCGTCCGGTGGATACGGTACTCAGAGAGTGCAGGAAGCAGTGGTTTTTAATGATCTGGACTACATACAGGATGGTGGGGTTTGATTGTTTTAATGAGGCAGCTGGCCTATTGTCTCTCCCGTAATTCCTCCATTGTTTTTAGAATATGTCATAGTTCTTTCTTCTTTTATCAGGTGCTCTGCAGGAGGATTTAGACAATAGCCTTCATTCCAACTGCGTTGGCCAGCACACAAAGGCAGCTCACCACAGACAGTTAACAGGCAAACAAGTGCAAATCACAAGCTTTTCTACCCTAGTTTTGAGACTTGGGCTTTTGCTCTTTTGCAGTTGACTTTTACCCCTCCCTCCCCCACCCAACCCCCTGGTGAGGTGCTGCTGTATTCAGACAGATGATGGCAGTGTCATAGGTGGTGTGTGTGGTTCATATGACCTGCTCTGAAAAGCCTCCTTAAGGAGCATCATGGGAAATAACAGGCATGAGTGTCTCAAGTTACACCCATCACAATGAAGTTATGTATATACCTGGCTATGACAGTACATGCAGTATATTAGCATCATACATACATTTACATTTGAAATGTACAGTAACTGCATCCATAGTAGAGTAGTGTGTGTGCTTACTGTGCTATCGTATTAGCCTTAGATGCTCAGACTATAGGGAGCATCTTTTGCCTCAGAATATGGCAGTAGAACTGGGACATTTCACCCCATGTTCTCAGACACAACAGATGGATACAGTACTGTACAAAGCATCCTTGGCTGCAGGGATCCAGTCTTAGCACGTACTGTATTCTGATGTCAAATTGCCGAATCCAAGAACTGTGAGACAATTTGATCAAACGCTACATAATCTCCTCGAGTTACATGTAGCATTTTTGATTTGCGCCGATCTAAACACAGTGATTTGTATCTGGTATCAGGGTCTAGTTCATAATTATCTTTGTAAGCCAAGTGCCTGCAAACTAAAAGATCTTTACAGAGGGAAGAAACTTTTGTGACTATAGCCTGCGATAAACCCCTCCATTGTCAGTGGCAGTTTGTATCTACCTTGATGGTAACTCGGGCAGACAGTGAAAAGGAGTTTTGTTATTTTAATTAGGAGATAAAAATTCTAAGGGCCTCTACAGACAGTGTGTGGTATGACAGAATAAAAGCGGTGCATTGGAGCGGTCTGAAGTGTGTCTCGTCACAGCAGATTGGCTAACAGATAGGCACTGTTCTTTTAAGTGTCGCTGACATGCACACGCACACACATAAAGGCGACACATTTGCACGCACGCACGCACGCACACATAGCGTGTGCATATAGAGCGCCTGCACACAAACATTGCTTTGAAAGATAGCATTTTTTAATACAATTTCAGTCCTTTGACACATTTGTGCTGGGCAAATGTTCAGTGCTTTCGTCAAAAGAGGTGATGTGAGATCCGAATTATTCAATTTAGAATTGCCGTAATGAAGCAGTTTGTTCCCAAATCTTAGTGGTTTATACATAAAACATTCAAGTGATAATATAAATAACACCAATCAGTGGATTCCCTTTATAAAGAAGCCACCATACGCATGTAGCTTAAAGCCTGCTGGCTTATAGGTTCAGTGTAAACATGTGTCATCAGTGTTGAAATAGGGTGGGGGGCTTCTGGCGGTGTGACCCCACCTACCCAGCCCCCACACACTCTCCTCAGGACTGTTTTCCCTGTCACTCAGGCCTCAAATCAGCCCCCTCCTGCTCTGATGCTCTGTCGGTATGTTTGCACATCTTTGAAAGCTAACAGCGGGCTTTAATTAATTGTCCGGCTTTCCCTCAGAAACAATGTCCTAATTCTGCCATTTAGCAGCGCCGTATCATAGTTTGTTGTTATCTAGCCAGCCAGATTTCTGTAAATAGTCACATTAAAAACTTTAATCTGTTCAATGGAAAAATGAAGTGGAGCTGAAAAGCCTGTCACGGGCTGAGATAAATATTATCTAAGCTAAAACCTCCCCCCTCCCTCTCGCACCCGCCTTTCTCCGTCTTAATGAATATGTTCAGAAGATTTCAGAGGAATGTTTAATCCTAAAACATAACAATATAATAATGTGGAGGGTTCGTTTTTGTGAAGAAGGGACTATATACAGTACAACTGGCACATAAGCGACTAGCCAATGTGGAACATTTATATTCAGTGTTAACCACTGGTGTCTAGGTGAGACACCAGACAAACATAATTTAGTTTGTTCATATATAGAGGAGTGTTTCTCAAACAAATTCATTATTTGTCAAAGACACCTCACATTACTGTAAAGCTACAGTCAATATGTGTTGCTGTTGTTTATAACAGATTGAGGCAATTATATAATTAGATAAGGACATGATGGGCAGGATTTAACAGAGCATATAGCGCCCCCCGTGGTTCACCTGCTGTCCATACTGGTTTGGACACTAGTCCAGTCTGGCCCTGACTATGAAGTGCTGCTAATACAATGTGCAGGTGTGCAGGTACATCTGCTACTATGTGCTCAGCAGTGTTCCAGCCCAGCTATTCAGCTTGTCTCTCTATCTGTGCCTTGCCCAGGCGGGCAACTGTGGTGCACCACCACCAGGAACATGATGGAAGGTGAGGAGATGGTGGCGTTTGCCGTGGACTTTGACTCGCGCCTCCAGGCCGTGAACCACATGTCTCTGGGCGAGGGCATGTACCCAGCCAGGCTGTTGGACAGCATCCAGCTCCTGCCACAGCAAGCCGCCATGGCCTCCATCCTGCCCACTGCCATCGTCAACAGTGAGTGTGGACACACACACACACACACGCGCACAGGCACACACAGGCACGCACAGGCACTCACACACACACACACAGGCACACAGGCACACAGGCACACACGCACACACAGGGACACGCGTACGCACACACGCACACAGGCACACACACGCACACACAGTCTGTTGTGTGTCCTGCATTTTTGTAAAAGGCTGTCACAGGGACGAGCTTACGTTTCCTGCACACTCTCTCTCACTCTCTCTCTCTCTCTCTCGCTCTCTCTCTGGTTAACACCAGCATTACAAAACTGTTTTGGTTGGATGTCAGAGAGCACATGTCTAAGTAAGTAAGTCAGGTCGCTTATAAAGCACTTTCCACAGATATATAATCACAAAATGCTTTAAAACATCAACTTTGGTTACACTAGCAGGGATACGTTAGAAAACAAATGTTTCTCTGTTCGCACACTAACCGGGCGTTGTCCAGCACTGAAGTGAAGGTAGCTTTTGAAAACACTCCCTAGATGTAAATGCTGAGAACAAGTACATTTTCAGCAACGCTGACGTCGCGATGATGTCCTGTGGGATGGACGTTTGTATTGCGTTGTGAAAACGGCACTATACGGTGGCTGGACTTTGTTAAAGAATCTATCCATGCTAGCGTGAACAGCCCAAGTCTCAGTCAGCCAGATTATCTGTGCTCTTTCCCCCCCTCTCTCGTTTCCTTGCATTGGCTCGTCCCCCCCGCGCACACACACACACGCACACACACACACAGGCCAGTACGCAAGCGTGCACTCGGTCACCTGCTTAACTAGAGGCATGTCTCCGCTGGGCGGAGATTAGCCCAGATGAGTCTTTCTGCGGCAGAGATAAGAGCCATCGACCTTCAAGTTTTGGGTTCACGCAAACACGCCGAGCCTCCAACTAACCTGTTAATTGTGAAATCCACGATGCCTCATGCAAATAGTGTGTTTGTTTACTTATGGAGGGCTATCTGGGTTCAGCTCAGCAGGGAGGCTTCTGTAAGCAGATGGCTGTTGTAGTTTGCCCTTGAGAAAGGGCAACAGCCCAGCGCATACACAAGCCAGCCACACAGTAGCCAAGGATCTGGCTGGAGTATCGGCTGCAGTATCAGAGCATTAGAAATATAGAAGGGTGTGTGCACATGCACATGTGGATATACACAATGGAAGTTGTGTGTTCTTACACACCAATATAGTACTGTACATGTATGTGTTCCCTCATACAGCACATGGATATGAAGGTCCTGTTCCCTAATGTAGTACACTCCACAAATGCCTGTTGATGTTTGACTGACAGATGTTCACTATAGGGCTGATTGACTGACAGATGTTCAGTATAGGGCTGATTGACAGACAGATGTTCCCTATAGGGCTGATTGACTAATAGATGTTAAGTATAAGGCTGATTGACTGACAGATGTTCAGTATAGGAGGTGGGAGGATTCACTCAGTACTTGGAGGAGCATTGGTATCAAGCCAAACAATGTGGCTGCTGGTTTCAGCCCCAATGCTACCTCACTAGCATCACACCCATCCTGTGTATTACATGTGCGCTGTCTGTCATGTGTGTGCACAGAGGACATCTTCCCCTGCAAGGCATGTGGGATCTGGTACAGGAGTGAGAGGAACCTGCAGGCCCACCTCATGTACTACTGCAGCGGGCGCCAGAGGGAGCCAGACAGTGCTGTGGAGGACGACTCGGGACCCCACCACACACCCAGCATGTGCCCCTTCCCTCAGTGCAACAAGAGCTTCTCTGGGGCCAGGGCCTTGGAGATGCACCTGAGCACCTCGCACACTGGTAAGCATGCTCACCTGGTGGTCGCTTATTTGTTGACATTCAAGCTGAACATAAAAAACTCAATTAGAAAATATACATAATATATAGTATGTGTGTTAAATGGGAAATATATATTACATGTTCTACTGTTTTGAGATATTTAACAGTTAGGAAAACTGTTGTTAGTAAGTAAACAAACCTTGTGTTTTAATACAAGGTGTCACACACATTATCATTGTGTGTATATATACTGTATGTAGCTGTCAGCGTACGCTTGGCATTTCATCCTACACACAAAACACCTCTAGAGGAATAAGCTTAGCATTATGCATCACCGTTTGATGGCTTCTCCAGTTAGCTCTGAAGGAGAAGTGGGAGGCGAGATTCTTAGCATTTCTCCCTTTTATCTCCTTCACAGGTGTCAAAATGGAAGAGAGCCTGCCTCCTGGCACCAGCCTGAAATGCACAATCTGCAGCTACACGGCAGATTCTCTTATTACGTTCCAGCATCACATCATGTCTCACCTGTCACAGGCACCCTTCAGATGCAATCACTGCCATATCAGCTTCCAGAGCCACAGGGAACTCTTACAGCATCAGGACTTACACGGGCATGGCAGCAAACTTCAGAGGGAGGGCGACAACACCGAGCATTCCCCCAGGGGGACTGAGGAGGGCCTCCACCACCTCCACCACCAGCAGCAGCAGCAGGCTAGAACAGAACTGGCCAACAGGAAAGACGCGGCGCTGCTGGGGAGTCCCAAAGGAGCCGTCAGTAAGGAAAGCAACACAGAGACGGAGGCCGACAAGGCAGAGAAGAAGCCCATGCTGTCTGTCCAGAAGGGAGATGGCCATCCAGGCAGCAAGGCCAGCTTCTCCTACACCAGGATCAAGTCCGAGCCGTCCAGCCCACGCCTAGCCTCCTCCCCTGTGCAGCACAACATGCCTACGTTTCCCATGGGCCCCTTCTTGTCTCAGTTTGCCTTCTCCCAAGACATTTCTGTAGTCCCTCAGGCATCGGAGATTCTGGCCAAAATGTCAGAGTTGGTTCACCGGAGGCTCCGCCATGGGGGCAACAGCTATCCCCCCGTCATCTACAGCCCTCTGATGCCCAAAGGGGCCACCTGCTTCGAATGCAACATCACCTTCAACAACCTGGACAACTACTTGGTCCACAAGAAGCACTACTGCAACAGCCGCTGGCAGCACATGGCCAAGTCCCCCGATTTCTCCAGCCTGACAGACAAGGGCCCCGAGGCGGGGAGCCCCAACAGTGGCCACAGCTCCATTAGCATGCTAGCCGGCTGCCACCCGGCGGCAGACGGCGACAGCCACCTGATGCAGTCTGCATGTGTGAACTCCAGCGTTCTGGACATGATCACCTCAGGGCCCAAGGGGCCAGACAAGGACGTCCCGGGACAGGCCAAGAAGGTGTCTACCCCGACGGGCACGGAGGAGCGGCTGAACGGCAAGCAGGTGGAGGGTAAGAGTTCCAACACAGGCCTGGTGGAGAGCGACAACGATCCAAACAAGACCACCTGTGAAGCCTGCAACATCACCTTCAGCCGCCACGAGACCTACATGGTGCACAAGCAGTACTACTGCGCCACGCGCCACGACCCCCCCATGAAGCGCATGTCCGCCAACAAGGTGCCCTCCATGCAGCGCACCATGAGGACGCGCAAGCGCAGGAAGATGTATGAGATGTGTCTCCCCGACCAGGAGCACCTGAGGCCCCCCATGGGCCAGCCGTTTCCTGCCTTAGTGAGCCCCTGCACGTCTCAGGAGGCCGCCGAGAGCCTGGCGGAGCGCTTCCACCCCCGCTGCGACGTCTTCCCAGGAATGGTCCCCAAGCATCTGGAGGCCTCGCTCACCGTCACCAAATCTATTCTGGCGCCCAAAAGCAACAGCATGGAGCCGCAGGAACTAGACGCTCCCATCGATCTGAGCAAAAAGTGCTCGCCAGTCTCCGATAAGACGTGTAGCTCCCCTAAAAGACTGCTGGACTATCACGAGTGTACAGTGTGCAAGATTAGTTTTAACAAGGTGGAGAACTACCTGGCCCACAAACAGAACTTTTGCCCGGTGACGGCCATGGCTGCTGCTGCCCAGCAACAGCAGCAAGCACCCAATGACATGGGCAGCCTGGATACAAGCATGTTCCCGGATGTCAAGTGTGAAGGCAATAGCAGCGTGGACGAGGCCTACGATAAGATCCCAAGCAAATGTGAGAAGCCTGCTAATGGGAAGATCCTGGCTCAGAACGGCAGCATGTTTCCGCCTCATCTCGGGCCCGTGCCGGGACTCAAACCCTTCGCAGAGCCTCAGCTGATCCCACCTAAAGATGAGAACAAGAATATATTTCTGCCCCACTGCCTTTATCCCGGAGCAATAAAAAAGGTAAAAGGCGCAGAGCAAATCTCGCCCTATTTCGGGATTAAGCCCAGCGATTATGTTCCGGGGGGCCTTGTGATGTCCGGTGAGCCCAGTGAACAGGAGCAGGGAGTTAACAGTGGAGATACAGGGACGCCCAGAGACCAACCCCCGCAGCCCACCACTAATGGATGCCCCCACCCAGGGAAGGAGCCCCTGCCACTGCTCCCCAAAAACAGAAGCATGGTGATCGTGAACGGGGCCCACAAGTGTGAGGAGCGCTCAGCATCAGAGCAGCAGGAGAACCAGACCAACAGCCAACAGGCAGACGCACCCTCCAGCAATCCCTCGGCCACGTGGGGGGCCGAGAACGTGGCCGACGCCAACGAGAACGTCTCGCCCACCTCCAAGTCCCCCAGCGAGGAGACTGCACCCGCCGCCAATAAGGGCGTTAATGGCTCCGCCCAGACGCCGGGCAGCGGCAAGTACTGTCGCCTATGTGATATCCAGTTCAACAACCTGTCAAACTTTATTACCCATAAGAAGTTTTACTGTTCATCACATGCAGCAGAGCATGTCAAATAAGTCCTTTCATCTGTGGCCCTGCCACATTTCTTGTTTTGATACACTGTTGTGTCTGGAATAGTGCATCTTGCAGTTCGTAATACTGCTTGTGGACAATCAAGAGAAGCTTCTTTTTTCATCGTTTTAAGACTTATGAAAATGCAAAACCATTGGTTAAAAAAAAGAAAATGAATCAAGAGTAAGATTGGTGCCACTTTCACATTTATTTATTTTACAATCAGTATTATTAGGAGTAGTGAACTTAATTTAAATTCAAAATAAAATTTATATCAGAGTTGTTTGTAATGTTATTGTATAGTCACTCTTGTGTAGCACACATCGTTTACACTGTAATGTAGGCTCAATGAAACAATAGACAGAATACAAAAATGAGATGCATTTTAGACACAAAAATAGCTACTGAGGCACTTGTGTATTCTTATTTGCTGTACCCGTTTTTGTATATGTCCAGAATGTCACTTGCAGCTTATTAATGACGGCCTTAAAAAAAAGTCACCATTTGGAAATGATAGTCAGGCACAATGCATCTGACATTATGGAGTATACACATGGCTTTGCATATATGTGGCTGTTTGTCTTCGTCTATTTTCTTCGATTCAGATGTGGATGTTTTCATGAGAATGGCAGCATTCTTGTATAGTACTTGTATTTCTGTTTGACGACACTTTGCTCTCCCTTTTTGAAATTTTGCTCTCAATGCAATACTTTGTAAAGGAGGGGGGAACATTACTAAAAAGCAGTATTATTAAATGGGGACTGTGCATATAATTTGTAACCCCACAGGGGAAAAAGATGTACATGAATTGTTTATTAAAGACAGACTGGTTGGGGAAGTTACTGAGGTTACTGATGTAAAATGATCATTCCAATGTCCTGATTAAGGGAGAACATCTTTTCTTAAAAAAAATAATAAAAAAAAGTTGTTGCTATGCATGTATATGGATGGAATAAAATTCCATATCTGTTGGAAATTTTTATTTTGATGTGGTGTCATAATTAAACTTAAATCCTCAGGATAACTTACTGCTGTCTGTTGTTTCTTTAAAAGTTATAAATGTATTAAGGTACTGCAATTTGTACTACAAATTTGTACTTGTACACTGTAAACAATACAATAGTAATACAGGCACATAAGATGTTGAATTACTGCAAAATGTTACAATAAGGCTACAGGCAAGCCTTGTTCAGTTTATAAATCATAAAATCAGCAGTCAATTATAGTCTGTTAAAATATAAGTTACAATGAAGTAATCTTCCTGACCTAACATACATATTTTCCATTTCATATTTTACTGTAGTTCTTATATAATGAATGCCAGCTAGGGGTATACAATTACATAAGTGTCATATTCTCTATGGGTTTATTTTCTTTTCTCTTTGGCTAGCATGTTCCACTGTTCCACAAAGAAATTACAGAATTAACTTTGAGAATGACAATGACGACATTTGAATCTCAAATGTTGCGAACACTTTACAGCCACTAAAAAATGTCCAGTTAATGTTCACATTAAAAGCTTTTTATTTATGCAGAACTGAACAAATAAAACATTTGTAATCTTTTATTTTCAATGTGAAATATACAATTATTTTATTTTCTCCCCCAGACCATTTAAATTTGTCAGTGTTTTACTGGCTTTGCTGTTTGGACTGTCTTTGCTTGACTAGAGTCCTGAGGTTCTGGCTGATGCCAGATGGCATCTCGTAGATCATTCGCCAGTCTGTTGCTTTTATTTGAATGCGATTGGCTGATTGATATGACTCATCAAGAAACTTCTTTTGAAGCTTAGCAACCATCTGGTACAGGGAAAAGAATGTGTAAAGGCTTTAACACAACCACTAATTGTGCAGTGTAAAATGCTAAGATTAAAGTCATAAAGCTAAGGATTCTCACCTGGTTTAGGTGTGGAGGAATAACTTGGTCAAAACACTCTGCTGTTATCATACTTACTGAGGTCCTGCTCGTTAGGGGCTTAAATCTTGTGATATCCCTGAAAGGAGATTAGGGTTTGAATGCCTAACTAGATAACATGTTAATATCATAAACTCTTAATAATCAAGGTGGAAATGGATATTAAACTTGGCATACCTTACTTGAGCTGCACTTTCATTCAGAAAGTAAAACTCATCCACAGCGCTGCTCTGGTGGGCAGGGTTACTTAGCAGATATTTCTATGAAATGGAAGAAATATTTAACAAACTGCTAAAATAATTATTAGTACATTTTCACAATAACATATACAATACCTATTGTATTCCTTAATGTAATAAAATGTACAGTTAAATTGTAAATGAAAAGGAGACTAATTAAAGCTACAACTTGGAACAATATCCTTGTTCTCTGTGATTCTGCCCAGTTATCTACCTGTATTCTCTCCCAAACCTTTATTTGACACCAAACAGCTATCAACCCTTTTTTAAGATGTTGTGATTGGTAAGAAGCAAGCCGTGCAGAAAATTGTCAAAAGAAATACATCTCCACACTGCTACTATACTAGATTGCATAGTGTACCTTAAGTTCCCTTAGGTGGTTATATTGCATAATTGCATTGCTATTCAAGAAAGAAAAAATACAAGAAACAATTGGTTGAGCAAGGAGCATTTAACAGCAACACTAATAGAATTTTGCTATGGTTTGATTTTCTAGTTTGTGGAGGAGGTTCAATAGCGTAACATATAGATATGTTTTTTTTTTAATTAGGACATAAGACATTCCCCTTCTGTTGTATCTATTATATGAGGAGCAGTAGAAGTTTGGTTCAACATACAGTAGCAGCAAACAATTCAGCTGTAGTTCAATTAAGCTGTGGTCACAGGACATGCCCTTGAGAAATGGACTGCATGCTCTAGTGATTTTCTGTGTGTGTGTATGTAACCTTCACTAGTCCGTCCAAAAAACCTTTTTATTTTCTTCAGAGAATTGAAGCATAATAATGTTCTTATCTCCTAGGCAACAACTGCAGTAACTGAAAAGCAAAAATCTGTATTGCATCACTATTGCCATCAAAGCGTGGGTGGCAAGCACGAGTTAAAATGCTTGGACAGACTTTTCCAGAAAGAATCTACTACTTGAACATTGAAGTGAAGTTAAAGCATGCTTCTCTATAAAACTTAAAGAAATTAAAATAAATAACAAGCTAAACACAAATAAATAACTTCAGCTAAATACAAAATAAATAAATTATATTACAGAATAGCTTGCAGCAATCTCCTTGTCTAACTTTACAATTATGTACACTTGAATGCTTGGCTATTTTCCTTCCACAAAACAAGGTCAAAATCTGTAGCGTGTATTTTCTAGGATATTGGTAGTTGTTCATCAGCAAAATCTATTACCATTCCCTTGTTCAGGATGCTTATCCTGGCAAGTAAAGAAATTACTACAGGAAATCATGACAGGCAAACATGTCACAGTGTAGTGGTCTGGGTATGAACTGCACACAAAAGCAATATAAACTCAAATTTTTTATGTACACTAGGGGTTGTATATTCACAATAACTTCTCACAGTGTTGAGTTTACATTTTGGCCCTTGTTGATGTAGTACATTTGTGGTGTTGATTATTTCAAATGCATGTTCTCTGATGGGACGAACACAAGTCCTTGCCTCCTTGCTCTGAGAAAAGAGCTGTGAACGTGCTGGTGCTAGCACCACCCAGTGGCCACATGAGAGAACTGCACAGATTTGATTTGAAGTAATGTTCGATAAAATAATGTCAAGTAACAAAAAAAACTGATAATAATAATAATTCACAAAACCAAGATGTGTGTGCATGTGTTAACCTGGCGCTGGATAACATCCTCTGCGACATCCTCCCCTCTGATGAGCGGTTCCATCAGACCCAGGATCAGCAGCACGCGACTCAGCCCTGTGGCTGCAGATAACTGCCTCGCCTGAAGTGATGGCAACACCTTGCTGTACCTACACACACACACATATGGAGATAGAAATACTTATATAATGGTCTAACTTGTAACACTTGGACATAAGAATGTGCAAGAGATATTATACTAAATAAAATGTTCCGTGCCGCTGAGCTGATCTACAGATTGACACCAACATTAGAAAGCCCTACTAAGGAATAAAGTGGAGAGATAATATATTTAGACATACTGGAAAGACTCATGGTTTTCAGGCCAGACTAAGACTATTTTTAAGTACTGTATGCTTTTAATCACTTAAGTTATATTATTGGCTTTCTAATTACTAATTCAGCAGCTAAAATACTCAAATATGTGCTCAGGCAAGTTCCCATTGCATTTGTCTGCTTGATTATGAGAAGCTGCAATTAGTCACTGAGAAAAAACAAACTATGATAATTTTAAGGAATCTACCCAAAGTCAACTTCATTTTCCTAAGGTGTCTTTTCTTTCATTTTGCAGAAGAAGAAGAGTGATTTGGCAGATGAGAGCGGCACTGGGGTTTGGTAACTCACAAGGCCTAATCGGTCTCAGCTCACTGGTGCTGGGAATTGGCTGGTCTCAGCCTGCGGAGCCCAATCAATAGAATTTCCCACCTGCTGTTAAGTTCCACACACAGCCTGACCCACCATACGGGGACCAACGTTGGTAGATCATATGGTGTGTACAGTGTATAGTCGATGTGTTTACATTTGTATACTATATATATATATATATATATAGTATATATATATATATATAGTGAAACACATTTGATTGTGTGTTATTAGGATGCCAAGGTACAGTAGGTACAGTAGTCTTTATAGAAACGTCTCAGACTTCACTGAACCAGCTGATATATACCCTTCAAGACCGACTTAGTTTCACAACAAGCAGTACCCTGCTCTGCCTGACTTCCATTTTGTATATCTTATCTAGGCAGAATCATAAACATGTTGTTTTCATGTGCAAAATAACTCCTTTCACCCGATACGGCACAGCACATATTGTACACTGTGTTGTGTGTGTTGAAATATCAAGTTCTGCTCTAGCAAAGCGCGTCAATGCTGATTGGTCAGATAAGGCTGCAGTAAAGTCATGGGTGGGTTGTTCCACTGGTGGAAATGTACATTTTAAGAGTAAAAATTCTACATATTGACAGTTAATAATGTATCTACGTGAATGTAGAAAAAGAGAAAAAATAAGTTCGTTGTTCTTATCATTTTTAATTTGTAGACACTTAAAACTTCTCAAATTCATACTGCAAAGAAAGATATTCTGACACTCATTTTGGTGACGACTATTTCGCCCCTTAAGTAATCCTGACACCATATACAGAGCAGACTCACACACATATTCTACCTATTTTCTTGGATCCCCCCCAACCCCAAAATCAAGAGAAAACTCAATATGCCCCCCCGAGTTCAAATCTGGTCAAATAATTTGGGTTTTGTGTTGAACATTATTTCAAGGATTCTCCAGCCACCTGTACCCCCTCCCCTCTTTTTGCTCCATTTTTAATTCTGCCCCGGAGAGAGGATTATGCGAGGCAAGGCATGCGTGTCAAAGGGAAATTTAGTGGGTAAAGACAGCCCAGATTGGCGGGATGAATTAAACAGATAACGGCGCGAGACGAAGTGGAGGAACCATGTTGGGCAAAAAGCGCCTCACCGATGTTGGTCATTTCACAGCAACTCGTCTCCTCCCCCCCACCATTTCTTCCCCTACAGGAGCAAGGGAGGCAATATCTAAATTAATAAAGTGATGAAATGAGTTTGTGCCACAGACTTTCTGCTGTTTGACTTTCCCATCTGGATTAGTGAAGGCTGAATGGACACTCTGTTACTTTTGTTACAACTGCGCAATTCACTGTCGGAATTTGGCCGTGCTGATAAGAGCCGCACCCCGCCTCCTTTCAGCTCCTTAGCATGTCATTTGGTATGCAGAGACTCTGTTACCTGAGAGGCTGTTCACAGACAAAACACCTACCATTATAACCACGGGAGCGCATTTAAACAGGTGATATTACACAAGGCTCCACTAACTATTACCTAGGCAGAAAAGGCGGTAATTGCCCAAACATTGGACACCTATTCCATAGAGGAAACATTTGTATTAAAACTATTACTAGGTAAATACAGGGACTCCATGATAGGCTCTGACTGGGCATTCTTTGATTTGTGTATGAGATGACCCTTGTGACTGGAGCCAGCCATACCAACATGATGATGTGGTTTGAAATGAGTGCGTGCTACTACTTCAACACAGTACTCAGTGGCTACTCCTCTCTACAAGATACAGTACAGCACAGCTGGTGTTAGTGTTATTTGTAGAGTCGTTCCGAATACAATACAAAGCTGTATATATTATATTGTACACTACAGCAAACATTGTCTGTGATGTGTTTGACATCCATACATCAGCAGTGAATGCTGTTAAACAGACACTAAATACATACTAGAGTATTATTTTATTTCAACAGAACACATAGAGGAAAGCCCCAGTTACATAATTAACAATAAGATGTACAGTATGTACATAACAACTAGATCAGCTAGTTAAATCCATTACTATGTTAGTAATTCATTTCTGGATCATTGGAAGTCAATATAAAATGACACTCTCCTCACCAACATTCTTGACGCCATTATATCCTATCAGGCCAGTTCCAACACAGTGAATCTACATCACTACTTCTTCAGTTGAAACATGCACTACCCAAGAAAGGCCACATGATGTCACTCTTGACACAATGACCAATAGCAGGATTGTGCAGCACCCCACACCTCTACTCTGCTTTACAACATCCACCCAACATCAATCCTATAGATTACACATGGGCCGAGGTGTCCCTGCTTCATTAGTGGAGAGCAAAAGCAATAGTTACGCTTACAGTGGTGCTAATTACAATTAATTGGCATTCCTGACTCATCTAGCTAGTCTCTGGTGAGCATGGGGGCTTGGTCAGGGCAGGGCTAGAATAAAGTGGGAGACAGGAGACATAGTGGCCTATGAACAATGTGGTAACGTCCTCAATGTGGCTGTATTAACGCCCAAATGCAATGCAGGGATAATGTGTGCGCCCAAGCTTGCAAGGGTGTAAACACAAAGGTGACACACTCGGTACATTTCCATTGCAGTCGATAATATTCTCCCATGTCATTCACCATTAGTGCCAAACTGCTGCTACTCTAGTTTTACCTCAACTGCCCAGGATCCTGTCCCCTTGCTTTTCTACACTGTTAATCCTACTCTCATCATTCTTCTCTTGGCTACTGGCTTATTGAACACCGTCTATAAGAACTGCATGTGTCATCGCTATAGCTGCTACCGTTGCAATTCTGTCTTGTACTGCAGGCTGTCAGCAAACATGCTCAGCTGCTATTGAAAGGCGACTAAAGTTAAGAGGCTGTTATGGCACATGACAGAGGCCTAGAGAGCCCTTCAATAGAGGTTATCGAACGTTAAAGGTATAGTCAGCTATTGCAAGCTAAATGTAAGCTAATACACTTTTTGTAAAATTCAACAAATATCCTTGCATTTCGCTAGCTTACTGTTCTCTGTGCATGTTGAAAAAAGAATCTGATACAGGGAAGCCGTCCGACTGAAGAAGGAGGCCTTTCGGGATATGTTGTCCTGGAAGACTCTGCAGCATCTGCCGTAGCAGAAGCAAAACAGCGGGTGTGGGAGAGCTTCGGATAAGCCATGGAGAATGACTTACGGTCGGCACCAAAGTGTTTCTGGAAAACCGTCCGCCACCTTAGGAGGGGGAAGCGGGAAACTATCCAAGCTGTGTACAGCATGGATGGGACGCTGTTGACCTCAACTGAGGAGGTAATTGGGCGGTGGAAGGAACACTTTGAGGAACTCCTGAATCCGACTGACACGCTCTCTGTGATAGAGACAGAGCTGGAGGCTAATGGGGAATCATCATCAATTTCCCTGGGGGAGGTCACTGAGGTAGTCAAACAACCCCACAGTGGCAAAGCCCCAGGAGTTGATGAGATCCGTCCAGAAATGCTAAAAGCTTTGAATGTAAAGGGGATGTCTTGGATGATTGCGTGGAAGTCGGAGACAGTGCCAAAGGAGTGGCAGACTGGGGTGGTGGTTCTCCTCTTCAAAAAGATTCACACTACTCAACCTCCCTGGTAAAGTCTATTCTAAGGTGCAGGAGAGGAGGGTTCGTCCGATTGTCGAACCTCAGATTGAAGAACAACAATACGGATTCCGTCCTGGTCGTGGAAAAACGGACCAACTCTTTACTCTCGCAAGGATCCTGGAGGGGGCCAGGGAATATGCCCTTCCAGTCTACATGTGCTTCGTGGATCTAGAGAAGGCTTATGACTGGGTCCCCTGGGAGATACTGTGGGAGGTGCTGCGGGAGTATGGGGTGAGGGGGTCCCTTTTAAGGGCAATCCAATCC
>JAODUK010000008.1:948718-959553 GCA_027564635.1 Typhlichthys eigenmanni | reverse complement strand
ATGCATGAAGATGATTTTGCTACGGAAGGCACGGTTCTTCTTTTTGTACCATGGAAGAAAGTGGTCAGTCAGAAACTTTATTTGCCTTATTGGGACATTGTGGCCTTCCACTACTCCATCCATCTGGACCATCCAGGGTTGCACGGCACTCATCAGTAAACAAGACTGTTTGAAAATGTGTTGTCATGTATTTATGGGCCCAATGCAACTGTTTCTGCTTGTGAGCATTAGTTAGGGGTGGCCGAATAGTAGATTTATGCACAACTGCAAACCTCTGGAGGATCCTACACCTTGAGGTTCGCGGGACTCCAGAGGCACCAGCAGCTTCAAATACATGTTTGCTGCTTTGTGATGGCAGTTTAGTAGCTGCTCTCCTAATCCGATTAATTTGTCTGGCAGTAACCTTCCTCATTATGACTTTATCTGGAACATCCTTCTTAAGTATTTTTCCTTTAATTGGGCTCAACTGGCAAACTAATTATCACATGTATCTGAGATTGATTTCAGTGATTGAAAGAGCCCGGAGACACAATATCATCCATGAGTTTGATTGGTAATTTTTTTTTTTTTAATGTTTATGACACTTAATTCCAATTTGCATAATAATTTTGAACTCTGTTTAGAATGTGTAAACAAGCTGCGCAAACATAAGAAACTTGGAGAAAATCTATGCATTTTGATTACGGGTAACTTGGACCTGGTGTGACGGTTATGGGTATAAATGCCCTTGTTTCTAATCTGGATTTATCTTCACTATATTTAACAATATGGAGTGCAACAGATCACAATTTTCAAGTCAAAGAGGAGGAGACTTGTATATATTATTAAAACAGTTATGTACAATGTTAAGTTATGAGGGAGCCTAAATCAGCAGGTTTGTTTCTAAAAATTACATGAAATACTGACCGTTAATAGGCAGGAAATTACGCTATCTATTTTTCTAATATAATTGATTAAGATGCTACCATATATTGTTTTGGTTATATATTGTTAGGCTAGCTAATATAAAAAACAATCACTATCGAGCTTGCTAGCATTAGCTGATAGTACAATGACTGACTTATAACTATGTATACGTCAGTAGTTATGTATACGGTAAAACACTAATTAGTCCTGCAACCATACCTTTAGCTTGCTGGTTATTCTCATTTTCTTTTTTTTACTTTCTTTGCTACTTCTCCTTTTAGGCTCCGGCAGATTGGGCACCATCACAGCACATTGCTGCCTCATAATCCGTTTTGGTGTCATTGCTTTTTTTTAAGACAAATGTGAGTGATATCAGCTTTGACAGAGGTAGCAGAATCTTATTAAACTATGCAGTAGTATAACCAGGCCATTCATATTTTAATGCTGTTTTGAGAGTTTACCAGCCGTTGACATCATACATCCATCATCCCGCTTATTAATTATGGTCACGGTCGTTGACATAATATAAAAAAAGGGGGGGGGGGGGGGGGGGGCTCTGAGGGGGCCCCCTGGTGGCCATGGGACCTTAAGCAGTCGCTTAGTTTGCTTATTTGTCGGGTCTGCACTGCTGAACAGTTTTTAATGGAGAGTTCCCAGACACAACTACAGAGCACATCATCCCACTGAAGATGATATCTCATTATCTACAAGATGTAATGGATAAACTAATTGTGTTTAGGTGAAGTATTCATAATAGTATTGATGAGTAGTCCATGTCAATATTGAGGGCAGGTTGTTTTCTCTGTAGATTCATGTAGCTCTAAAGGACTGGGAGCATATGAAGAGCTTTGAGCAAGATGCTGCCAATGCCCAACATTTTGATGCTGTTTACGTCTTCAGACTGCTGATGTCACAGAAAGCCTTCTACTATAGTGCCACGCCGTACTTGGTAGGTTGTCTTTTTTCCGCTATGTGAGAGTGTTACTGCATAGATACAACACATTAAATCATATATTTCCTTCCTATTTAGCAGTTTTGAACTCTTTTACATTACATTGTGTTCAACCCCAAACACCCCAATTTAACAAGAACAATATGCCCCTCCTGTACATAGAAGCTGTTGGTTATGGGCAAGCAGTGTCCCTTTAGGGATTGCAGTTTAAATCTGTAATAAACAATTAGAAAAAATTGTTTTAGCTGACCTACCAGGTGAAGAGGAAGAACTCCAGACAGAATGTGTGTGCAAAGTTTGTGGAGCGATCCTGTTTCCCTCAGGAGCTGGTGAGCGGAGATCTTCTGGAGGTAAGATGCCTCACAAACTGAATCACACCTTAACATCTCTTAAATATATTGCATACAAATTAGAGGTTGACCGAATAAACAAAACAGCAGCAGCAAATAATTCCTAGGCCTGTCGAGCAGGTGAGTCGAACAGGTCAGTTTTTGTACAGGCTTTTTATAAATTATAATTATGTACTGTACTTATACAGTACTTAAGTACAATTTTGTTTTTATTTTACACTATACAGTACTTAAGTACTGTATAGTTTTGTTTTTATTTTACACTATACAGTACTTAAGTACTGTATAGTGTAAAATAAAAACAAAATTGTATCATTCTCACTGTCATGCGTGAGATACATTGCTATTATATTACATTAAACACCCACCAGATGGCAGTCAAAGACAGCATATGAGGTACCGTACCGGTAAGGTTCGTGCATCGCTTGCCAGTGTTTACTTTAATTAATCAGGAAGAGAATCTTACAGATGAATTCAAAATTACCACTGAAGGGAAAAGGAAACAATATGGCTTGCTTTTGAAAACAATTGAGACATAACATTTGACACGTAAGTGAAGTTACCGTAGCCCTGCAAATTGCCACATTATGAGCTAGTCATGGGTGACTATATGCTAACTTGCAGGCTTATGATACTGGATAGCGGATTACGGTTGCATTTCATTTCTACTGTCGCTAAAAATATACAGTATGGGGACTATTCTTTCTTATGACAAAGAACGAAGTTATTTTGCCAATTTAATTTTTTTTTTGTGACAAAATCTAATTTTGAGTATTGTTTTGAAAGCATCAAGGTCTTTGTGCTTACCTTGTTACTCAGTTTTTGTATGGAGATTTTATCATGTGATCTGTGGCTCTAGTTGATTACATATTCAGTAGGCGTCCACTAAGCAGTTGAAAAATAGAAGCTTACAGAAAGCTAATGTTTTATATAAACATAAATATAAATATTGTTGGTATGTATATGCATATTTAAGTATATATGCATATTTACACTTATCATAGCAATTTAAAGGATTTATTTGCATATAAAAATACAGAAGATAAATGTATGTTAACCACATGTTCTGACTAGCTAAGATAAGGTATATGACCTACATTGCATGTATCACACTTACCAGTAGTCTATCTTTACAAGGCATTTGATACATTAGTTTATTTGGTGTATTTTGTATAATTTGCTACATTTAATATTTAACTTAATCATAATAGAAATGTACGCACCTTTTGATTGTATGTTTTATTTCATGTCAGTTTTACCCTACTGCCAGGTGTTACAGTACATTAATGAAAGTCAATTTGGAGCATCTTCATCTGTGTGGTAATTGGGGATGGAGTTAATCTGCCTGTCAATTTGTCAATTCATGCAAAGTGTGTGAACAGGACAGGAAAGTTTTGTATTTGAGATATACTAGGAACGACTTAGCATCACAGTGCTTCATTAAGCTTTTACAGGCATTTTGTAATAATCGCATATATATATATATTTTTTTTACAGTCATAAAGTTTAAATACTATTAACTTTTCAGCGCAAGGTGCGGAGTCGCACTGTGTGTCAATGTGTCAGCTGGCCCAGCCTGGCAGCCATTCTCTTTGGCACAGGCATCTCTGGGTGATCGGGGGTTTATCAAAGTGCTTTTGAAGCGACCGTGCCTTGATGCGTTGTGTGTGATCAGGGCCTATAGCGATCAGAAGAACCGGTGCGTAAAACGATTGCCCATAGGCATAGACTACTATATGCTAACGTCACATATACAGTATCTCACAAAAGTGAGTACACCCCTCACATATTTGCAAATATGTGAGCATATCTTTTCATGTGACAACAATGAAGAAATTACACTTTTCTGCAATGTAAAATAGTGATTGTTCAGCTTGTAGAACAGTGTAAATTTGCTGTCCCCTCAAAATAACACAACACACAGCCATTAATGTCTAAACCGCTCTAACAGCTCTCTTTTCGTCACAACGGTGCGGTAAAGTGATTGTAATACCGCTCCCGCTGCTCCGATTCTCCAGCCAATCTCCCGCTCCAATATCCCCTCACTCGCGAATAAGTCCCCGAGTTATTTGAACTCCTTCACTTGGTAAGGACTCATTCCCTAACCAGAGTAGAAACTTTATCGGTTTCCTGCTGAGAACCATGGACTCAGATTTAGCAGGGCTAATCTTTATCCCAGCCGCTTCACACTGCGAACCGATCCAGTGAGTGCTGGAGGTCATGGACTGATGATGCCATCAGGACCCACATCATTTGCAAAAAACAGTGATAAGATCCCCAGGCCACCGAACCGCAACCGCTCCCCACCACTGCTATGCCTTGATATCCTGTCCATGAATATCACAAACAGGATTGGTGACGAAGCGCAGCCCTGGTGGAGACCAACTCCCACCTGGAATGAGACCGACTTACTGCTAAGAATCTGCAAACATCTCTTGCTTTGGGCATACAGGGATTGGATTGCCATTAAAAGGGACCCCGTCACCCCATACTCCCGCAGCACCTCCCACAGTATCTCCAGGGGGACCCGGTCATACGCCTTATCCAGATGTAGAACTGGAAGGGCATACTCCCAGGCCCCCTCAAGGATCCTTGTAAGAGTAAAGAGCTGGTCCGTTGGTCCCCGACCAGGACGGAATCCGCATTGTTGTTCTTCAATCTGAGGTTCGACAATCTGTTGAACCCTCCTCTCCAGCACCTTGGAGTAGACTTTACCAGGGATGCTGAGTAGTGTAATACCCCTGTAATTGGCACACACTATCTGGTCCCCCTTTTTGAAGAGGGGAACCACCACTGCCACTCCTTTGGCACTGTCCCCGACTTCCACGTATTGTTAAAGAGGCATGTCATCCAAGACGTCCCCTCCACATACAAAGCTTTTAGCATTTCTGGACGGATCTCATCAATCCCCGGGGCTTTGCCACTGTGGAGTTGTTTGACTACCTCAGTGACCTCCCCCAGGGAAATTGAAGATGATCCCCCCATCAGCCTCCAGCTCTGTTTCTACCATAGAGAGCGTGTCAGTGTCAGTTGGAGTCAGGAGTTCCTCAAAGTGTTACTTCCATCGACCAATTACCTCCTCAGTTGAGGTCAACTGGCTCCCATCTTTACTGTACACAGCTTGGATGGGTACCCCGCTTCCCCTTCCTAAGGTGGCGGACGGTTTTCCAGAAACACTTTGGTGCTGACCGAAAGTCTTTATCCATGGCTTCTCAGAACCTCTCCCGCACCTGCTGCTTTGCTTCTGCTATGGCAGATGCTGCAGCCCTTCGGGCCATCGGTACCTTGCAACCGGCTCCAGATCCGGGTGCTTGCTAGTATCCCCACACCCGCCCGGCGCCTCACACCCTGGGCAATTTTAGAGTAGAATAAAGTCCATCACCCAATCCAGGAGAACGGTTCCAGAACCAAGACTGTGCGTAGAAGTAAGCCCCACCAGATCTAAATGGTAGCACTCCACCTCCTGCACAAGTTCTGGCTCCTTCTTCCAAAGTGAGTTGTCGTTCCACATCCCCAGAACCAGCCTTTGCCGCCCAGGTCTGGTCCGTCGAGGTCCCTGACCTTCGCTGCCACCCATTTGACAGTGCACCCGACCACCACGGTTTCTCCCACGAGTGGTAGTGGGCCCATAAGATGAAGAGGAGGATGGTGCCACGTTGCTTCTTTGGGCTGTACCCTGCTGGGCTCCGTGGCATACCCAGCCACTAGGCGCTCGCCAACGAGCCCTTCCTCTGGGCCGTGCTCCAGAAGGGGGCCCCGGACTTCCTCCGGGCTCGTCATTTGGTTTTTCTCATTATGTTTTATGTATTAACAAACATTTATTACGCATTACAAATTTTTTCTCACACTTTTGTCCCTCTAACCTTAAAATGATCTATTGCAATAGGAGGACAAAAGGATAGACTAAAGGATGAACAAAATTTGTTTGTAATTTAATATTTTTTATCAATTATTATTATTATATGATGGCATATGACAAAAATGCGAATACATTATATTGATTTGTTTGTGCAAAGTTTGTGCACATTTGAGCACACAAAACAAACATTTGTCCATCTATATTTTACGTGTTATTAAGGTCTAGTTTATGTAAAAATATTACATCATCATCCTCCCGTTTGTTGCTGAAAGGCTTAACATGTACATTTAACTTATTTGTCAAAAGGTTTTGGGCACAAATTCTAATGCACAAACAAATCAAACACTTCTATTCACATTCTTGTCATATAGGGAGCCAATTTGATAATTTTATCCATAAGCATATTTAAATAATAACGTCCTTTTACATTACATTATTAATGAATTAGAAACCTAAAATGGCAATGCTTTAAACTCAAAGCAGCCAAACCGGTTTGAGATTTTACTTAATTGTCATTGCACAGAATATAAAAACTTTGAGAACGACACACAGTTTTGCATCTGACACAGATAAAGCGAGTAAGATACTGTAGTATGTGCCAGTGAATGGAAATTAATGCACGGGAACCTCTAGCATTCACTAATAATTACTACATGTTGAAACGTCATGTTCAGCACCTTGGGCAAAAAGAATCAGCAGGTCTGGTCTACATAGTTGCCTGACTTGTACTAACACAAAAAGTTTTAGTTTATCAAAACGGTCGATCTTCAGGCCTACTGTGCACTAGGTTTCCACAAACAACAACCAACCTTGCATGTTACCTCTAAATGCGACCATCTCGCCAAACAAATAGGCTTAGGTTTTAGAAGTAGTTCTAGTCAAGATTCTGGCAGCAGCATTCTGTACCATCTGAAGACTTTTAATACTCTATTTCAGAAGGCCAGAGAGTAAACCATTGCAGTAATCCAACCATGAAGATACAAACGCATTAATTAGAGTCTCTGCATCTATCAAAGATCGTCCATTGGATTGCCAAAGAAGAGAAGCGTGATTCATCACTCCAGAGAACATGTCTCCATTGCTCTAGTGTCCAGTAGCGGCGTGCTTTATACCACTGCATCCAGCGCTTTGCATTGCACTTGGTGATGTAAGGCTTAGATGCAGCTGCTCGGCCATGGAAACCTATTCCATGAAGCTCTCTACGCACTGTTCTTGAACTAATCCGAAGGCCATACAGCGTTTGGAGCTCTTTAGCTATTGACTCTGCGAGAAGTTGGTGACATCTTGTCACTGTGCGCCTCAGCATGAGCTGACCCCGCTCTGATTTTATGTGGAACATCTAGGGCTGGCCCCAAATATTTGATTATTTGGGTATTTGTTCGTTGTGTATGTATTCGATTTACATATTGGGATTCGAGTATTAATTTTTTCACATTATACATGCATTTTTCTTATTAATCTCTACTGTCTCCATATAAACCCATATGTTGAAATGTAATTGCCTGCCCTACACTGTGTCATCAACACAATTTATTGCAATTTTCTCTGCTTATAAGAAGAGAGTGAGGCTATTCATTCAACACACACTCTTATTTTGTAATATGAGGTATGCTATTTGACAGCTCTGACTGGCTCAATTGATGTGTCAATCAAAGTGGCCATTTTGAGCACATGACTATGTTTACATGTGTGCTCACTGAAGCTAGAAATCGAAGATTACTTCTGTTATACTTCTTAATTATAGTTGAGTGTTTTTAATGGTGTTTTAAAAAAAATAATATTGGAATGCTCGTTCGGAAATACCAGCAAGTATTCGAAACCTGTAAAATGATATTCGGGACAGCCCTAGTTTTAGGGCATAGGCCCTTTACTGGTACCGTACTTTGTCGAGCACCTAGGCTGTAGCCTACCCGACTAATAGGATCTTCCTCAACGACATCAGGCATGTTTCTCTTCTTGGCTAAATATTTTAAGAAAATCATCTGAAAATGCAACCAAATGTAAATCATATATTTTGCCGACTAAGTACGGTAACGTTACAGCAGGTACGGTAGCCTGTTAATAGGCTACGATTCATTTTGCTAACGTTGGCTGGAACATAATTTCACAAAATGTAATTAATAGATAGTTGACCATGAATAGAGAATATATTTCCAATATTATTATTTAGACTTTGAAATGTGGAACTTTAAATTAAATCTAGACTAATCCAGTTAATCTACCTATATTCTTGTTCTCCTGGAACGTAGGCTAAAATGTTATGACTATGCGAGTGATTGATGCGCCGATCCATCCTCAAGCTAATTAGATGCATGACACAATGCACTCTTTAAAGTGGAAGAAGAGAGAGAGAGACCGAAGACAGTTCAGTCGCGCGCCGCAGATATATATATGATAGCTTCACACAATCATGGCGACATTTTATATAATGCTGATACAGTGGTGGCATAAAAAAGGGAGCGGCGGACCGCAGCTACTTAATGTATATAGCGGAAACCCTGACCAGGTATACACAGTGATCAACGTCCGATCACACTGTGAAATATGGGACAACATTGTCAGTACTTCAATACACTTAAAGGTAGGGTTGGGTATCGTTTGAATTTTATCGATTCCGATTCCGCTTATTGAATCCGGTTCTTATCGATTCCCGGTTCCGATTGCAATATTTTGGGGAGATGAAATGCAAAATATTTCAAGAGGGAAAATTTCAGAACTTTTCATTTAGGCTATATTCAGTCAAATCAATGTCAATGTTGGTGACACTGACAGGATTCAGGAAGGTTTCTTTTTCCCTTAATTTATAATAGTGGATAGGTGTTAATGCATTTCATTATTATAATGACATACTGTAAGTATACAGCATATATCTATATAAGAACAGTTTACGAATGTGAGTAATCACATGTTTACCAGATGGTTTGAACTCAAGAACACTATAACATTAACATTTAGGCCTAGGTGCAAGCTGACCTTGTATGTTAATATGTTTTTTACATTATTAATCTTGTTTAATGTCTCCTTTCCCATTTAAAATTGAATCCGCCTTGTAGAATTGTCATTCATTTAATGAATTTCTTTCTTCTGATAATTCAGTTTATGAACATGTAATGACCTGGACAATGTTACATGCATTGTCAACCTTTTGAGTTAACTAGGCCTATCGTTGTTCAGAAAGCAAAAATGCAATCTATTTTTAGATCAACGGTGGCGCGCATTGTTAACAAAGCTTAGTGTAATAAAATATAGAAATAAAACGTAGGCTCATAACGCTAGAAAATTATATTTATTGTTTAAGCGTGGCTTAATCTCTAGCTGGTTATGCCAGTGCTCTACATGGCGCATTCAGCCACTACCGACAGAGCTGGAGCAGAGGGTTCGTGTGATTTTGTTTGTTATGAAGTTGATCTGGTGGATGCGGGTTAGGAAAGAAACAAGAAACAGATGCCTCAAAGAGGTAAACAGAAGTCACTCGTCAGTTCTGGCATGCTTGCTTTTTCACATAAGTTAAGTAAAATTTGTCAAATTCTGTGACATTATTTCAGCCGTCATGTATCAGTTACTGGCAAATAAAGGTAAAATGCGTAACTTGCCTTGTCGCCGTTTTCTTTGAGGCTACACTTTTGACCGTTTAGCGAGATCCATCTTTCACACATGTCGATGTAGGTTCGGAAGTACACTGCAGCGATGACACCTACAGCGTGATAGACAAATGGCTACAGCTAAAGCTCTTTCTAATAACTAAATTTCATTTTGGAACCGACTAGCAGAACCGAAATTCTATTTATTTTAAGGGTACCCGGTTCTTGCCATTTTGTATTAGGTACCCAACCCTAGTTAAAGGTGGAGTCGATGACTCTCTGACTATGACCATCTTTTCAATAGACCACTAGCTGCCCATTTTGTGTGCCCTTAAAAATAAAATAATCTGGTGTTTCTACGCCTCTGTAAATGGTAATACAAACAATGCGGTCCAGACCACACCTTTGAGGGTGCACCATGTGGCATTGGAGAGATGTTTTTTGTTTTGATTGAGTAAAAACATCAGATCTCTTTCTCATTACATAGTAATAATAAAAATAACTAACATAATACAATAATTTGCGTTTCACTTTACCTTAAGTGTCTTGTTCCTGCTCAGTAACATTGTATGTACTATGTAATTAAGCATAACTCCATAGTAATAACACATTCAATCTATGCAAATCATGTAACAGCACATTGTAGTTACATTTCACCTTGTGGTAATTGCACATTTCCTATGTAGCCTCAAGGATGGGAATATACTCCCCTTTGAGTACAAGTAATGTCCTGGTGGTTTGTCACTGTACCATATTAATAACATGAGTAAATGTAACTGTTTCACTTTACATTAAGTGGCTCAGTCATAAGTGGTAACATTTTAAGTTTAATGTAATAAATTATAAATACAATTCTAATAACACATTTGATCTAAGACAAATATGAGGAAATAATAGAGATTGCAGTTAAACCGGGTGTGCTTGATTTGGTGATTTGGAAATGGAAGTTGAATGTAGTTAAATTTAATAAGGTTATCAGCAGTTTAACATCAATCAAAATAGACATCAGTCAAAATTACATTTTAATTACAAAACATTGTAGTGACCCAGCTGCTGACATGCCACCATCGATAATTCATGCGTGTGGATTATTAAGGTTTGGGCCATTGAATGGTGTATAAGTGTCCACCACACCTTCTCTCCAGTCGGACCCTGGACACCCAGATCTTAAAGGAGCCTCTCACACA
>JAODUK010000008.1:937940-948618 GCA_027564635.1 Typhlichthys eigenmanni | reverse complement strand
TATTTTTATATTTATTTAATTATTTATACTTTTATTTATTTATTTATTTTTTATTATGGCAGTCCTGGTCCTCCATACTGGAGATGTCTCATTTTTTAATTGAGATATCCCATAATGAACCTCCTCTGGTGTTATATCCGAAAAATAGCTAAACCTAGCGACTTACATAACTACGGAACCCTGGAGAGGACATGTGGAAAGAAAAAAAAAAAGAGATGTGTGCGCACAGTTTCTATATTTTGTGCGTACAGAATATCATTTTGTGCGCACAAAATAGGATATTGTGCGCACAATATCCTATTTTGTGATGATGTTTATTTCACGGCAGATACAACTGAATTTCCCTGATAGTCACATTCTCTGTGCCCATATCAGTGTGCATTAGCCAAGGGTAGCCCCCAACCATTCTTATGGCCTCCACAAAAAAGCTCCCGATTTGGGAGTTGCTTTGGATTGCTGTTGGTGTAGGATACCTTCAATCAAGTGATCTTGTGGGAGAACCCGTCAATACAATTGTTGATGCACAATCCGTATGGTTTGAACTTGTCATAGGAATCTACTTGCCATATTAAATTAGCCCCTCTAGAAAAATACTGCCTGCGAATGAGACGGCGTCTTTGGCGAGCCTGTGTATTCACAGGGTCAAGAACAGAGAGAAATAAACAGACGTCTTCTTTCCTGACACGTATGCCTCTCTCCAAACACTTTGTGTGCATAATGCGGTATCCATGAAAGCGTCCAGGGCCTTCCAATTGGTCCACGATGAACTTGATTGCTTCCCCAATGTCGCTATATCTACGGCGGTGCAGGCCTTGGGATTTAATAATTATTTTTAAATGTCTTAAGCTAATTATTATTCTATGCCATGAAAGTGCAGCTACTATTTCTTTCTAGTGCATTCCTAAATTGAAATAAACACTAATAAGTTCATCCCTGCCCAAGTGCCCATGATCTTTTGAGTGAGTGTGCAAATGTTGTTATGTGGGGTGGGAACCTAATTAGAAACTGACACAATATCCTATAAAGAAACCATGCGCACAAATTCCTATTTTGTGCGCACAATATCCTATTTTGTGCGCACAATATAACAGTGCTTTTTTTTCTTTCCACATGTCCTCTCCAGGGTTCCGTACATAACAACTCGAAAACGAGCTCCGAGTACAAATGGAACGCAGCATTACAGTGGCCAAGTTGGCAAAACTGCAAAACCCCAGGTATATGGTACGCATGCGCAGGATCGGAAGCTCGGGGATTTTTGTGGGATTTTCTGTGGTGGTCTACTTTTTAAACTAACATACATTTTCAAGACAGTTCATTAGGCTAATTCTACTCTTGAATGTGGATTTGTACTTGACGCACAACCTGCCCTCGTTAAAACAGACTACAAAATGAAAAAGCACACAATATTTGATAATCAGGTAAGATTATGATCATTCATTCATTAAAATTACAGCTAAATATTCTTAAACATTACAATAAACACCGTTGGCCAATTATTTATTGGATATAGCCTAATGGTTAAGAGTTCTCCTTACACTAGGAAGTCATATGCCGCGTTCCACTACGGTACGTCTCGATAGGAATGCTTAGCGGTAGCATGTCGCTGTTATTTAATTAATTATAGGCTAATATATAATAATCAGTACGGTACTGTGAAACACACGTAAGGCTAGAGAGCTACACACAATGTAATAGGTTTACTTTATATATATATAATACCGTATACTAAAGTGTAATTCTCTCTATTTTATTATGATCGGTAGATGATCAAAGTTAACCAGGTATTGCATATGTTGTGGGATCAAGGAAGACAAAGCTGCCAACTTCTCTACAGTTCAATGGAAATGTGTTCCCCGTTTTATAAAATGATCACAAGCTGCACAGGTAAATATTACCGGTATGTAAGATGTATTAAACGAAGCAAATCCATTATTAAAGTGATTGTGCATAATTATGTCCTCTGAAAGGTCGAGCCCACAGAAAAGTGGAAGACAGACATACACAAGGTAAGTCCAACTAGTGTCTTGTATTTATTGTGTAATGTTCTGGGCTGGCTAATTTGTTTTGCACACGAGATAAACAGCTTAAGACATGCAGCTGCATAAATACGGTAATCATTATAACTGAGTTACTGTGTATGACTTTACACAATTCACGTGACTTCACACAATTCACGTGCCAGCGGTTGTGGGTACTGTAGTACCGGTAGTGCACTATGCACAATACACATAGGAGCTAGAAGGGTGTTACGCCTAATTCTGTGTCCTGCCGGATTCAGTGACCCTTTCGAAACTAAGTATGTTAAATAAAGCAGAAAAAGCATGAAAAGGTTCCCTAGATCTATAAATAATATTTAGAAATATCTAGACATCAATTCACCTTAAAAAGACGAGGCTGGTGTAGGTAAAGTAGATTACTATTCACTTTTTATTCAGAAGTCGTTAAAATCACAAGCTTTTTGCAGAGCAAACCACCATCGATATAGCTAACCTTTTAGTAACCATTTCCCGAACTAAAACACTTCGGGAGAGAGACACAAACAGTGAACGAGAAATCACACACTCACACACACTAATAGATTGTACATGATTTTAGGTGGCGCATGCGCACTTTCGAAAGGGTCACTGAATTCGGCAGGACACAGATTTAGGCGTAACAAGTGAAAAGGAACGTCAATGCAGCCCAACCCGACTAAACCAACACCCCTGGAGAGCCATCTCAACCAACCTGAACTTGACTATTTAAATACACACAACAGAGCTCGATTACTATAGCATATATTCAAGTCAATGTCTGCTGTGCATTTTATTTCTAAAAACGAATCTAATGTGTGTGACTCATTTCTCACATACATTCTGTATACAGTCTGCCAACATTCCATGGCTTTTGAGTAATACAAAAGTATTTTATTGCATTGCTGTGGAAGATACCACTTCTCATTTAGTTAAATTCTCTTCCCTTTTCCTTTGTTTTTCCTCTCGCCCCCACATAACCAGTGGAACTCCTGTCTCCACCAGCAACCTCTTTGATTATTAATATCAGCAACTCTACCTTGACCAGCTGTGTCATTGGGAATGCTAACACAGTAGTGGAAAAGCAACCTCTAATAAAAGCTTCAGACCTCCAAATGCACGGTAAGTGACACAGAAAAATGCATAAAAGACTTCTCAGCATGATGCATCCATACAATATACAATTGTTTCTATTTAATTCATAGATCTCGTCTGAAGCTGTAAGAGAGATGGTTGCACAACCATCTTACATGCTTAAAAATCAGAGGATGTATACCTATTTAAATTGACCTTCAGAGGTGCAATTGGAAATGACAAATAAATGAAAGGAACTCAGTTATAGGCATAATGATGGAGTCAGCCACTAAGCTGCTTCACACATTCAGTGAATATCTCCTCATGGTTAGTTAGCTAGCTGTTTGTTCTGTGTGCATGCAAATACAATGGTGGTGTTACTGCACAGCCACAACAACACTTGTCCAGTCTTGGCAATGCGTGTCCAATTTGAGGGGGCAGACCTTCTGAGGGAGCATACTATGGATATTGAAGGGAGAGGTGTTATCGTGCAATATCAGCAGTCTTTCTCCAGGATAACTGACTTCACCTTTTAATGTGTTGTATGAAGTAGGGTTACATTACAGAAAAGCACTGTTGTGCCTTTACCTCTAAAATGTATTCTTTTTTTGTTCCTGCAGTTCTAGAGCCGATAAGGTGCAACTGTAGCTGTGGGCACCAGGATGCAGCACAGACAGCCGTTCTTCCTACCATTCCATTACCGGAACCTCGAACCATTCACATTGACAGATCTCATCTAAACTATGTGATCATTGGAGACCACAACTGCATGCAAGTAGACCAGACCAACAGTATACCACAGGGAACTGAAACAAGAACATAATAGACTTCTAGGATATGGTATAGGTTATTTTATTTAGTGTGTTGACATTTGAACACGCAGACCTGTTGTACATTTGAATGTATGATCTGATTGTATGCTTTCTTGTTAAACTGTGGTTCTACTAATTATTTGTGTTAAAATATGTAATGTTCCAGTATACAGATTAACATGTTTTATTGTTTATTATTGTTGTTTTATGTAAATTTATACCTGTTATTGCATGAAGATATAGGACTCATGTGAAAATGTATGGCCTACGGCCACATGTAATGTAATAGACAATGTATAGTAATAATCTATAATGTATCTGAACCTCATGACTTGAAACAAGTTGTTTATTTATCTGTACTAATGTTACTTTTCACTCTTAGTTGCCATTTGATTTCTTATGTTTTCTATTCGATACTATTCTATGAATAGTATTTATTTATTTATTAATAGTATCATGATTGTCTTTATTTCAGAATACTATATTAAAGGTAGTCACATATTGGAAGCTAATTGTATAATAATACACTTTTTGTTAAATTCACCAAATCTCACATTTCTCTAGTTTACCGTTGTGTGTTGAAAAAAATAATCTGTTACTTCTACACAGCCGTGGCTCCTTAAATGGGAACATAAATGAAGTCATAGTACTAGCTTTGCTTCACAATGTGTTTCAATGTGCAAAGCAGTGCTGCGGAGGGATATTGTTGTGCACCTTTTAGTGCAATTTGGATATACCTCTCCACTCTACCACACCTGAATGCTGAGTTGGATTCATTCATCCAATTGCTATGAAAGCCATGTTACATTTGTTTTAATGTTTCACTTTTTTATTTTACATTGCTTGTTGTGTAATTGTTATTGGGTGAATTAACAAAGGACATATTCTGTGTAAGGTATTGCATTACATTTTTATTGATTGATTCAACATGAGTTTAATTATTTGCCGGGAGCTACAACTGGAGGGATATATAGATTAAAAGTACAAGTTCAAGAACATGCATGATGCTGTCATGTTTTTGTTACAGTTCCAACTGCTCTTTACTCTGTCAGTACTATTGTTAACCTGCACACGCTGTACCTGCATATAGAGACAAATGCAGTAATCATGTCACTGCATGTAGTGTGTTAAAGTTAAAGGCAGCGCACATTATCGACAAGCAGTGTTTACAGTCAAACATGACTATGTTCAAAATATAGTGGTGTCATACAAGGTAGTTCTTAAATTAAGGCAGAAATATCTCTGAGAAACATTAAAGTAAAATATACATCCTGGTTTTATTTGTTAGACTCGTGTTTCTTGTGGCAGAGAAAATAATGTTGCTGTTAATTTAGGTTTGTGTTGAACATCAGGATAGTACATTTATTCTGTGGCCTGTACAAACAGGTTTTGACAATCTATATACATCTGTACATTAGCACATGGAAGAAATGCAATTACCATCCATTATGAAATGAAAATAAAAAACATGAAACATAACATACATTTCCACATAATTTAAAATCCAACTATATGGAAAAATGTTTTTGCTTGGTTAAGTGTGTTCAGTATATACATTGTATGTACTGTATATAGGGGACTAAATGCAAAATATTTGTTTGTGCATTTTAGTGTATTAAATTTTAACATTTTGCAAACATTCAGCAAATCAACAGTTTTAGTTACCGTTTTGATATGTGCTCGCAGTAAACTGGTAGCACATTACCTTCCCATGATAGCATGGCTTTCTAATAGCTACTATGGATGGAATGCTATATATTTCAAATTTTGATTAATTACCATTCTAGTGAGATAAAACAAAATACTTAAATAAGGAAAAAGTACATTTTTGGTACCAAAAAAAAGTAAACCATTTACTCAAAGTTATGTAATACTTTACTGTGATGACAAAATAGAAAACAACAAGCATGCCTGCTCATATACTTCATAAAGGGAAACCCGTGGAAGCAGACGTCATAACGTGATCAACAAAATAGTGTCAAATAAATGAAAGTGAAACTATTCATCAAATTAAACATCAGCCAAACAATCATACCAAACACACTCGATACACATAATACAAAATTAAAACTCATAGAAAATATTTACAGGTTCAGTGATACATTTTCTCAGATGGCTATAATTCTGTTGATTTTAACCCCTGATGTGATAATTAATGGTGTGCAAAACCAGATGGCGTGAGGTCTTCCAGATTAGGATCTAGATTAATCAGATTTTGTGCTTATCGATTCTCCTCTGCATGGTAACTTGTTACGGACAGAATACTCCATTGTGCCACAATTCCACTTTCCACTCCAATTCCACTGAAGCTCAGTGGCTGGGAATAATGTAAATGTCCACACAGAAGAATAAGTTAAACAAAAATACAAAACAGCCAAACAAAAGACAAAATCAATAGGCGTATCTAGGTTTATGTCTGGAGGAGCTCACACCTCTATTTGAGTAAAAAAAACATTGAAATAACTAACAACAGCTCAAAAGAAAGCTGAACTAAATGTGTACAATGTAATCACATCCGAGTGTTAAATTGTGATTGAGCCATTGGAGCGGGAAGCAACTAGAGAGAAGAGAGAGACAAAAAAGATAGAAAGAGGGAGAGCAAGAGAAGAGATATCTTTCTAGATCTCATTGATGGTTCGTTCTGATGGACGGTATTCCTCTCTGCCTTTGGGAGAAGACATGTAGAAGGACTGCGTCTTGCGTTTTAAGCGGGCTCGCTTTGTAGCCAGAGACAGACTGTGCTTGCTGGAGGAGATAATGTCATGGATGAACTTCTTGCAATCCACACATACCTCCATGGTGGCCCAGTCCTCTGTCAGCTCCGGGGGGAGTTCGATTTCATCATGGGACTTCAATGACCCATGCTTTGACAACCTGCGGGAAACAAGGGGTTACCTAGACAACACTTGCTTGTATTTTGGTTACATATAAGCGTGTGCTGTTTTGCAACAAGGTAAGCAAATCAACACTGTATATTGTACTGTATGGTTTTCATGTGTAACCAGCACTACAATAATATTGTTTTGGTTTGAAACTGAATGCCCTTCCACTCCTGAGTGCTGAAAGGCCATAGAGAAGTGGAATGACACGTAACGTTCTTACTTGGACATGGTCTTTTGAAGGCTGTGGCGCTGTGGACTAGAGGACACTTTTTCTGCCTTAACACCTGCTGTGGCTCCCGCTGGGCTGAATGTTGCACCTCTCAGAGTAGGGCACGCTGATGGTTCTGGACCGCCAGCAACCGACAGCCCTTTCCCCATGGCGGCCATGGCAGCTAGTCTGTCCCTGGGAAGGGTGTTTGTCGAGCCTATGGAGTATATTGGCAGACTAGAATAGGGTTTGGAGGGAAGCCGCATCTGTAAGGGAGGGAGATTATTAAAACATTCACTATGATGAATGAACATAAACCAGAAAGGTTTTGATTTTTTTGTCCCAATGATAAATTAAGAGGGCAATGATAACTGTCTGGCTCACTTGTTCTTACATTGGTTTAAAAAAAACGCAAGCAAATGGAGCAAGGCTTGTGTTGTATTTATTTGGATAAGTGCAGTGCATGCAGTACACTGTATAACCACCAGGGGCAGTCACAGGATAAACTTGAGGTGAGACTTAGCTTTTAGCTGAACGTAGCACTGTAAGACACTAGAGGAAGTGTCTGCTTATTGTATTGCTGTACTACTATATGATTCAGTGTAGATATATTGTCTGACCTACCTTTTTACAACAGTGTGAACACACAGGCCTGCAATGAGAAGAGAAACAGTAATTTCTCATTCTCTGATGGCCGGAGTAATCTGAGAAAATATATTTAGCAGGGGAATGCAATAATTCACCTTTTGCAAAACTGGCATGTGTAAGACCAGGTGAAAAAGGAAAACCTTCTGGTTCGACAACAGAAACAAAGCTGCAAAGAAAGGTTACAATAAAATGTTTAGCAAGAAAAGTACACATAGATACAAACCATAGACCCTTTTCACCCACCGCAATTGTCGCACCGTAAATGGTCATATCAGGGTTAAACAGCAGGCAATATGTAATATATTGAAAGTCTGGTGATTTAATATTTTTTTCTAAATATTTAAGAAGTGTTTTGCAGTATTCCATCACACTATATGCAAGAATGTATCATTGCTATAGCAACTATGTTACTTATGATAATTAATCCACTTATGATAATTAATCCACGAAAAAGGCTATAGAGCAATATTTTATCTATCGTTGTTTATGCCAATTACAATACTATGTACCAGAGCCATGGAAATAACAGTTGCGCCATCTCCGTTCCCTCCAATGGGACCGTTTTTTTCACAGACACGGAGCCTCAAAATAGTTCCCGGAAGCTAGCCCAAATACAAAAATTACCCTATACATTCTATGTAATCTAAATCGGTGCATTTATTGACTACTAATTACCAAAAAATGAAGTTAAATATCTGTACTGTGTGTGTACATGTATATATATATATATATATATTATAATTGCCCACCAAGCACTTCCTGGAACTATTTTGCCATAGGTTTTGCCTCTCCATGAGCCATGTGACCGTTGAAAATTTCAAACTTCCGTTGGCATAACTCTGTTATTTCCATGGCTCTGCTATGTACTAATTGTAATTTTAATTGTAATTTTCCAAATAATGATTGAATCATTTGGGTTTTTTTTTTTACACAAAACTTTCAAGGATAATATTGGAAATATGGAAAGGTGTATTTCGGTGGCGTTCAAAATAATTTGTATAGGCAAGTTTTTATTTATAACATAAATGTTAGTATAAATTGCTTCACATCTACATTGCACTGTAACTGTAGCAAATAATACAATATACATAAAATTTCAATAGAGGAATTTTGCATATTTCTGACATTTACAAGATAACTCCAGATAACCAATAAGTAAATGATTCAGCATGGGCAGTAGTTTGGTGGTGTAGGCTAACCTTTCCTTTCTTCATAGCATTGTAGATGTCCTTGTATTGTTGAAACTTTTCTAGCTCGGCTTTTACCAGCACCTGTCTAATATGCATCACCTCTTCTACTGTCAGAGACAAACACTCCACTGGAAAACAGAACTCCTCCTGCAGACAGACAGACAGACAGACAGACACACACACACGCATACACACAATACAAAGACACAGATGAATAGTGAGTCACCATGACAACTGTGTTAGCATTCCACCCAACATACAGACAACCCACTGAACCGTTTATAGATCTCTAGATGTATTTTTGAGCTACCAAAATGCGCCTATTGTCCACAGCACACTAGAAGGAACTGGACCCATGGTGTGTAAACCACTTTACTGATGGGCTAGGGGCCCAGAACATTCCAGGGTAAAACGGAGCCTCACTAGACTGGCTTATGTTAAAGGTACTACAGCGCATAAAACACTAACTTCCTGTATAAAACAATTGAAAAAAGATACAGCTCACTGTATAAAACACCTCCTGCGTGATTGGCCCCTTAATGTGTAACCAGCAGTTTAATCTGGACTGTATAGACAAAGTAACCTACATATAGGCCTACGAGCATGTGCTCAATGACTACATAAGTTTATGATGTTAAATGCACTGTAAAATAAAGTAGCAGTCATGGCTGGCAATGAAATGCTTGGACTTCACCACGTAAAAGCGTAAATATTTTCAATACTGAAAATAAGGACAAATGTTAATAATAATATTGCTAAAAGAAACAGTTAAAAATATGACGATTAAGGATTAAAAGTAATTTTTATTTCACTGATACAAAATAATCTATTTAGATTTTAAGATGTATATTTTCTTTGATTCCATAGGGGTCTCCATTCCAATATATCTGATGGACATCCTGAACTGAGCTCCCTATGACCCATGATGAAATATTGGGGACTCTGAGAAGTGGCATGTTCTTATGGGCTGTTTCTATAAAAAATGTAAGTTGTAACGTTCTTTCAGTCCCGTGGTCCTTGTCTCGTCACTCCCTGTGTTTACCTTGTGTTTCAGGACTGTTTTCCCGTCACTCCCTGTGTTTACCTTGTGTTTCAGGCCTGTTTTCCAGTCACTCCCTGTGTTTACCTTGTTTCAGGCCTGTTTTCCAGTCACTCCCTGTGTTTACCTTGTGTTTCAGGACTGTTTTCTCGTCACTCCCTGTGTTTACCTTGTGTTTCAGGCCTGTTTTCCCATCACTCCCGGTGTTTACCTTGTGTTTCAGGCCTATTTTCCCGTCACTCCCGGTGTTTACCTTGTGTTTCAGGCCCTTTTTCTCGTCACTCCCTGTGTTTACCTTGTGTTTCAGGCCTGTTTTCCCATCACTCTCTGTGTTTACCTTGTGTTTCAGGCCTGTTTTCCCATCACTCCCTGCCCGGTGTTTCGTTAGTTCCACCTGTGTCTGAGTAATCATGCCTAATGTGTTGCACCTGTTCCCCATTGCTGTTGTCCTATGGACTGTCTTGTCTTTGTCTATATAAACCCCAGCGTGAGCCTCAGTCTCTTGTCGGTCATTGTTAATGTGTGCGTTGCTCCCTGTGTTCGTGCCTTTTGTTTTTGGAATAAACCTTGTTCTAGAATTTTGACTGTATCTTGTGTTTGGGTCCTCACCACGTGCAGCGTGACATATGTAATGAGATCCTAAATACATAACTGTATCAAATAGACAAATGTCTGAATGGGGATCAATCGATCAGTAGAGGGCGCCAAACACAACACGGACATACGACGTTCTGCAGAGGGATATACACACTACCACACATCAGAGACACAGACTTCAATAGAGGCTACATAACAGCTTTGGCTATACGGTTT
>JAODUK010000008.1:920397-937840 GCA_027564635.1 Typhlichthys eigenmanni | reverse complement strand
GGGACAGACGTGGCTGTCGGGCAAAGGTAAGCAGACGATACTGCGGGATCGCTGGTACGTGCATCCGTAGAATGGCAACAGGTGCCAGGGCGGATAAGCTATTAGCTACCATAGGACAGGTGTCTTGTCCAAAAGTGACTTGCTGATTAAAAAATGATCACGCGAGCCTCTACCAAGTGAGTCACATGGTAGAGGCTGTGATAAATTTTTGGCAGACATAAACATGCATTTTAGCAGTGTATTGGCCTTTTAAATTCATTTCAACAGGTATAAAGGACTGGGTGAGTTACAATCTATGAAATATAACCCTCATGAGTGAAAGCAAGTGATTTTAGAGGCAGAAGCAACTTTTGAGTCACAAGGTAGAGGATGTGATCAATTTTTGTCAATCATAAAATGGATTATGGCTTGTATTGGTCCTTAAAAAGAAGTTCAAAGGACTGGGTGAGTTATAATGTATCATATAACCCTCATGAAATTGGCAAAAGTGCATTTTATTGTGGAATTCATGCTTTTTAAGAGATTTAAACAGGTATAAAAACATGACAGGATTGGATATGCTATATAGAGCACAGAGCAGGTCAAATAAAAATAATAAAGTCAGAATAATAATTGCAAAATATATATTTTATTCATGCTATATAAAACCCATTAGTAAATATTTTTTGAAAAATAAACAACGATATTAGACATCTGCATACACCAAATACAGCAAACATTGTAAACAATAGCTAGCACATTCTAATAATAAAAAATGGATTTGACCACAATTCGGTTACCTGAAGCATAAGTCTCACAAATACACACGTTTGCTATTATCACAGACATTAAAATATATTAATTTGCACGCTATGATTAATCCATTCCAGACCAAAGCAGAGTAGACGTAACTACGCGATGCAGCTTACGGTCTGCAGTCCGCGGGAGCGCGGGTCAGTTTTGGGCACGACACCTGTCCAGTTATCGGTAGCCTATCTGAGAAAACTTGTAGGAAAAGACGGGCTATAGACCCAACCAACTCCATTTGGGAGGGGAGAACTCCATCACATGGTACAACCCATGCAGAGGCTGCGGTGTCAGAAAGCCGAACGTGTGTAGCCTGCTTTAAGAGAAGATAGACTAACGTGACAAATGTCAAAACAATTATTTCCTCGAGCGGCCCAAAAGTCAAGCGGCCCACCGGGAATTCTCCCGATTCTCCCGATTACCCACTCCGTGCCTGCAAAAAACTGATCTGTATCAGTGATAAAGAGTATACAAATTGCAGAGTTTAAATGTAGTAGACTAAAAGTAGATCTTTTGAATTGTAGGGAGTAAAACTCTTAAAAGAAATTTAAATATAAGTAAAGAACAGAAAATGTACCTGATAACCAGTCAGTTATATACTTTGTTACTTTCCATGTTTGCCTTCACAACAGTAGCAGCCAGTGCTGTCTGCCATGTCACAATGGACAGCACACTTGAGTGTAGCCTATAGCGTTTTCTCCTCAAATAACAGACATTCTATAAAATTAAAATCACAGCAAAACATACAGGGCACACTTATTTTAAGTGGCCACAAGATTGCCATACTATGTACATGGTGACATATTTGAGAAAAAAGATATACAGAAAAGTAAGCCAAGCCATATATTCATATTTATTAATGTTTTTTAAACAATGTCCTACACAATATTTATATAGATCTCTTTTGACATCAAAAATACACACACACACACACACACACACACTGCATTTGTTACACAGCACTTGCCAAGGTGGATCACTATCTCAGAAATACTGATAACGTGATAGGCTGGGACAGTGTGTCTCAAATGGTGACACACCAGAATCAAATGAGAAGTGGGCGGAACTAGGCAGACGACAGATATTTGACATCAGAAGTACATTTTTAAAAATCTACACCCGACATAACAACACAAAAGGGTTAGACTTTGAAGTCCAACAGGTTACAATCAATCTTGTAGTAAACATAGGGGTAATACTCCTGTTGGCTCAGGTTTAATCCTGGAATGTCCGTTGCCGACTGAAAAGGGGGAGAAATGACAAGCAACCACGAAGAGGTTGAATTGTAACAGATAGAAATTTGACTCAGCCAATCCGTTTAAAGACCCTCACCGGTAAATAATTAAACACATAAAAACTAATTTCTGTTCCTAAATAAGAAGTTTATTTCATGAAAACAATCCTATTATGGCCTTCAAATAGCTTTGTTCCAACTCTACACCTATGCCTCATTTAGATCTCAACATTGTGTTTTATAAATGAACAAATAATAAAGTGTTGATCATGTTTCTGTATACTACACTAAACCAGCACATGACTACACAAACAGATCTATTAAATAGGCACTCACATCTATGATGGCTGCCGCGCTGCTGTCCAGATGTTTGTACAGCTCATTCAAAACCTCTCTCAACTTCTTCATGTTTTTCTTGTTGGGCTGCAGAAGCATGGCCTGAAAATTGACTGGCAGGCCATATCTAGGGGAACACAACACAGCAGGAACACAATCACCACAACTGGATCACATAGGAAGGTCTGTTAAAATGCTCAATTACCACTAGATGATGAGCGATAAAATGTTCAAATCAGTGGTGCAACATATAATCCACTTGCATTGGCTTACTGCTCCCAATTCCTATCCATTATGAAATACTTCTATCCCTAAAACACCTTGCATGCATGTACCTTACCTTACACTTGTTGGTGGCATAGCGCCTACATGTTTATTGTACTATGTTTCTTGTACAAATCATACAGAAAGCCTTCCATTCAACACAACAATAACCCAGGGGTCAGTGTAGCACATTTTACTGTAATGCTTTCATTTTTATACTGTAAGTGGTTTAGGAGGACAGGTCAGTTTTGTATCTCTGAATGAGGAATATTATATTATTATATTTCACCTTAAGACAGACTCCACAAAGACCCTGAGTGCTTTGATGTGGATCCAAGCGATGAAGGCTTCACTGAAGTTCACTTTCAGCCATCGGACAAGTGGGCCCTGTAGATGATAAACACTGTCCATTTAACACCGTCATAGCTTGTGTGTGGAGCACTGTTATCAGTCACCCCTTCCTTGTTAACGACTTACAAACTGCTTCTTCTTATCTGTAGAAAGTCGTGTCATCTCTTCCTTGTCAGCCTTCATCTCTTCTTCATTGTACTGGAAGTCCCTCACTGTGAATCTAGAATGGAGAACCCGGTCAGCTATAAAACACACTGTTGTTATCTGCTCTCTCAACACAAGACGAGGGATCTACAGTACAGTCCCCTTCAAACGCATTGGAACTAGGATCATTCCTTTGTTTTTAACCACACACTGAAAAGAGACTAAATATGTATACTGTGCCACTGTCACTTAGATGTGTAATAACACAACGGAGAACTTGGCACCTTGTGTATCAGACCACCCACATATTTAGTTGAGCACAAGTATTAGAACATACGACGGGTCTTTCTTGTGGCTGCGGTGTCCCCAGTGCGGAGACTGTTCACCTTTAACACGACCTAAATCATACAGCCAAAGCAACACTAGAGCAGCTATGGGGCTGTTCCAATCACTTCCATGGCCACAGGTGTATAACATTAAGCACCTAGGCATGCAGACTGCTTCTACAAACATTTGTGAAAAAAAATGCTCACTGAATTCAAGCGTGGTACTGTGAAAGGTTGCCACCTGTGCAATAAGTCCATTCGTGAAATTTCCTCACTACTAAATATTCCACGGTCAACTGTTAGTGGTATTTTAACAGAAACTCAGTCACAAAGTGGTAGGCCACTTAAAATCACAGCGGGGTCAGCGCATGCTGAGGCGCACAGTGCGCAGAAGTCGGCAATTTTCTGCAGAGTCAATAGCTACAGACCTCCAAATGTCGTGTGGGCTTCGGATTAGCTCAAGAACAGTGCATAGACAGCTTTATGGAATGGGTTTCCATGGCCTAGCAGCTGCATCCAAGCCTTACATCACAAAGTGCAATGCAAAGTGTCGGATGCAGTGGTGTAAAGCACGCCACCACTGGACACTAGAGCAGTGGAGACGTGTTCTCTGTCTGGCAATCCGATGGACATGTCTGGGTTTGGCGGTTGCCATGAGAACGTTACTTGCCTGACTGCATTGTGCCAAGTTTAAAGTGTGGTGGAGGGGGGATTATGGTGTGGGGTTGTTCTTCAGGGGTTGGGCTTGGCCCCTTAGTTTCAGTGAAAGGAACTGTTAATGCTTCAGCATACCAAGACATTTTGGACAATTTCATGCTCCCAACTTTGTGGAAAGTTTGGGGATGGCCCCTTCCTGTTTCAACATGACTGCGCACCAGTGCACAAAGCAAGGTCCGGTGTCCGGAGTCCTGACCTCAACCCGATAGAACACCTTTGGGATGAATTAGAGCGGAGACAGACCTTCTCGTCCAACATCTGTGCCTGACCAAATGCGCTTCTAGAATGATCAAAGATTCCCATGAACATACTCCTAAACCTTGTGGACAGCCTTCCCAGAAAAGTTGAAGCTGAGGTAGCTGTCATTAACCATGTGCATGTAAAGGCAGGCGTAGCAAAACCTTTGGCAATAGTGTACATGTATTGTGTATTTTGTTTTTAACATGTACAAAATAAAATATCTAAACTAAAATGTATGTGAATAAGAGATTTCACTTTTAGATTTTTTATAAAGATTTCTGGTAACGGATTCTGGAAATGTATTCACTTTGTCATTATATATTATTGGGTAAAGATGAATCTCTCCATTAACAGGCAAAAACGTTATCAATGTAACATTAAATCTACAACACAATGAAAAGTGCAAACAGTGGGGAAAGGGGGAAACATAACAGTCAAATATACTGTAGCATGTATTTGGCACTGTGGTTGTTAGCTGAACCCCTGGCCATCACCAGAAACCGTGTGACGTTGGCATCTCTTACTTATTCTCTCTGGCCTTGTGTCTGAAGTCATCCATGGCCTTTCTGAAGAGAGTAACACTGAACAGCCCACTATCATTGTCTTCAAACAGCAGACTGTGAAAGGGAGCCACATATGATATTACGGATACCATTCAGAAAATATGCATATGAAGTCTTATGATATCAACCCTAGTGCTTACAGAATGGGCTGAGGTCACGTGTATATAGATAAAAATCGCAGGATATAGAGACAGATTAACCATTTCCAAAAATTATTCAGATACCAAATATTCCAAGATTAGTGGTATTTTTATACATACACGGTAACAGTATATCATTGCACCATTTCAGAATTTTAAGTCCTCCCGTTTTTGGTATTGTATTTCCGTATTTGTATTGCAATGCATACATTTACTATGTTATATCTGTGCAGAATTAGTGATTTGCCTTTAATGGCAACATTTTATATAGTATAAGTAGAGACAGCTTTGCAGACATGCGGATGAACATACTGATTCTGCAGGTGATCGATGGATTGTTTTTGGCATTTTTCATTTAAGAATACCAATTGCATTCCCGTTGAACTTACTTTGTGGAACGAGGCACCACCATCTCAGCAAGCTTTTCATATGTTTTTTGCCAGTCAGCATATGCTATCCTGAAAACAATAGAGCAATGCAAACCAAGTAAAACCCAATAGAAATGTTCTACATTGAAACCATCGCGGCATCGACTGGCTGCATAGGGTGCTTTGTAACGAGAGAACACCAACACTCACTTTGGAACGACTACCAGCAATGTGATGAGGTACTCTGAATCCAGCACAAAATCCTCCTTCTTCACAATGTCTGCCAGGCTCCTGGTTAGCAGGCTCCCCCTATTGGCAGAGAAGAGCGGTGCAATAACATTTTAATATTAGATCACACACAACCAGCGGAAGGCCGGAATGAGCGAACACAAGGTTTACTCACGCATTCTTTCTTTCTAGGTTCTGCAGATTTCCCTTCAGGTTGTTATAAGCAGATGCCCTGGCCTTCAGATCATTGTCTATCTGTGATACTTGCTGTAAAAGTTGAAGGGTTGTTATTGTAATGAAGTAGACATAACTCCAGCTTGCAATCTTAGTGTATTCTGTGATGATGTGTTAATTATGAATGTGCAATATCTGATTATTATGATTACTATTATTAGCCGGTTTCTCTTAATTATCAGCACCAGTTGAGAAACATACCTTAGAGATAATTTCAGAGATGTTTTTGAGTGACTGTTTGATGGGATATTTGGCCATGTCCCACTGAAACCTTGTGATGTAGGTGATAAGATCAACTGAAAAAAGACAAACACAACAATATTCACAAAGTGAATATTGGGTCTGTTTAGCTCGATTGTGGAAAAAATAATAATCTTGATTATTTTGGTCAATATTGAAATCACGATTATTTAACACGATAAGTAATTGACTTTGGAAAGATGTTGCATTTAATGCACGTACAAAACAGTGAACAAATGGAAAACGCCTTTAGCTGAAATGTCCATTTTACATTCATCTTTCACGTTCACCCTGCGTGGGGCAAAACGGTCATTCAGAACACAATACAACTATGTTGTACTGTCCAAAACAATCCAATCACTTGGAGTGTTGACAAGAATTATATTACTTGAGATCTTTTTATTTTATTTTAAACATGTTAATGTATTATTATGTCCCATGTAATTTCCAGTATTTCAGGTATTTGAAACATACAGTAGACTTGTAAAAGTGCTACCTCCGTTGGCCAGCAGGTTCTCCTGCACTTTGTCTCGGGTGTCTTCCAGCACGTCGGCCATGTACTGAGCTACCTTCTTCACCACACTGTGAACAGTCAGGAGAAATCCTCACAACAGTCTGCTCCAACACAGCTACATGCACGCACTTCAAAACACCTTGCACAGTCCTGTGAAGGCCATTTATCGTACAGCATATTTTCACCCTGCTGTTCACCACATGAAAGCAGAGCATGGTCTACAACAAACATAAAAAGACATATCTCTATAGGAGATTTTACATCAAAATCTGACTGCCTCTGCCAGATGGACATGGTTGGAACCTCCGGCAGGACGATGTTTTAAAGCGTCCACACTAAAAAAGTAGTTTGACCACAGCATCATGCTAACACAGTGGCCATCCCAGTCCTATTGACAACCTGTGAGGTGAACTGAAGAGGGGTGTCCATATGCAAGCATTCCAAGTGATCTGGATAGATGATATACAGAGGAATGGCCTCAGGAGCAGTGTGTCTACTCCAGGTTCATGCAGCATTAGAAGACTCTTTAGTGCTGTTATCTAAGGCACTAACGCGTACGGTATACCAGTAGTGACACTCGTGGCAACAAATGTGTATTTTCTTTTAATAATTTCATTTTTCAAGCTTAACCTAAAGAAGATAGTTTATGTGGTCATCTAGCCATGACACATTTGTATATGTAGTGTTGGTCATTTGAATACTGTAGATAGGCTTGCCATGTCTAAAACTAAACTATCATTCCTCTTTATACAGTTCTAGTCACAGGGCTAGTACTGTATAAAGAGGAACAATAGTTTTTGACGTGGCAAGCCTATCTTCAGTATTCAAATGGCCAACACTGCAGATACAACTTTGGAAGCACAGATGACAATGTCAGAAGGAATGCACCTTCCTGTAAAGCAGGCAGATCATCTCAACTCACAAATGATGATGCAGCATAACAAGAACAGATTGTCTGAACACAAACTGTGCAGCTACACACACAAAGGTCAGTGAAATGCAAGTGACGAAAAAGCTGTGGTATGCAATAATCATGTTAGCATTAATATAATGTTATAAGAAATAGCCATATTTTTATTTTAAGTAATTTTAATTACCTTGAAAGGTGAATATTAAATTTTTTTTATTTGCATGTGTACGACATTCTAAGATATAAACTACCCTATTACATTCAGGAGATATTGCATCAAACATTTTGAGAACCACTATCCAAGGCCATAAACACACACTAATGTTGGTCCTTCCCACAGTATATGAAAAGTCCAGAGGATGCAAAGTAGTACTCATTCAGTCAATGTTTGTGTGTGAGTTTTGGATGACAATCTTTTCGACACACTACAAATAAGTGTCAAACACGCCAGTAGCACATAAGTCAAATGTGAGTAAAGGAAGAAATGGAGACGTTTCACCCAACTGTAAATTGCTAAGTTTAGTTTGCGTGCCTGTTTGCCACAGGAGCATGTAAGATTCCTCACTGGAACAAGGTACACCTTCAGCAAGGAATCAAAAGCACTTCAGGGGGTTATAAAAAGGACTTCTTTAAAGCCTTTTATCTTGTCTGCAACTAGTTGGATAGAATGATTGTGAAAACCATGGCAATAATGATATCCTTAAAATGCCAATTCTTAGAGCAGGAAGCTCATTTAGAAATGTTTTATTACAGGTTAAACTTGTACTATATTATTGTAAGTTACCATACCTTTCAACAAAGCTGTCTAGTTTGGCTAGTTCATCCGACAGCCCGACCAAGACATCTAGAGTCCCAACCTGTTTCCAGACACAATAGCAAAACACCACATAAGCACATCAGGACGGTCTGAGCTCTCGGTTTGTCATTTGGCACTCAGTCGGCCTTCACTGTCATCCAGGGGGCCCGTCTGCTTAGAATGGCGCCTCTTTTGTCAGGAACTCTGAATGCATTACTAACAGTTTACTTTTGCCTTGCAGCACAGGGTAATCCTAAAGCTGATAGCCTGACCAAACCAACATAGCACCATGTAGCCAAAGCTGTTGTTTAATGATTGCTTCCCATTCACACCATCAACACCAAGGTGAGCATTCTTAATCATGATATACTTAGATAGACTTTTAACACTATGTTTGAAAATGTAATTGTAATTTCAGATAGATTACGCAATATTTCATAGACATTTTTTTAATCTAAAGGCCACTGGAAAGGACCATTTGTCCATATAAAGACTACATGTACTACATTTAAATGATGGTAATATTTGACAAGCAAGCAACAGCAGAGATGAATGCCAACCTTAAGATCTGGGACATTTAGTTTGTGGTTGGTGGAGAGATTATTGGTGCGTGTGGTGGCCATCATCATCTTGTCCCATGTCTGCTGGCAAGTCTTTTCTCCAGGTGCCGAGATCAACCAGAATTCTGTCATGCTTACAGTAGTCCTGTGACCACTACAGAATGGAATACTGACAAGACAACGACATATTGGTTAGTCACTTTTTGCATATTCAATAAAAACATAAATAAATAAACATAACCACTCACGATGACATCTTTCTGCCGATTATACTATCATACTGATGCTATAATGTTCCAGATAAAATTACATTATTGCCATTAGTCACTGCTTATCGTGGTCTATATACTATTAGACACAATTTAAAACATACAATGTCAGATTCAAATAAATGAATGTCACTGCACTGTACCGTACTTTATGTAATACGCTATACGTGACATAGCGTCAGCTATGAATGACAGACAGGGAGTCCCATATTAGCTTCGGTGGTAGATACACCAACATTGTCTGACACTAACTTTACATACCGGACTATGAAAAAAATCTGGTTTGCTGTCAGAAAATGCAGGGTATTATATATCGACACCGTATACAATTGCTACGGCTTGATCATGTTTATAGTTTTCATTCAATCCAGTTCGTGAGGTCTCTTGACAACAGCATAAAAGTCAGCTGACTGATTTGTCAATGTAAGAAAGCTTCTCGTTCGTTACTTGCAGAGAAATATCACAAGCGCCTCTAGAGGATTGGAGTGAGTACTGTAGCCAGAGTTAGTCATTCCATCCGATTCCATCACTGTCTGTGAGTAGACCTACTTATGTCCTTTTTGTGTAGTTCTGTGGTTATCATAAATAATAAGAATACATGTTCTGACACAAAGCAATGTGTCAGAATACACAATACATTTAAATGTTTTCCTTCCACCTTTATTTGGTGTTTCACCTTACTTCCTGAAGGGGAGATACTGTTTAAGACCCCCACCCAATACTTGTGTATTTCTGTGGGTTTCTGAGAATTCCAGTAGCATATATCTTTATCAGTGAAGGATGCAGACTATGTGGAATGCCCAGTCAGCAGCAAGACACAGTTGAGCCTCTAAATTTGGAAAAGCCGGGTCCAGGTTTCCTGACTTTGGGTGTCTCCTGTAAAGAATTCTAGGAAAACGCCCCTTTGGGACATGTTTATAGTTCAGTGGGTCTGGGGTTCATTGTTTGGGACACAATGCTTAGTCTAACTGGAGCCAACCCTACAGATCAAATAGCAGGATGAATTTGCCCATGTCTGGCTTTGGGCCACTCTCCTGGGATGTTATCAGGACACGCGTACATGCCATAATCATAAAATCAGTCACTTTACACAGCCCAGGCAGACACGTGGTGCAAATTGGGTAATGGGACCATATCTTGTGATATATAAAAAGTATGATAAAAAAAATTCTTAACATTGTTCTTTATACTACATGACATAATATAACCTCATCTCCTCTAACTAACTCAAATAATTACATAATAAGGCTCAGAAAGCAGGGAAAGACTTTTCTAGCAAAAATGAAAGTTTCACCACATTAACTTCAATGTTTATGTCCATATATCTCACTGTAACTCTGGTTAAAACCAGCATTACACAAAACATTGTTGTTTTAGTTTGAAACTGAGGGTGCAGTCTTCTGGATCCTTGTTCTCTCTACCCCTCCCCATAAATACAGATGCCCATATTCTGAACAGAAATATAGAGTGAGCTGTGGCACATTTATTTATTTATTAGCTAAATCAAGGAGTATACATTTAACGTTGCCTCGATAATTTGACATTAAAAAATGATCAGAATTAATAAATTATATTATTAATAATAATAATAATCAAGATTTTTTTTTCATTGACTGAAATATATCAAGTTAAACATAACTGCTGATATATATAATATGTAAGAAAGTTGCCAATTCTCATGATCTGTTTTTTAACAATAAAGTACTTTTTTGTTTTAATGTTTGATATATCTCTAGATGGTTGGTATTCTGTGTATTGCATATTTACATTTGAAATAAGCAGTTCAAGTTACATTTTCAGTTGGTTAACATGCACAGATGCATTATATTTAAGTGGATGCATTTTTACACAATACTCTAATATATAATAATACTGAACACAATTTACTTATAGAATGTTGTGTAATATTATATATAACATACAATGTACTAATATTAATGCATTATAACTGTTTGATTTGTATTTAAATAAATCTCTTGAAACAGATGAATGTCTTAAGTTTAACATCATTATTATTACATAATGGGAGAAAGGGAAATACAGGTTACAGGTGGGACATATTTAAAACAGTGTTATTGTTTTAGCTCTGTAGCGGATCTGCTTTATCCTAGACAACTTTGATACTATTGTTTCAATGACATGGCCTGGGATAGCACATCCAGGAGGCAATAAATATTAATTTAGTTGGAAAGGCAGTTTGACAGCTTGCTGTTTTATATTTATTTGAAAATACTCCACATTTTACTAAAATACACAAATCTGCATTAAAATTATTAAATTTAAAGTAGTATTTTTGAAAAATAATGTTTCAGTTATTTGAAGGAGTTAGCTCATTCACAATGTCTTAACTTAAACTTGATTAATATTCAGCTCAGTTTGTTTGGAAAGCTTAACTTAGCAACACCGCTTAACAAATGCAAAAGAGCTGGAATGCAGCTCAGTGTAACAACAACAATCACATTACTAAGACACATTGCATAATGTGTGGAATAGATAAAAAGAGGCTTCAAAGATGTATTATGTGGCTAATGCTGACTATGTGAAGCAAAAAGCTGTGTCCATGTCTGGAAGTTCATTGCTGTGCAAAACCCTACTCTGTACATTGAGATGAATCAGGATTAAGAAATAGTGTGTTGACTTTAAATTACTTTATGCCACCATATGACCAACACAAATACTCTGTAGGACACACACACACACACGCACACACACACACACGTATTAAAATGCATATGTGGCCAAATGACCTAAAAAAGAGAAAACAGATATAACGCACACTGAGGAAGTGTGATATCTCTAGAACTACTGTAGTTGTTTGCTGCTATAGGTTACTGATTAAAATATCATTGGACCTTGAAATACTGCTTCATGTGCTCCAAATGCCTGTATTTTATTTCTTCATTTAATCTTTGTTTTTAAGACATTGTAATTAAGTTTTAGTTATATTTATATCATGTTTTAGGCTATCCCTCATGGTGGGCTGTTTATTGCACTAGAAATGTTTGCAAATAAGAATTACTGCTGCACAATGAGGCCACTGGACATATCTGAGCATGTCATGCCCAGTTGCTGTAGTGCTATTATGATTGAAACAATTGAAATCAAACATCGTGCATTACTGGAAGTTACTTTAGATGCTATGTGTGATAAGACTCAAATACACACTATGGTACAGTTAAAGAACACAGACACAAAACTCGGAACAGCTTTTGTTTGCTGCTAGTCCTAAGAGAAGACCTTTCCCCTCAAGTCTTTACAATGGGCCATACTTTAGTCCAGGGCTATTCAGTGGGCCAGATTTTAACAAGAAAAACTGTAGGTGGGCCACATATTTTCGGCAATAACTTTTGTGAGCGCCTACAAGAGCATCCACCCTGCAGCTTGGTTAATGTTCAATGTGTCAAGTCAATGGCAAAGGTTTTCTATAGAATTATATAGGATGCCATTAATTCCAAGTCTCTCTGGCTCTGGTTCTACAACTGAAATTACATTTATTAGACAAAGTAAAGACAAAAACTCAAACACAAACAAAACAAATGAAGTTGGGTAGACTATTGGCACCAAATTCCAGGTATTCCTACCGGTATGTGTTCAAATGTGACTAGTAACATACCCAACCAGTATCCTCACTAACAGGAGCTATGTGCACAGATGTATGGACTTGTCACTCAGACTAATTTCATGGCATTGATTATTAGGTCTGGACTACTATACATTTGCAAACAGGCTATGTCATGATGTCTTGGCTGTAGAACAGTTAATAACTTATTTACAGTAATATATTGACTTGATTCATATAGTAGTCATACAGTATATTGAACTAATCTATAGTGGTCAAGGGTGCAATCCCCTCGGGCCACATGGGGGCAGTTGGTGGGCCGCATTTGGCCCGTGGGCCACCAATTGTATAAGCCTGCTAGGCTATACTAGAACAAACCTCACAAACTGAGGACTCAACAAATCTGTGTTATTAGGATAAATTGTATCCTTTATAATATGCATCCTTTGTAACATTATACTGTTTACATGAACTGTTTCTATGTATTTATGTATTTATTTGTGAAGAACTACAGTACATTGAATACATCCACAGATAAAGAGTCTTACTTACTAGCTCCTGCAGAACCCCACATTGTGGAAACACAACTTCCCAATAGGGAAGTAGAGGCAGAGACAGGACTTAGAGGTGTAGAAAGGAATCCCAGCCTAAGGACTTTGACTAGTGACATATGAAAGGAAGGTGCATGTTTCAAACAACAACTATGTTTTTGTAACAATAATTTCAATCATAAGGTAATTTTAGACCCAAACTGAGAATTGTAGATTATATATAATGTATTTTTTGGAACTATATCATACAAAGAGTAGTATAGTATCTTAACCTGACCTGACAGATAGATATCAGTGTCTGTGATTCTCAAGGTGAAGTTAAACCGAGGCTTGCAATATCAGGATGGTCTCGAGATGCTAGCAGTGTACCTAAACTAAGAAGCCATCATATAGACTAGCGCTGCAAACAACGAATAAGTTCTCATGCATCATTATGTCACATATTACACTTTGTAAGGTTGGATGGGTATTAAAAGACCAGTACATTACACCAAATCCATACCATGTGGCATATATTCCAAAACCTTGATGATGTTACTCACTATTAGTATAGGGTCATAACATGGTCATAACAAAAAGAGAGAGAACATTTTATGTATTGAAAACAGTAGTTCAACGGTTCTTGGCACACTGCTCCTCCAATGAAGGAGACATGCAAATGTGTCTTGAGAAAAAAAAATCTCCCAGCCCACTCCCTCTTCATAGCAGAAGGCAAGCACATTCACAAACTCAAAATAAGGGTACAGATATAGACACAGTTTGTGAGCTGGAACTTGGAAGACAAATGTGTGTCTCTTCACAAGAAATGAAAAGTTTTAGTTAGCTTAGTATACTGTTAATATTGGAGGTGGGGGAGAAACAATATTTCTGCTGAATATTGTTGAACATAATTCTGTCCTTACTGGGGTGCCATGGAAAATATGATGAAGAAATAACACAGGTAATTTTCTGAATCTTTCATAATACATTTCTAAATATAGGTTTAGGCTCACGATTTGTGTATAAGAAACTTGTGTTGTTGCTGTTCTGTTAGATTTATTTTATCAGTTTATTTTATTATCAAAATATGTATTATTCTGTGATTATGTGCATTTATTTTTTATAGTTGTATGAATTAGTAGTAGGCTAGTTTGGGAACTTTAATTAATCAATACTATGAGTTTTATATAGTTAAAATTATTATTATTATTATTATTATAGGAAGAACAATTCGATAATTTCTGTGAGATTGCAGGTGAACTACCGTCTTTTTTCAAGCCTTTGACATTTCCAAGCCCCGCCCCCCATGCTGTCTCGCTAGAAGCTCGGTCCCATATTTTCATGCGTGTACTGTAAACTACATAGCTTGCATAGATAAGCCTGCCTAGAGTAATCTTCTCTGATCCATCGCGTCCATGGCAGTCATCCTTTCTTCTTTTGGAAACCCCACTACTCTTTAAAAATTCCGCCTAAAAAGAGAAAGGGATCTATACCCTCCTTTGGGCTTTCGGCACACGTAAGTGGTGACATTGTTAGCTTTCTAACATTAGCGGTTGCTAGCATGTTGCTTGCGGACATAAATAGCATCTGGCTGGTATCTAACAAACCCTGCTGTGTTACCGTTCAAATCGCGATGCATTTGCGTCGCTCTTGTGTTATTTGCATCGGTCATTTGACGATATTACATTTATGTTAATACGGTATAACATGTAATTCACAATTTACCAGCTACTGTGCTGCCTGGGTAGCAAACTATTCAAGAAAATCTTAAAATAAACGTGGAATATAGCGTTATACATATTATGTATTGGTTGATTAATATGGTCCTGTTAATTAAATAGTCTAAATAATTAACTGACTATAAATTAAGTGACCTTGTAATTCAACACATTTTATAACATTGTATAACATTGTTTATTCTGAGTTTTTCATTTACCCTGTTGAACTAGTTTGAGTGCCAGTGCCAAAACTCAATAAATATTTACAGTAAAACCATAGGCTACTGTACGTCTCACATGATTACATAAATGTGACTTCATTTAAATGTACACTACCATATTGTGTTTATATAATCTTGGATCTCTATACTCACCGAGGAATATTTCAATTTCAATGTGTACAGTAGGGCGGTTGCTGCATTTTCCCACCTCTGTGACTCAAAAAGCACCATGGTTAGAGCACTACCCGTACCAAACCCAGCAGCATAATGATTACCTACTCTTTTCACTTCTTACAAAAATGAGGGCAAATCAAAAGTAATAACAATATATAAATTGACTACACTACATCCACATGCTGCTCTCCTCATCAACATATGCTTATGCCTTATTAGTGTGCCATGTTCCCATGCCTTTCTTTTGCTTGCAGGTGTACAATAACTACCCAGCAGGTCTAGGGGCGGCTCTCGGGTTTGACTTCAACGCAGAGCCACCTTGGGATCCCAGCTGATAGTGGGGGAGTACCAGCCTGGACTCCATGTGAGTTATGGTGATTTGATTTGGTGGAGAGAGAGAGAGAGAATGTGTGTGCAGCATATAAGAAATGTTTTCTCTGTAAACATGGCTTTCTAAAGCGACAGGAGGCACAGCATGATTTCTAATAGCAGTATATCCTAATGACATTTTGCAATAACTTAGCTGTTTAATAGTGAACTTAGATTACTTTGTAACTGTATTTATTCATCATGTTGCAACCCAGTAAGAATGTGCTTTAATCTCTATAGTTAAGTTATAACCTTGTCCTATTTGTTTTTTTACTGCTCTTAAACTACTAATTTGTCAGATGTATTTCAGAATCAATGCTAATTTTAGGCTAAACTAAGTTTTCATGGAATAACTTGTTTTTTTGCCAATATCAATCGGCCCTTCAAGCAGTAACTTCTACCCAGTCATCAGCACTAGCATGCAACAGACTTTCCGGGTGACCAGAACAACATTGTTTGTCTCCCAGTGTAATATTATGGAAACTGATACCAGCTCTGCTTGTATTGTACTGTGGTTAATACCATCAAAAGGAGCCTATACGGGTCAAAAACACACGGATTATTGGTGATTGTTGTTAGAAGCGATGGCTAAAATAAACAAACCTTGTGCCATAGTCTGTGCTTTCATAGCCAACTTTCAGATGCGAAGGCCTATTCCACGAAACAAAGCTTTGATTTGGAATGCATTTTGGGTGCCATGGAAAATTGTCTCCAAAATGTTCTCATCAGAAATATACCTTTAATTTGGGGGTTGTCTTGTTATTGATTGTGCTCATGTGTCAATTGTATTTTTCACTTTTGTTTCTGAACAGATTGTTGCAAGAGTCTAGGACCCCAGGGGCTCGAGAGGCAGTTAGCTGCACAACTTTGGCCTAGCCATATTCTTTATGCTGGTGGAAAAGCCCTGAATCATTGACATAATGAAAGGCATCAGCGATGAACCACAATGCTCTGTTGACCTGCTGGAGGGAGGCGTGGCCATCAGTGATGTGATTGACACTCACATATATGAGCAAACTATGGTAATGAGCCTCTGACCTTTGGAAATATGTTGTCTAAAACTTGCATTTTGTGTGCAGTGTAGTTAGTAATCTACTAATTGGCAGGGTTCATGTGCGTTTATACACTTTAGTTGTGCAAGCCTTTAGGTGCACATCAATCAATGATGTATTGAGCATGCTTGTTATAAACTATACAAGATTACAATTGACGATTCAGTCAGGTTGTTGGCCCGACTCTGTGTTTTTTGGGACAGCTAGATGGTGCCTAAATCATGCCAAAAACACGTCATAGGAGGGAAGGAAGCGTACAGATGAGGTGAGCTTTATGAGTCCTCACCACAGGACTGCTCACACTATGTGAGTTGATAGCACTTTTTGCCCTTTTTTGAGATGGAGAAGAAAATGGCTTATCAATTTAACAAAGATGGAGGTAAACCAGTTTTACGATTTCTCTTTTTCAGGTTTTGCTTTTAATTATGCTCTTGTCACCTGTCAACAATGTGCTTGTGATAGGTTAGGTAAGGTAAGGTATACTTTATTGTCCCTTAGGGAAATTTGTCTTGGGCTTTAGGCATCTGCATCACATACACATCACTCATACACAATACAACGCTTATGTGCAAATTCATAAGTTCATAAAAGGTAGGCAGT
>JAODUK010000008.1:906938-920297 GCA_027564635.1 Typhlichthys eigenmanni | reverse complement strand
CTAAATTAGACTGTGATGTACAGGGGTTTAAGTTGTTATGTTTTGTCTTCAAATAAAAAAAAAACAAAAAAAAAAAAAAAAGAAGATATATTAAATCCTATGTATACTCTTTAGTGAAATCATAGATTGTAAAAGTAGGCTAGGCATGTGGATAATTAACTACAACTGTACTGGTTTTTCTATGTCAATCAATGAAAAAGTTATTGATCTTCAAAAAAAAAATAAAAAATATATATATATATATATATATATTTTACATACTTTTTTTTAATATCGTTGCTGACATTCCATACAAGTCACAAATTGTCAGTGGCATGTAATAATCCAAAATAAACACAAGATGGCAGTGGATCTTAAACAGAACACAATTTATTTCACAGGTACAATAATAGCTTCCTAGTTGTGTAAACATTTTGTTTCACAAAATGAAAAGGATTTAGGTTTATGTTCAGGTTGAAGTTGAATACTTAAAGGTCATATTTATTTATATTTTCTTAATAAGACAATTATCTTTGTTTGGCTCCAAGTTGATAGTTTAAACACAAATATGTAAACAAAAGCCATATTAGATTTTTGATGCACTCTGTAAAAAGTCAACTAACCTTTGCTCTCAAAAGTAGGAACGTATAATTGAATATCAGAAAATGTTTTAAATGTAACAATACATTCTCAGTTCCATATGACATGACATACGTTTAATACTGTTGTGCAATTACACAAATAAAACATGTTGATGTTCCACACACTAGACTGTACATAGTGCAAAATCAATGAGGTAAACCGTTCCCCTCAGGACAATGGGAGCATTGCAGTGGCATTAAGGACAGCAGAGGGGCCATGGCCTATTGAACAGCTGTATGTCTTCTTTGTTGCTAGGTGTCGCCGGGCATGCTTAGTCAGGTGGTCGCTGCGCATGAATCGGCTCAGGCATATGGGACAGGTAAATCGCTTCTCACCAGTGTGGGTCCGTCGATGGCGGGAAAGCTCGTCAGAGCGTGCAAAATGCCTCTCACACCCCTGCCACTTGCATTTGAAAGGTTTCTCACCTGTTGGGAGAGAGTCACAGTAATGTTGAATTTTACGCCTTTTGAACACCACTCAACAGCTTTCCTCTCCAGCTTCCTTTTGAAACAGCTGTGCACGGGGAGGGGTAGAGCAGAGTGCCCGTCACTCAGCATTCAGGCCTGGGAGGGGCATGTGCTCTTTGAGTTTCAAACCAAACATTTGTAATGTTGGCTTCAACCAAAGACTTTAAAGCGACTTTATTATATTACTCCCTGCAACTAGATGTCATAGGGCACCAGCATCTCAGACCAGAACAAATGCTTCATGGGTCACACACACACAAAGAACACGGATTATAACACACGCAGAGGGAGTGCGATGTCATTCTCTGCTCAGGACACAGTTCTACCAGAGACACTACAAGGCTTTGGTTGCACTATACTGTATCTTTACATAGAAACTGCTACAATAATGTTTAATATATTCCACTTTAAGTTATAAAAACTGATTTATGCAGCATACACAAACACAATTATGTTAAAATGAATATAAACGTATTGTTATCTACCTGTATGAGTCCTCATGTGTGCCTTGAGGTGAGAGCTCTTAAAGTAGGTCTTGTTGCAGTCTTTCTGGGGACACACATGACTTCGTACACGTGATACCTGTGGCTGGGCTGGCCTGCTGCTCTGAGCTGAAGGGCCATGCCCAGGTGCTGGTGCGATGGCTGGCAGCGTGCTGCAGCCAGCGGGCATGGCTGATGGCTGAAGATACAACCTGGATGCGGTTGGCTGGGGCACCAGGTACACAATGGGGCCTTTAGCCACCTGACTCTGCAATACAACCACTTGTAGAGGCAGCATAGCTTGTGGTAGCGGTTGCACGCGCCGAGGCCGCTTCCCAGTAACCACGACAGGTTGGTGAATAGCGGTGATTAATGGGTTCACCGTAGAAACAGGTGGCAGGGTTTGTTGAGTGCCAGTATCAACCATATTAGCTTTCTCTATCACAGTGGTGCTGAACATACTGTTGCTAGACCCAGGAGGCATGTGGCAGTAGAAAGGTGCAGAAGAGACGTCAGAAGGGACATTGGGAACTAAGGAGGAGTCAAATGTGTCACTGAGGAATGGAACACACCTCGGTGACTGGTTAGCTTTAGCTGGGCTTGCAGTAACAATTCTGTGGAGAGTAGACGAAATACAGTGTGGCTCCGTTACGATAGTCTCCTTGGAGTGGTGACTATTTGGTCGATGGGTACAGTGCAAGGTCTCCCTGGAGCATGCATGGGAAGGATCTATTTCTTTGGAGATAGGGTGGGTGCTACAGGAGCACTGCTGCCTGTCTGAAGTATGCCGGATCACACTGACAGAGTGGGCTCTTGGTTGAGACACAGTGTTTTGTGACTTTACATGGTCCTCCTCTACTGGAAGTGGGTGGCATGGATCTTTGCTTGGTTCCATGTGTTCTCTTCCCACTAAGGGTGAACGGGAGTCTTCAAAGCTGGGTGGACTATATGGTGGGGTCATGCACTGGAAGGTTAAGAAATAATGAGATCATTAGATGGCCATGCTAAATGTGTAGCATAATTAACTTTACAATCACCATTTCTTTACACATAGAGGACTAAGGGGTTAGCAATGTCGTAATTACAAAATGTTTTCTAATGTGTCATCTTATTACAAATACTGCAATCCATATTATGACATACTATGAATGAGTCATGTTTTATTAATGGGTAGATAGGATAATGGAACATGTAGAGTCGACATTGTAGATGATTTTAAATGTATTGCTCAAAGCCCCCCAAACAATCAACAATACAATATACATACAACAATACTTTACGTCTTAATTTATTTACGCCTCTATGGTCATTACAATAGGCCCATTTACAACTGGATATTCAAATCGTGACCAACTAAAACATTGTCTCAACTTAGAACACCTTTTACCATTGGAGCATCCTGGACAACTATACAGCCAAGCCCATCTTCATCTTCATCTGAAGAAGGGGTCAGGGGTCGAAACTGATTGAACATGAGGCTTCTGGACTTCCAATGGTTTGTCATGGCTATTAAAGCCTCAACCGCTTCCATATCTGTTCTCAAAAGGGCATGTGATAACTCACTGTGGGTGTCTGTATGTGGCTTTTTAGCTTCCATCATGAATGTCTGATGAAATGGAATAGAAAAAAAGGCAAGTGATGGTCACAGGTCTGATCAGTGGTTATTTATTAAATTCCCAATGCTCTACTCACATTGATTTATTTACATAACTTTACAACAACAATATCTAGACAATAACAATATATTTACCTATTGTATGCACTGAGTTTCACACTTAATATATATTTTTATCAACCATGAAAACAGGGTTGTGTTTTAGCAGTTCTTAGTTCTATGAATGTATATTGTCTCGGGACATGTGAACCCAGGTGAACAGCGGTCTTCACTTCCAGAATTTCGCCTCCCTAAAGAAAACACTATTTACATCCCCCATCCTACTGCTACAAATATCAAATCACTGCGTGTGACCAACACGTCATTACTTGTCAGAAAGCACATATTTCGCATTAACTCTAATGCGTTATAACTAGTATTTTGTTGAATTAATTGTTTACGCAAGTAGGCTACAGAGACAATGAACCCGATTACTTACATGACACTATAAGGACGATGTGTGTCTTTCTATAATATGGCTGAGCTTAAGCACACGACCAGACGTCTTCTGTAATGACCTCAATAAACATTTAGTATATTTTCCCCTTCGCTCTTCCAGGTCCTTCAGACGTTGTTTCAAAAACGGTGGGAAAGGTGGGCATGTCTCGTCACTAGGCCAATAGGGCGTAAAGGTGTGTTAAACCCAGACCAATGGGGAACGAATTAGTGCGTGATCAGTGGCTGATTAGATCATGGAGCATACGTGGTACACAGCTCATCTGCAAATGAAGACCTATCGGAGCATTGGTCGCATCTCCCGGGGTGTGAGTCACTGCAGACTTGGCACCCAGACCGGACGAGACACACAAGGCTTCACCTTGTAAAGATTTTTATATAATTTACTATATTATTTTTTGTGAATTATTAAGTTTATTTAAATACTAACACCACACAAATAGATGGATGGGCTACACCTGACCACTGACAAAAAACTAAACAAAACGTGTCAAATGAAATATGAATGGAGCCCATCCCTGTCATCTGTTTTCATGTAATTATTTGAGCATGCTCAGAAGGACCTGACAAGTGCTATACTCAGGGGCAGAGCAGGACAACTGAGGCCCCAAGCTATGGATTAGGGAAGTGTTGTCTGTCTAGACGTCCTTCCTTCCAAAAGACAGAATGAAAACAAAAGGAGTGGGGCACAGGCAGACACAGGCATTAATACATAGTTGTTCTCTGCCATTTTGTTGTATTTTGTTTGATTATTTGTCAGTGTGACATTATTCCTTTGGAACACTTCTTAATTTGTGTCCAGAATTCCCCTTGTAGTTGAAAATAGTGCAACAACAATGTAGTTTTAGTTTTAGTATGCTCCAATAAACATTTGTGGACAAGCAGCCATGGGTCACAAATCTGGGGGTACTATTAGCACAATTTAATGAATGAACCTTTAATGAACCAGGCTCATTAACTAGTCACTACCCAATCCAGCGTGTTTGATAGAGATAAAGTATGAGCAGCCAGCTAAGAAGAGTTATTTTAAAGCCTTACTCCTCTGCTTGGGATTGTGTTACTTACACTTCTGCTAAAGACATGAGTGACAAGAGCTGGTGCTTATCCCCTAATGGAATATTAAATAGAATAGTAGCATTGGTAGATGTGAGCCTCTATTAGTATTAACATTTCAAACCTAGGCATTCTCTGTAATAGTAAATAAAGTAGGAATATCTGCCATATCCCATCAAATAATTTAAAATGAAAGCCCCTTTAGATCATATTACAGTGAAATATACTAGCAATTTTTTACATAGAATGTGTTTTTTTTTTTAAATAATATGTTTTTCGTGTGAAGATCCTGTAAAAATGTTTTTGTTAAGTACACACTATTAACACTTATTTGACACAGGATGAATTAAATTGTAAAAAATAACATGTAAATATAAACAGTTAATGGTGAACTATCTAAGAGAGGTTGAGCTTCACTTCCTTCACTTAATATTGATTTGTGCTCACTTAGTTGTGCACACATACTGTATATAAAATCAGTTGCACAAACATGCACATTGCACAAGCAAGAAACCCTAGTGTATCCCAAGGGCCCAGCTACTGCAGCCACAGTCCAGAACTTTCACACGGTGGCTGCCCGATCTGGATTACCCACAGTATAATTAGTGTCTGAACGTTCTATGTAGGTTTTTGATTTATATTAATGCCTAGCGTGTGTGTGTCTGTTTGTTTTTGTATATGTTAGATATGACTGTGCATGTTATAAGATAAAATGTCTCGTAAGACTTTTATCATTCTAGCAAAAAATAGAAGAGATGCCATGAATAAATAAATAAATAAATAAAACCTGCATGATGATTTTGCAGTTTCCTAAATTTGAGTTATTTTGTACCCATATTTAACAACAACAGAGTTTCGTTGATAACCCTGTGGCTTATCGTCTAAAAATAGCTCCCCGGATTTATGACATTTTGTTTGACTTCTCTGTAAAGAGATTAAATGGTATTTACATATCAGTGGAACTGGTTTCATTAACCTGAGTTTTATGTGAAGAGGTAAGTTCTTAGATGTAGATTTGGGAGGGCAGCAATGCCCTTACAGTAGGTAGTATTAGACCCATGGTACAGACTTTCAATAAAACAATAATGTATAAGTTTATACATTTATAAAATAGTGGTTCTTAATATTAATAAGGCTAATGCTACAATTGTTATTAATGTAGTAACCTTTTGGAGGCAATAATTTAAGTAATTTCAAACATAAGCCAATAGGTAAAGTTACTAAAGTTAATGTTTGTTACTTTTCAAAAAAGTTATGAGAGCATTTCATTGCTTTGCCTAACAAAAAAAACATGTTTTGCTGTTATGAGGATATAAACTTATTTTTGAAAGACTTAATTCTTACATAACAGAGCCACCACACTTTAAAATTAATTAATGTTAATGTTCATCATAGGCCAAAATTAAATTAATATTACAATATAAATTCTAACTATAATAAGCCTAATTATTTTAGTTTAAAAACATTTGGGAAAATATACCAGAAAACATCAAACATTCTATTTCTATTTCTAATTTTAGGAGACGTTTAGGAGGTAAATTACAAAATAAATCAGTATCAGACTGAAATATTGCTAAATGTATTGCTTAGTAAATGCATTTACCCTTGCTTGCTCTGTATCAGATTATAACAGGTAAACTCTGCCATCTACTGGTGCAAACAGACTTAAACCTTTATTTGAAGTTCCAAAATCAGAACAATGGGCATGATTCTAGCACCTTGTGAATTACATCAAAATATATGTATTAATAACTGAATTATATAATATTGCCTGCAATTTATTTTCTCAAGAAAATTATACAAAACAATTCCGCTGAAATCAGCAATGAAACAAAGGCCTATTACCCATGTTGTATGTAAAACTATTTGTCAACCAAACCCTCTGATTCATGTGATGAGGTGCAGGTTTCCATAATGGCCGTATGTAGGCCAGCTCTCATTTTAAATCCAGGCCAGGGAACAAATCGAAAACTGCTTGAAGTAGATTTCTCTTTCACAGTTTTACACCCATGTTTATAAAAGGGTCTTAGCATAGTATTGACAAATGACATGGCTGTTACAGTCTCACACTGTTGCCCTTTTGTTCTGACTCCCACAACACTGAACAGACTGATCTGTAAAACATATGGTCTAATGATAGAAAGGATAACAAATATGGATTAGCCCCCAGGATTCCTTTTTGAAGCCGATAAGACTACACTGGTTTGTGCTGTCAATGCCATGTGGATAGCTGCATATGCCTTGAAAATGATCAATGCATTGCAGTGATAATGTAATAATAGTAGGTATACGAGTGTGCATTTTAGTTGTGCATAGGACTGTTAGGCATGATCAACAATTTGCCTATAGTATTGGTGGAACGCATACAAAGTATGCGGAATTGTCTTTCATTGACTGTCAATAACATAAACCTATTTCCCAATGTCCTGGCCTAGTGTCTCCATGGTTGTGTCTGAATCCTGTTGGTCATACCGTGCAGCCTGAGTGCAGCACGTTACAGCTCCATGACCTTCTTTAAACAAACGTAATTTGCAAACAAAACATAGCGTGCTACATTTGATGCATTAGAAAAGAATTGGTTTAGTGTTAAACTGTACACTTTTTCGATAAAAGTATCGTTGTCTTTCTTGTCAAAGCCAATCCTATCTAATTTAACACATTTCCTGTTGTGCGCAGAGTCCAACCAGCGGACCGTTTACATGTGCACTAATCAACACAGAAAGAAGAAGCTTGGTAGAGTTAAGATGGCGGCATGTGGGTGAGGAGGCTGTGGATCTCTACTCTGGATTTTTTTTCGCCACAAAAGATTCATATGAATCATCTTGTATACAGTAATCGAGAAAACAACAATTCCTATACATTTGACATCGTAGCGTGTGATTTAGGATTGACTTCATGACATCTATACACTTCGTGGTTCACCCGTTGCCCGGGACCGAGGATCAGCTCAATGACAGGTATTTGTTTCGGGTGGAGGGAAAAAAATAATAGAATTAACATTTTGGTGGACGGCGTAATGCAGGGGATCGAGCACTGTGTTCATTAACAAAGTTGACGCTGTCATTTATGTCAATACTAATGGAATAATTGGTATGTGCCCTCCTGCCAGGGGTGGCAACAAGGCCCGGTATCTTTAACAATCCACGTTAGCTCACTGTTAGCTAAACACCCCATTCGTTGCTATCACACAAAGCTAACGCTAATGCTAACAGCTAAATTGTGAAGCTAATGCTAGTACTAGCTGTCCGTTCTATGGAATGATTGGCTCTCAGTCAAAGTTTAGGTGGACAATGCGGGTTGGGGGATTGTGGGGGGGTGGGGGCAGACATGGTTAATACATTGCTAAGTTTTGTAAAATCACAAGGTCTTCGCCAAAACACATTATGTAGACCCTCACTGTGCATTTTACTGTTGGTTTGAGTAAGCGTTTTTTGGTAATTAAGATCAATGAAGTAGCTAACGTCAGCTAACTGTCGGCTAACGGTATCAAGCTAACTGTGTAAACCAATGATTTACACGCTCGTGTTAAGAGCCGAATGTTTGGCTGGTACGGTAGTTTTTATGGAACCAGTTGATGTTTCCCCTGCCCCCTATATCCAGAAATGTTATAATTAAGATCGTCAACATAACCAACTATTCGGACTAATCTGGTTTGCAATTTGTTGTGTAATGAACTGACAGTAACTCAAAGGCACATGTCAAAGGAATAATCAAATTGGAAGGGGGTATTTGTCTTTTACTTATTTAGTCTAGTTTTTTTTTTATATACCAATTACTGTAAAATATATAGCTCCTTTACAGGTCAAATACATTTATCTTATAGGGATTTAATCTTTTATTTGTTTTATTTAGTCAGTTTTGTTACAGAGATATCTATTATTATGGTCAGCATATTTAGTATGACCTGTATTTTGGTACCACATATGAACCTATTATTATCTGGTGAAGCCATTCTACTATTAGACTAACGTTTTTGATAAGTTGTCATATGTATTTTAGTATGACCTTGAATATGAATAATTAACATAATAGCCTCAATATAGTGACTTTAATACTTGCATTTATAAGGCCAATCAAACATCAATGTACCTCATGCACATTAAGTGGGCATTGCTGTGTCAGCTGCAGGCATCTGCTGTGGTCACCATGTGTGGTTGGCCCCTCCTATCTTTTCCATATGAAGGAACTTGTAGTTGGCAAGTGCTTTATTTAAATAAAAGGACATCGCCCATGAAGCTAAATAGAATGTTTTGATTGTTATGGTTACCAAGTAGCTATAACTTTAAGAGCTCATGCCATTCCTCCTGACACACTAGGAGTAACATGTGCAGTTAATTTAGTGAATGTTTTGGGCAATATTGTACTGATCAATTTCTTGATGTATGTTTCAGTAATTGACAGTTATGTTGGTGGACAGTTGAGGTGAATGCTTTTGAGTAATTTGTAGCAATGTTATGATGCATATCGTTTTTAGAATTTGCTCCATGGGGCTTTAGTCACACATTACAAGCTTGAAGGATCTGGCTTGGCACACATTTGTAAGCGTTTTCTGTCTACGGATCAGCTCTTGACTTTTGCTAGTCTGTGAACAGTTCTTTTACCCCAGCCATAGTATAGCTAGTAATGTGTTTGAAATGGAATCAAATACTTTATTGCAAGCAAATCCCTTGATTTTTCTTTGAACTGCTTAGAAGCTATATTTTCCCAAGTTTGGTCATGTGTGCTAATGAAGACAAAATGATAAATGGACTGCATTTGTATATCGCTTTTCCAACCTTCCGGCCACTCAAAGCACTGTACAGTATTGCCTCGCATTCACACACTGATGGTGATGGCTGTCATGCAAGGTGCCACCTGACCACTGGTAGAAGTTATGGTTAGGTGTCTTGCTCAGGGATATTTTGACTTAGTGAGGAGTTAGCGGCTTCAAACAGCGACTTCTGGACCCGCTGTAGCCCCCTCTCTACCCACTGTGCCACTGTGCGAGTGTGTGTGAGAAAGTACATAAGGCCTTTCTCACACACACTAAAACAGACAGTTTTGCAGAGTGTTTCTTGTACATTTTCTTAACTTAATGCTTTGTTATTGTATATATTAGCACCTTAGCATAGCATATTCCCTAGTTGTGTTTATGCTGTTACGGTACAACCACTTCTCTCCTGTCACTACTGTCTTGGTCAGATGGGCCACTCATCCCTTTGTCACTTTAATCTTTCAGTTAATTTTTAATTTACTGCCACCACCTGATTTGTTTTGAGAACAAAAACACCTTAACACCTTGTGATCTTTGTCTTCAATAGCACCTTTTTGCATTACAATGAAAGTAAATAGATTCTTCTTAGGATGTTTATTAAACTGTTTATCTTATTTCATTTTCTATCAGGCTCCGCGAAGTCTCAGAGAAACTCAACAAATACAACTACAACAGGTGAGACTGTTGCCATGGTGAATGGCGCTTACGCTAATTTGTTGAGGATTCACAATGTCATGTTTTCCCCTGCTCTATTAATCAATGTTTCTATTTCCAATGCAGTCATCCGCACCTTAGCCTGCTGGAGCAGGCCACTCTGAAACAGTGTGTGGTAGGACCAAGCCACGCTGGTTTTCTGCTCGAGGTACCGCTGCACCACACAACAGCTGTATAGGAGGGCTGGCACACAGCACGTTACCTCAGCAGGTCACTTCTCACATGTCACTGAAACGTGCCGAGGTGTAGAGCTGCCTACTGGATTAGCTTGGGTTTCACACTAAAGTCACCCTTGTGTGCTTTCCTTATTCTAATGTGTGATTTTTGCTGTGAATAATTATCCAGAATCCTGACAGCTGTGCTTGGTTTTAGCGATGGTATTCATTGCCTATAGGAGCCTTGCTGCTGCTGTGTGTATGGCAGCGCAATTATCATACAGGCTGTCTCAATGACATGATGATGATGTGCTTAACATGAAAGATTGGTTTATGCTGTTTTACAGCAAACCTGTGCTTTTCCACGTAGTGTTTTTGGACCAATACACTAGGGCTGTCGCGGTGAAGACATAATCCATGCAGCAATTTAAGTTGGCCCAATAGCGGTCTGCGTTTTTATTGCCATTGTTTTTGTTTTGAATGGTCAAGTGCGTGGCGGAGCTTCCGAAATAGTGTGATTCTGGGGCATTTATCGAGGCAACGTGATCTCAGTCTGTGACAATTGTGGAACAGCATATAGGCTGGCTACCAGTTGGTTATTATCACCATATTTTTGTTTTCGTTTTGAGTGGTCAAGTGCGTGGCGGAGAGCTTCTGAAATAGTGTGGCTTTGGGGCATAATTTATAGGCAACGTGATCTCAGTCCTTATCGAGACAATGTGCAACGGCATAACGGCTACCAGTTTAGTGCACCGGTGTTCTGACTGTAGGTTTGCGATCACGTCCGGCAGATGTTTGATCAAAATCTCATCTGGAAAATATTACAAATTAATTAAAAGCATATTAAATAGCGCAATATCAAAAGCCTATGATGTGCCAAGCTACATGTACAGTACATGCCTTGGCTTAGCATGGGCTGTTTTCAGTTTAACATCTCAACACGTTTTCTTTTATCACATTAAATTGACATCTCCAAAGTAATCACCAGAAAAGTGTGTGCGCTACCAATACATCCATGGTGCGCTGCATGCTGCCCAGACAGAACGGAAAAGGTCGAAACTGTTGTAAAGTACAGTAAAGCATAACGTCAGTGTCGTAAGTGCATACACTCCCAAAGACTACAACCGGCTACAACAACATGCCCTAGAAGAGACCTCATATTCGATGGGCTAGCCTCATAAAAAAATTAAAATGTTAACATTACGGTAATGGCTGTTGCTTGCCATCCCCCGCGGTTGTCTTAGCAAAACTGAGGTATTGCAATATTGTGGTTATCGCGACAGCCCTCAATACACTAAAATATTTGTATTGTCGTATGTGCGCCGATTTTGTAAAATAATAAATGCTCAATTTTCTCAAATGCACGTTAATGTTAAAAAAATGACTTTCTTTCAGGATGGACGTGTGTGTAGAATCAGCTTTGCTGTGCAGCCGGATCGCCTGGAGCTTAGCAAACCGGATGGCAGTGATGGGTGAGACACCACACTTGATGTTGGGATTCTTCCTGCTGCCGATGTCTGGCTGACATTTGACAAGGGCTTATTAAAGCTCATGCTTTGGGCACAGGATGCTCAGGCTTGATGTTGGTGTGATGTGATATTGTATCTAGTGCCTGCACTAAATGTGTCTGAAAGTCATGGAAGTCAGTGACTTCGGCTCTCTGTAGTGAGGTTGTTGTTGGCACTTTGCCTTTTGCTGTTTAAATGGATAAAGACTAATGCTCGTTGTTATAAAATATTTTCAATGATGGTTGCAGCTGGTCTGTTGACATATGTTGTTGTTGTATGTTATGTGTGATTGTACTAGTAGTGCATTTGACCTTAGTATGGTATCTATTTGTATGGTATTTATTTAAAAAGCCCCTGAAAGTGAGTTTCTTAGTGGGTTTCATTTTTCTGAAAATAATTTTTTTTTTTTTTTTTGACTATCCTCTAGGTTTTGTGTTGCCTGTCAGCATGCATTGATAAATGTCTCTTGAGAGGCCTATATGCCCTGCCAGCAGAGCAGCATCAAACAGTGATTTCATATTGTTCAAGGCCCCTGTAGCCATGCATGTGAATCAGGCTGGGGTAGACTGGGATGTGATGGAGCCGGCTGGTCTAAGCTTTACTGCAGAGCACATGTTTTGTTGCCTGGCACAAGCTGGCAGTAGAAAATGAGATGGTTTCAAATGGTAATCGCTTTGCAGTCAGCATCATTGTGGGTTGCTTGGAAGCTTGTGGTGCTGCAAAAACTGTGTATTGGGCACGTTCTGCTTGCTAGAAAAGGCAGTATCTTCCCCACTACATTCTGAATGTTATGTTGACCTTTTGTTAAGTGATTCTACTAAACATCTCTATTTTCCTCATTTTGCCAAATGAAAGTGCTATATGTATAAGCTCATTACTCTGGAGTGTATCCACGTTTCTTATCATAGTGCTTTTGTGTATGTGCTATTATAATGTACGCATTAATTTTTTTTTTGGGCATCGAACTATCTTGTCCTCGCATAACATAAAACTTAGTACAGAATATAAGCCTATTTGTCTTTTAGTCTTATGTGATTGTCTATTGTATTACACTATCTTTATGTAGGAGAAAGCAAAAGCAGCCCTAAAACCCCCAAGATCTTTTTAAAAGGAGATCATCTTGATAGAGGAACGAGTTGCAGCCAATTCTGATTCCCAAGGGTGTTGCCATGCTAGTCTCCACAAAATATAAAAATCTTAAAGCCCTGATCCAATGGCCTAAATTACCCACCCTCCACACACACAAAACCCATGGGGAATTGTATTAATTTTGTTTCCCCACTCCCCAGGTGAAGGAAAGTTTGCATTGGTCCTCTCTGGGACTCTTAATAGGTTTGTAACTGATCTCCCGTCTTTTGTTTCCAGTTCAAAGTTGAGCAGTGGTTCAGGGACAGGAAGGAGCTCCAGGCCAGGCAGGACTAGTGATCCTCCCTGGTTCCTGTCCGGTTCTGACACACTGGGCAGACTGGCAGGCAACACCCTTGGGTAAGTTCTGG
>JAODUK010000008.1:877108-892274 GCA_027564635.1 Typhlichthys eigenmanni | reverse complement strand
TGGTCCTCCCCACTGGTGGCAGGTTGCTGACTGTCCCCAGCATTCAGAGCCCCCCCCCCCCCAAAAGCATCACCAGGATCCAGCCCCGCCCCACCCTAGGGCGGGTCCAGAGGGGTCCAGCCCCACCAGGCGCGCAAACCCACCCCAAACCAACTGGTCTGATTGAGTTGGACCTGCCCGTGTCCTGTTGCTGTGCTTCCTGTCCGCTTGCCTTATAGCGCCCCCTTGTGTTTCTGTCTTGTCAGTGGGAGACCCTGGCATTGTGGAGAAGGAAGATGCAGATGCAGTGTTTCTGGAGATGATCTGCCCCTCGGGGACCAACCCGGACGACTCCCCTCTGTACGTCCTGTGCTGCAACGACACCTGCAGCTTCACCTGGACCGGAGCCGAGCACATCAACCAGGTCAGCGGCCACGGAAGCCCGCGTCCACAGCAGGGCCATGTGTGTGCACACGCTGACCTCTCTCCGTTTCCCTCCCAACGCAGGACATCTTTGAGTGTCGCACGTGCGGCCTGCTTGAGTCTCTGTGCTGCTGCACCGAGTGTGCCCGGGTGTGCCACAAGGGGCACGACTGCAAGTAAGTGGCTGGTGGCCGTGTGTTCTCCCCGGGCGTGTCCGCAGGGGGGCTTGCGTGTAACGCCTGCCTGTTGTCCTCCACAGGCTGAAGAGGACCTCTCCTACGGCCTACTGTGACTGCTGGGAGAAGTGCAAGTGCAAGACGCTGATCGCTGGCCAGAAGGCCGCGCGGCTGGACCTGCTGTACAGGCTGCTCACCACCACCAACCTGGTCACCACACCGAACAGCAGGTTAGCTGTCCTTCACACCACTCCTCGGTGCTCCTCTCACAGATGACCACGTCTGTCACGTGATGTGACCTCTGTGCCCTGTGTATAACGTGGCAGTGTCTGCTTTTACCATGTGCCATTGTGTCATATGTAATGTAAATAGAACTATAGACTAGGCATACTGTGGTCGAGCTGTTTCCTGTCAGGGCAAGGAGCGGCTGCTTCACCGCCCGTGCTCTCTGTGCAGGGGCGAGCATATCCTGCTGTTCCTGGTGCAGACCGTGGCCAGGCAGAGCGTGGAGCACTGCCAGTACCGGCCTCCTCGTATCCGGGAGGACAGGAACCGCAAGGCCGCTAACGCCGAAGGTGAGTGCGTCTGCCCCCCACCTCCCGTGGTGCGCGCCAGTCCGACTGTGAGCAGAACGTGACTCTCCCTCCCTCCCCCATCCCTCCCTCCAGACTCAGACATGCCCGACCACGACCTGGAACCCCCCCGCTTCGCCCAGCTGGCTCTGGAGAGGGTCCTTCAGGACTGGAACGCCCTCAGGTCCATGATCATGTTCGGCTCGCAGGAGAACAAAGACCCGTGAGTACAGTGCCCTCCTCCACCCCTGCTGTGTTTTGAGGTGCCCGGCTAACTGGCGCCCGTGTGCTTGGCAGGCTGAGTGCCAGCAGCAGGATTGCCCACCTGTTGCCTGAGGAACAGGTGTACCTGAACCAGCAGAGTGGCACCATTCGCCTGGACTGCTTCACCCACTGCCTCATTGTCAAGTGTGCCCCCGACATCACTGTGAGTAGCTTGTGTGTGTGTGTGCGTGTGTGTGTGTGCGTGTGCGTGTGTGCGCGCCTCTCACCCCAGCCTGTGTGTGTCCCACTAGTTCATAGACACCCTGCTGGGCACGCTGGTGAAGGAGCTGCAGAACAAATACACCCCGGGCCGCAGAGAGGAGGCCATCGCCGTCACCAGGCGCTTCCTGCGCTCCGTGGCGCGCGTCTTTGTCATCCTCAGCGTGGAGATGGCTTCATCCAAGAAGAAAAAGTACCAGAGGACTTAATTTTCCATGACCTGTGATCACATGCCTCTTGTGTTTAGTGTCGACGTTAGCTTTACGCGCATCGCCACGTCAATGTTGACTCAATGTGTTTAGAAATATTTAAGTCTTTTATGCTGTCTTGACCGCTGTGTGTTCATTTCTGTTTCCCTCGTCAGCAACTTCATCCCACAGCCCATCGGGAAGTGCCGGCGTGTGTTCCAGGCCCTGCTGCCCTACGCTGTGGAGGAGCTGTGCAACGTGGCCGAGTCCCTGATAGTGCCCGTGCGCATGGGCATCTCCAGGCCCACCGCCCCCTTCACGCTGGCCAGCACCAGCATCGACGCGGTGCAGGGCAGCGAGGAGCTCTTCTCCGTGGAGCCTCTCCCACCCAGGCCCTCCCCCGACCAGTCCAGCAGGTCTGTCTCCAACATGCATGCCATGCCAATGTCTGTTGGAATGTATTCATCCTTCACCATGTCGTGTGGTGTGAGCAGATGTATGGTCATCTGGCTCTACCAGTGGTAGCTGTCCATTCTTTATTTAGTACAAGACAGGGTGCTTCTAGCTGTACTGTACCCTTATCAGAACAGGTCATTATGTAAGCTTTACAGACACCTTTGTTTAGATACCATTAGAACCAGCAACTCAACACTGCCTCTTGTGGTTGAAATGACACACTGCGATTGTGTTCCAAGTGAACAGTCTTTCAAAAGGCATGGTTCTTATTTGCAGTGTTCCATTCTCTCCTGAGTTATGGACGTTTGAGTTTTTGAGTTATTTTTAGTTTCTATATGTTTGTGTGCCAGCTCCAGCCAGGCAGCCTCCTCCTACATCATGAGGAACCCCCAGCCCCGTCGGAGCAGCCAGTCCCAGCCCGTCAGGGGCCGAGACGAGGAGCAGGACGACATCGTGTCGGCAGACGTGGAGGAGGTAAGGGGCCTGCCACAAAGCCGGACAGATTCTAGGCCCAGGCTAGCTTACATTCTCAACCGCGACGCTACGTTTCAGGTTGAGGTCGTGGAGGGTGTGGCCGGGGAAGAAGATAACCACGACGACCACGAGGAGCAGGGAGAGGAGAATCCAGAGGCTGAGGGGCAGCACGATGAACATGACGAAGATGGTGAGGAAGGCCTGACTAGGTCACTAATAATACAACGCTTGATGCCACTAGCCTTAAAATGTATAGTATAAAAATATAAATGGGTTAAGAATGTATAGCCCTTTTCATTTAAATAATTTTCTCTGCCTCCTCTCCATTTGCTGCCCACCTGTAGGTAGCGACATGGAGCTTGATCTTCTGGCAGCAGCTGAGACTGAGAGCGATAGCGAGAGTAATCACAGCAACCAGGACAACGCTAGCGGCCGTAGGAGTGTTGTCACGGCAGCCACTGCGGGCTCTGAAGCAGGTTTGTCAGCCGCCATCGTTTAAATGTCCTTTTTTTGTATTTCACCCCTAAAGTCGTAGACCCTGGTTGTTGACTTGTTCTCTGTGGTAATCTCATCATCTCCACTGAGTTTTGCCCTAGAATCTAGTGATGCACTGAGACCTTAAAAAATCATTTTCAATCACATTCAGTCCTGACATAATGACTAGCACTTAAAGGGGTATGTCATTTTTATAGAACACGTACCTTGAGTCCATATGCACATGGCACTCTCTCAAATATAGCTTCTGTAGTTATGTGTGGACATTTGTTCCCACTCACTTCCCAATCGCATTCTCAGAAATACACTTGAGCCTGATATGAAGCAGGTCAAAATGCTACATGAAACTAGATATGCGGCAGGCTGTCTAAACTATAGCAGGCTAACTTGGCGATCGTATAGGATGAGGTGTCCGTATGCTAGACGTTCATGTTCACTCGCCCCTTCATTTAATCTAGATGCTAAATGGACTGCATTTATATGGTGCTTTTTTAACCACCTGTACACACACATTCACATACTGTAAAATATTTAGCTAATTTAAAATTAAATATCTGTCTAAAATGACGTAAAGCGTCATAACGTCGTAATGGAACATTCGCCAGAGCGTGCCTGGGATTGTCACGATTTAAACAAGGGTGTCTTGTGGCCCAACAAATGGGTATCTGTAAAACACCCGTCCCCTTATTTCCTTTGACATCTGTTAGAAGTTCTGAATGTCTGTGTCGATTTACTTCTCGGTTAATCATCCAGCCCTACTTCACCGTAGGCTGATTTCGCAATGATATTTCTCATTGAGAATTAAACAATACATACACACACACAAGATTATTAGATCACATCTGGATCATGTTCGGTTTCAGCGTGCTTCATATTTGATTAACACTTGTGTTTTAGAGACTCCAGAGTTTTCGGGACACAATATGCATACCCCTTTAACGTGAAGCCCAGAGCAGGCTCCATCCAACCAATGTATGTTTTAGACAGGGCTTGATATGTAAGGGGCTAATAATACAGCAGACAAACTGGTCCCTGGCTCAAACATGGATTTATTTCATTCGCAGGCAGTAGGGTGTCCCTGGCATTTCCTATTTTTGGTATGGGCTCCTTTCTACTTCTACACAGTATGTCAGGACAGAGTGAATTTTGCACAGTGCACACAGTTTTCCTCTTGGGAGTTCCTCCAGTGTAGTCTTCCATCCTCACCTTTCACTGCTGATCCTAGTTGTCATTATTAACCATGATAATCTTTGTTACTGTCATTGTTAACCAGTCTAGCCAACATAACGTGCTTCCCTGCCTTAATAACCACACTAATCTAAATGCACCCCCATGGCTATATCTGTCCAGCCCTTGTCAGAGGGAGCCGTTTGTCCTGATGCCCCCGGTGGTCGGTGTTGTCATTACAGTGGTATGGGCTTGTGGTGGTGTGATGTGGTGCACTAACCCGCACTCTCCCTGCATAGACATAAGAGGATGTTGAGCTGGAGCAAAGCACCCTATTCACCCACCTCTCCCTCCTCCTCTCCCCTCCCAAGGTGCCAGCAGTGTCCCTGCCTTCTTTTCAGAGGACGACTCTCAGTCCAACGACTCCAGCGACTCGGACAGCAGCAGCAGCCAGAGCGATGACGTGGACCAGGAGACCTTCCTGCTGGACGAGCCCCTGGAGCGCACCACCAGTGGTTCCCACGCCAACAGTGCAGCGCAGGCGCCCCGCTCCATGCAGTGGGCCGTACGCAACGCCCCCAGTCAGAGGGCCGCGGGGAGCGCCCCCACTGGCTCCTCGGCTCCCGCCGGTCAGTACGGCTGGATGCTTGTTTACGTCATGATTGGCACCATATATTTACATATATATATTCATAAGGCCTGGACGATATGGCCATAATGTATATCACGGCATATTTCAAAATTTCGGTCGATAGGATATAATTCCGATATCGATATGAATATTATAAGCCTCAGAAAAGCTGCTTAAAATGTGCACAACGGCGTATTTACAAACCTCTGAAAAATGAATTTGCCAAGTCTATGAAATCCCCTATAAAACATTTATACAAAAAACATTTTACAAAACATTTTTTATTAAAAAAGTACAAATACATGTTCACATTTTAGCCTTCTTACAAACAAGAAATGTGAAATCAATCAAAAAAAATAAACAAAACTCTACATTATTTACCTATAATTAATGAAGGCTATATTGATGTCCACCAGTAGGGGTCAGTAGCGGTTGTGACTGTCTGGAAAGATCTCATGAATTAGACGCAGCCAGCTAGTACGGTAAGATAGCAGTTTCACAGAAGACGTGAAGCTGTTAGCGGAGAAAGCTGTCATAATTTGTAATATTAAGCCTTTGTTACATTTGGTGTTAAGTGAGAGAGTTAAAGGAGTCATTTCATGCTCCTTTTCACTTGTTGACACAGTTCCTTGATCTTTCAAAGCAATGTTGTTGACCAGCTTAGGTGAAAATACCACATACATTATGTGGAATAGCGTGATCAGAACCACAAGTCTCAAAAAACGATCAGATTTTAGTGACCATTGCTTTAAATTTAACAAGCCACTGCCCACCCTGCCACTACTTCCACGTATCTGTGTGGATGTGAGACTACGACTGCTTTACTGCTAGTACTCAAGCGTGTTTTCAACATAGTTTTATGGGTTTTGAACCACATATTGTGTTTGTAGCTGGCAGCCAGCACAGTTGTTTATTACTATTATTAGTTATAAACAACAAATTAGCTATTTAGGTGAAGGGGTTAATGTGCAAAAAAAAAAAAAAAAACATTTATCATTGATTAATAGGTGCCACATGCACATTTAAGAAGGCGAACAGAAAAGTAAATCATGCATATATGATGACTAAGCTGGGATAATAAATGAGAAAATTTGATATTCATAATATAATCTAGATTTCCCTCCATACGTTTCCATTATAAATTGATGCAAATGGTCAAAATAAATCACCAAAATGCAGGAAATTAAGAATGACACTCAAAATCCTGTCCTGCTCCTGTGCTCACAGCCAGCTCCACGGGGCTCATCTACATCGACCCGTCCAACCTGCGGCGCTCCAGCGCCATCAGCACAAGCGCGGCGGCGGCAGCAGCCGCCCTGGAGGCCAGCAGCTCCAGCAGCTACCTGACGTCGGCCAGCAGCCTGGCCCGCGCATACAGCATCGTCATCCGCCAGATCTCTGACCTCATGAGCCTCATCCCCAAGTACAACCACATGGTGTACTCGCAGTACCCTGCCGCTGTCAAGCTCACCTACCAGGACGCAGTTAGCCTGCAGGTGAGCTCACACTCACGCGCACACACACACGCGCTGCAGGACTCTGGAACGCCCTTCCCCTGCACATGCTACCACGGTCACCTCTTTTGCTAAACTCCTCACAACCCATCTCTTCAAAGTTGCCTATAACATTTAACCCTTTGTTCCACTCTCTTGTCTCCCCTGCCCTCCCAATAAGCATAGATTATTTTATTTAGTATGTTTCCCAAAACTTTTAGATTATATTATTTCAAAAATGTATATTACAATGTCCAATACTATAGTATATTGTAACACATTTTATTATATTTGCCTATGGTACAGTACAATGTAAGATTTCCTAGACTGTTTTGAAAGGAGTCCTGAAATTAAATGTAGCATTATTATTTTATTATTATTACAATAAGATATGATGGAGAAATGATGTCCTGAGCAGAGAATGACATCACACTCTCACTGTGTGTGTTGGAATTCAAGCTCCTCTGTTCTTTTGTTTAAATAGCTGGGCGCTGTGTTCCATGCGGCATTTGTTTCGGTCTGATACGCTTAGTGTGCCATGTAGTGGTAGACGACAATGTATAGATCTTTTAAAATAAGAGTGTTGTAATGAAGTCCTTGTGCGTGCTAACAACTGGCTTCTCCCCACAGAACTATGTGGAGGACAAGCTGATCCCCACGTGGAACTGGATGGTATCCATTATGGACTCTACGGAGGCCCAGCTACGCTATGGCTCGGCGCTGTCCTCAGCCGGGGACCCTGCCCACCCCAGCCACCCTCTGCATGCCTCGCAACACTCGGCCCGACGCGAGCGCATGACGGCTCGCGAGGAGGCCAGCCTCCGCACCCTGGAGGGCCGCAGGTAAACACTGCTCCAAAACTGTGTCACACAGCGCGACAAACTAACATTGTTTGGGATACACAATTTTCCCAAAATGAGTGCCTTGTTGAGGTGAAGAGGTGAAGTGGTCCAGAAGTGACGGACACAGCATGGTGTTGTGGTGTTGTGTCACTCAGGCGAGCGGCCACCCTGCTGACAGCTCGCCAGGGCATGATGTCGGCGCGAGGCGACTTCCTCAACTACGCCCTGTCGCTCATGCGCTCACACAACGACGAGCACTCGGACGTGCTCCCCGTGCTGGACGTGTGCTCGCTGAAGCACGTGGCGTACGTCTTCCAGGCCCTCATCTACTGGATCAAGGCCATGAACCAGCAAACCACGCTGGACACCCCGCAGATGGACAGAAAGAGGTTTGCTTTATTACGCCACAGTGTGGTTAGCGTGCATGCTAACGTCACAGTTGTCTTCAATATATGACCAGCTAGGGTCCTTTAGCCTGGTGTGTTTACATAGCCACTGCATGGTGGACCAATCAGCGCGGCTAAGTGCAATGGCGTTGAAGTCATGCATGTTTCAAAATGGTGGTAGAGCTAGATGAAGTGATCAATACAGTTGTAGCTTTAAAACGGGAAGAAGGCGCAGAAAGCCACTATGAATAGTGACTAGGTGGTAGTGCAACTTCAAAAAACAAGGCACTCAAGCGGAGTAAAATAAAAAAGCCTTTAATGTATGGGCTAGGACACCTACGCGTTTCGGCTTTTGACTTGAGTGTGAGTGTGACAGTTGTAGCTTTGTTCATTTTTTAACTATTGGACAGCCTTCTTTATTTAGTTGTACCTTTTTTATTTCTAAAATATTATTATTATTATTATTATTATTATAGTTTTATAGGAGCTTTCATAGACTTGGCAAATACATTTTTCAGAAGTGTGTAAGTACTGTGAGCGTTTTTAGCAGTATTTCTGAGGCTTATATTGTTCATATCGATATCTGAATTATATCGTATTGACCAAAGATTAAGAAATATATTGTGATATAAATTTTGGCCATATCGTCCAGCCCTAGTTGGGTCTAGTTACAGTAAGCTGTAAACAGTTCTGGGACTGCTGCACATATTAGTGTATGATTTATGTATGTATAGGCATTCCAGTTAGTGCTGGCTGTGCTCTTATATGTTCATCTGCAATCTTAGAAATTTTGTGATTTATGTATTTATAGAAATCGTGAGATTCTGGAGCTGGGTTTGGACAACGAGGACTCTGAACATGAGAATGATGAAGATACCAATCAAAGTAAGCATACAGTATTATAAATGGTGTATTGTCTGTATAGCTTTTTTTATATATGCTGCATTTTTATAAAAGGCTTTGTACTGTCTTTGTGGTCATACACATTAGATTATATATAGATTAATAGACTGTTAGTGACATTTTCCATTAAAAAGTTTTTTTATGGATTTACCTGCATTTTTTACTTTTTTTTTTTTTTACATCTTACAATATATCTACAAATATTTGCATAAAGCTGGCATATCTTGTAATACAAACATAACACTGGGGGAAAAACTATTTAGGTTGAAAATTGAACAGGTAAAATGCTATATATGAATTGCAATTCATTCTGTAAAGTGTGCTAATAATCGCGATTAAATTCTGACAGCCCTAATTGGATACTTTTCTGTGACAATAAAGTGGATTTCAGTGGTGTGTGGGACTGCCCCATTCATATTCATGTTGTTCACATAAACATCCAACCCATGACTCGGTGTGCTGCTCCCCTCAGGCTCCACCCTGCAGGACAAAGATGAGGACCCCGTCCCGGCTGAAACGGGACAAAACCACCCCTTTTTCCGCCGCTCCGACTCCATGACCTTCCTGGGCTGCATCCCCCCTAACCCGTTTGAGGTTCCCCTGGCTGAGGCCATCCCTCTGGCTGACCAGCCCCACCTCCTGCAGGTGAGTCAGCGTGCCAGACAGCCACCAGGTTGTATTTGGTCAAAGCCTTTATGTGACGTGACGCGTATTCCCTCAGCCTAATGCCAGGAAGGAGGACCTCTTTGGCCGTCCCTCTCAGGGCCTGTACTCCTCCTCCTCCTCGTACATGGCGACTAAGGGCCTGGCCGAGGCCAGCGTGGATAGGAACTGCCTGGAGGTAAACATGGGCTCCTCTCTACCCTCCTCCTCCTCCTCTCAGGTATACCACCCCTCTCATCAGACACACACACACCGGCACCTGCCTTCCAGTAGCCGCACTAGGCTTAGCCGGACGCCCAGTGCGGCTACTGGAACTCTCTGGACAATTCCCATGCCCCATTGGTTCATGAGCGCACGCAGCTCGCAGCACAGCAGCGTTGACAGGGCACCGCTGTGGCCCAGCAGGTCCTGCCCACCAAGATGTCGTACTCTGCCAACCTGAGGAATGTGATTAGCGTGGAGAGCAGCCAGCGGGGCGCCCAGGACCTGGCTGAGCAGGAGCTGGAGGCCCCCGAAGCGGGCCCCTCGCCCCACGACCTGGCCGCCCAGCTCAAGAGCAGCCTGCTGGCGGAGATCGGCCTCACGGAGAGCGACGGCCCTCCCCTGCCTTCTTTTAGGTAGCTTTGTTTTCTCCTCCTCCTGTGCCCTGCTTGTTGAGCCATTTGTGTCTGAGCTCAGCATGGCTGACTGTGTGCTCTCCTCCTCCAGGCCCCACTGTAGCTTCATGGGAATGGTGATCTCACATGACATGCTGCTCGGCCGCTGGCGTCTGTCGCTGGAGCTCTTTGGCCGGGTCTTCATGGAGGACGTAGGAGCGGAGCCTGGTTCGGTATGACCGCCTGAACCCTCCTGTGTGCTAGTGTGTGTCTCTAGACACGGTCACATAGTGTGTTGGTGCTCTGGAGGCGGAGCTACTGGACCTCTAGACACGGTCACATAGTGTGTTGGTGCTCTGGAGGCGGAGCTACTGGACCTCCATAGACACACAGTCTAAGGTAAATATGTGCTTGTTCCAAGCCTGTCCTTAATGCTTTGTTTAACACCCCAGATCCTGACGGAGCTGGGGGGCTTCGAGGTGAAGGAGTCCAAGTTCCGGCGGGAGATGGAGAAGCTGCGCAACCTGCAGTCACGTGACCTGGCGCTGGAGGTGGACCGCGAGCGCGAGCAGCTGATCCAGCAGACCATGAGGCAGCTGAACGCACACTTTGGCCGGCGTTGCACCACCACGCCCATGGCCGTGCATCGCGTCAAGGTCACCTTCAAGGACGAGCCGGGCGAGGGCAGCGGCGTGGCGCGCAGCTTCTATACGGCCATCGCCCTGGCCTTCCTGTCCACGGACAAGCTGCCCAACCTGGACTGTGTGCAGAGCGTCAGCAAGGGCATGCAGGCCAGCAGTACGTGTCACCACGATTACAACTCAAGTATGAAGAGACTTAGTATCTTAGCCCCTCTTGTTTCTGCTCTGCCATGTCACATGCTGCGTCAGTTCACACTGCCACCACCGGGGGGAGGGGGGACGGGGCTGGTCTCTTGGTAAACCCTCCACTCTGCAGGTGCTTGTCCTCAAGACGTTGGCTCAACTAGGACGGGCTCAGCGTTTTCATCCACATGAATAATAATAATTACAAAAAAAAAAAAATTTTTGAGGTTACAAAGTTTAAGTGAACCTATTTACATATTTACTCATACTTATATGAGCAACTTTAAAATGTCAGTAGACATGGGAGATCTGCCTTGTAGTCATGTATTTGAAATATTTGTGTTTTGAGACAATACAAGGTAGTTTGAGGTTGAACTAACACTTTGGTCAAGTGTTAGTTCATGGTGAACATCTGCTGGACGACTTGAGGCAAAACAATTGCAGGTTTAGGGTTTACCAAAGTTGTAGTCACGTTTTTTAATCTTAAAGGTACACTGTTACCTCCAAAACCCCAAATATCTTTCCTGGCCACTTTCAGGTGTGGATAGAGGTTGTTCTGTAGCTGCTTTCAGCTGGTGGTCAGCATTAGTGGAAAGCACTCCAAACATAGTCTTACCTTGGGCTCTGGTACAGGCTTCTGCAGGCACTGTAAAGGGCCCTTCAGATTAACCGCGCAAAACGTGCAGCGTGTCCCTACGCACAGGTGTGTGGAGCAGGGGGCAAGAATTCAACCACGGTGAACTCTTGCTCGCTGCTCAAGTGTCCACACTGCGAACAGTGTGAGGTGGGGGAGGGGCATGACAGCCTGTTGTGACAACAAAGGAGAATTGATTGCAGTTCTGCTATGAATATACTGAAATATAATGTTTGCATAGGAATGACCAGATGCCATGACAGCATTACTATGTTTCATTAATGTTATAGGGTAGATACTTGGTTATTACCTGCTGCAGTTAGCTACATTTTTAAGATGCGTTTTCCTCCTCTCAGCTCAACACTTCCAGTTGCAAACAGGTTGCAAATGATCTGTTGTCAGATTGGATTTTCTCCTAGCAAAATAAGAGCGCTAGCTAAACAGAAACCCTGCCCCTTCTGCGCACTAGTGGCGCAGCTCTCGTCAGCTGGCATTTCATCTGAACAGCCCTTTAGGCAGTCACACTGTTTGTCAATGGTGATAGTTATTTACTGATCTTGGCCGGTGTGACTGCATGCGCCCTAACATACGTGTATGTGCACGTGTGCGTGTGTGTGTGCGCGCGCTCCTCCTTGTATGTGAAGACCTCATGCAGCGCCTGAGGAACAGAGACCGCGAGAGAGAGAGGCGCAGCGGCGGAATCCGTGCCGGCTCGCGAAGAGACCGAGACAGGTGAACGCAAGGCCACAGCAGCACTGACTGTAGGCACGCTGCTGTGCGGTGGCCTGCTAACACCCTCCCCGTGTGTGTGTGTGTGTGTGTGTGTGTGTGTGTGTGTGTGTGTGTGTGTGTGCGCGTGTGCGCGCGTGCCAGGGACTCGAGGAGGCAGCTGTCCATCGACACGCGGCCGTTCAGGCCGGCGTCGGAGGGCAACCCCAGCGACGAGCCGGACCCCCTGCCCGCCCACAGACAAGCTCTGGGAGAGAGGCTGTACCCACGTGTGCACGCCATGCAGCCGGTAAATGTCTGTCTGTCTGTCCGTCCCCCTCACGTGGGCCAGCCCTAGTTTAACCGCCCTTGTGCTGTGTGTGCCCGCAGGCCTTCGCCAGCAAGATCACTGGCATGCTGCTGGAGCTGTCTCCAGCGCAGCTGCTGTTGCTGCTGGCCAGCGAGGACTCCCTCAGAGCCCGCGTGGAGGAGGCCATGGAGCTTCTGATTGCACACGGAAGGTAGCCAGTTGCAACCGGTCCCTGTTGTTGTAGTAGTGCCGCTGCAGGGCTTCCTGTTGTCAAGTCAATGTTATTTATATAGCCCTTAAGTCTCAAAGGGTCTTTCTCTGGCTCTGAACAACTCTTGTCTTTCTCAGGGAGAACGGTGCAGACAGCATATTGGACCTTGGTCTGCTGGAGGCCCCAGAGAAAGCTCAGGTAGACCCAGTCACTGTGCCCAGGCTGTGTTGGCATGTATATGCATATGTGAACAGCTGTAATAAGCTTGCAATGAATCACGGATGCCCCATGTGAGCCTCCTGTAAAGCTGCAGCCGGGCATCTGTAATGGCAATAACAGAACCTGGTGGTCCACGTCACAGCCTGTAGCCTGACCATGGCTTGTGCTTATGGTGCCCCAGCAGGAGAACAGGAAGCGCCACGGCTCCACCCGCAGCGTGGTGGACATGGAGCTGGACGAGGCGGACGACGGCGACGACAACGCTCCCTTGTTCTACCAGCCGGGCAAGCGAGGCTTCTACTCCCCCCGGCCCGGCAAGAACACAGAGGCCAGGCTCAACTGCTTCCGCAACATCGGCAGGTGAGGAAGACAGCAGCCTCAGCCAAGCCAGTCAGAGCAGCTAAAACCAATATATTAGGCTAAGGACCCCGTGGCGCATATAAAATATTTGGTTGCCAGGTCAACAATGTGTAGGGCGGCCTATCATTTGGAGGACCCCCTGCTGTACCTCTGAGGGTTGAAGACCTCTGTATTAAAGCATTTGTTTATTTTTGTAAACATGAGGATTGATTTGTTTTCTTTCCCAGAATACTGGGGCTGTGTCTACTGCAAAATGAGCTTTGTCCGATCACACTGAACAGACATGTCATCAAGGTTCTACTGGGCAGAAAGGTAAGGGGGCATGTCTCCACAACCTACGACTGCTTTGAGTTTAGCCTGGTCCTGGCACTAAAGGCCACCTCCGCTTCATCTCTGCTTCTACAGGTGAACTGGCACGACTTTGCTTTCTTCGACCCGGTGATGTACGAGAGCTTGCGACAGCTCATCCGACACTCCCAGGCCGGAGAGGCAGATGCTGTCTTTGCTGCTATGGACCTGGCCTTCGCCATCGACCTTTGTAAAGAGGAGGGCGCAGGACAGGTAAAGGAATATTCCTAATGGTGAAGTATATGATTCGTTCTTGATAGAATAGCTAGAACCTTGTTAGCAGTTGGCAGTAAGCATTAATGGCAACTGCTAAGTGTCTCAATATTATGTTGTCCAGCTCTGTATGTTTGAAGCCTTTCTTATTTATTTTTTATCTGTGACTCAGTTCTCCATGTTGGTCCTGCAGGTTGAGCTCCTGTCTGGTGGGGTCAATATGCCTGTGACCCCTCTCAACGTGTACGAGTATGTAAGGAAGTATGCTGAGCACAGAATGCTGGTGGTAGCCGATCAACCTCTCCATGTGAGTTCCACACCATGTAGGGCTGGCCCCAAATACGCAATTATTCACGTATTCGTTTGTTGGTCATGCATTTGATTCTAAATATTGGGATTGGAGTATTTCTTTTTTTTCTTCACATTATGCATGCATGTTTTCCTATTAATCCCTACTGTTTCTCTATAAACCCACATGTTAAAAATGTTATTGCCTGCCCTACACTGTCATCAACACTGTTGATTGCAATTAGCTCTGTCTGTAAGAAGAGAGCGTAGCTATTCATTCGACACACTCTTATTGGATAATATATGCTATTGGACAGCTCTGTTTGGGTCAATTGTCGTTTCAAAGCGGCCATTTTTACATGTGTGCTCACAGAAGCTAGGAATGGAATACTTCTGCCAGCTAATATAAAATGAATGCAACAGCAGTCTGTGCAGTATTTCTTAATGTAGTGTGTTTTGGACTAAATATTTAATTGGATTGTCTGGACTCTTGCTAATGTAACAAGATTGTTTGTTATCGGTGGACTATGAATACCGTTATTGGTGGTCTGGTGGATAATGTGTCTTCATAGGTGGGAAGTTGAGTTAAAAGCATTGATTCTACTTGCTGTTGTACAGTTATGTGCTATTGAAAACCTGCAAACGGTCCTCCCGCCCGCTTAGATGTTTAACAGGTTATTGAATATTAATTAAAGTTAAGTGTTTTTAATGGCATTTTTGAGAATGAGCATTCAAATACTTGTTCGGAAATGCCATCAAGAATTCGAAGCCTGTTCAATGGTATTCGGGCCAGCCCTAAGAATATATGCACTATGTTCAGCTGAGGTAACTTAGATTCTGCCTGAAGAGACAAATGTATCACATGCGAGAAGGTAGAGATTGGGCATCTTTCTCAGGAATACTTACAGGTAAATTGATAAACCCTGTGACCTTTCATTGGTTGGCTTGTGAGTCGGTCACTAACCTATCCTGCACCCACTCATTAATCCAGGATCATTTTGACTAAATAAATACCGTAAATTCCGGACTATAAGCCGCTACTTTTTCCCCACACTTTGAACACTGCGGCCTATACTACAGTGCGGCTAATGCATGTTTTTTTTTTCATGCCGCCAAAAACATGT
>JAODUK010000008.1:830584-866973 GCA_027564635.1 Typhlichthys eigenmanni | reverse complement strand
TGAAACCGTATAGCCAAAGCTGTTATGTAGCCTCTATTGAAGTCTGTGTCTCTGATGTGTGGTAGTGTGTATATCCCCCCGCAGAACGTCGTATGTCCGTGTTGTGTTTGGCGCCCTCTACTGGCAAAAAAAAAAAAAAAAAGTGCTATGTCGACCCATAGGCCTGCGGGAGGGATATATAAAATTACCGTTGCACCAAAATTGCACCCCCCCCCCATGTTTTTCACCGGTCGCCACTGCTGCCAGTACTGCTATACAGCTAAATAATAATGCTTTATAACAACTCACCTGCAATGTTAACATATTCACTAAGAGGACAACATATAATAGATTAGGCTCCAAATACATTATACAGTAATAGAATAAATGAGAAATAATATAGGAATTAATATAACACTTATACTATGATTTGCCAATTGCCATGTAACATTGTGCTTTGAAATGGTTAATTACTAAATCAGTGTGTGATTTAGTAATCACACATGGACTCTTCTGCGACCCTTCCATATTGCCATAGAACACATGCATGCATTTTTAGAATTTCAATGGTACATTTGTAAATATAGTGATTTTGTTAGCTCTCCTCCAGCCTAGTCATCAGCATATCCTTGCTGAATGGCCACATTAGTGGAAACAAAGAAGCATACTAATCAAAAACAATGTTACACTGATAATCTTCAATTGTTTCCAATAGTGTGTTTCAAGGGCTGTTTCAAGTGTTATTATCAGTAATGAAGAATAACTACAATAGAGGCAGTTCTAGTATTGCTGTGCTATACTGTACATGTTTTTAAGCAGCTCATACATATACTTTGTTATGAGTAGTACTAGTAGTAGTAGTACTATTGAGCAAACTATACGATGGTAAGCAGACAAAGCAAAGAGAAAGCACAGGAGATGTTGGAAATGCTATAGTATAGCTGTTGGACGGGAGCAAGCCTGGCTTGGGTTCAGATGCTGAGGTTGACAGTGACCAAACCACTGACTGGGCACCACACTGCAGGCGGCCAGTGCAGACGAGCTTACAGAGACATGTACCATACACGTCATTCTGTGCACTCACACACAAAATGAATGTAGCTTAGACTCCAAGATATTAAATCACTCACAGTTGCCTACCATACAAATCAGAACTGCTGCCCAAAATTGAATTAAATGTACTGTATATTAGAGTATCATTCTCCGTTGATCTCGAGAAGTTTGATATATCAATTTGCCTATTGTGCAAAGGCTTCTTTTATATTTGCAGTGATACTTGTTTAAAGTTTGATGGCTGCAGCTCTATTATATGAATTTCTGCACTGGAAAGCAATCATGTTTGCTTGTTTGTAAAAAATAAAAATAAAAATAAAAAGCTAGTATCTACATCATCAATGTGTAGACATACTGTATTATATGTTAACACAATTAACTATATAGATGTCTGTCCCTTTTAGAATGTGGTAGCTGAACAGCCAATCACAGTCCTGTATTTTGCACGGCACCATGGGGGGGAACCAGCTCATGATTAGTAGGGACTCACAAGCCAACCAATTTAATAGTCAAGGGCAAATATCAATCCTTCTTCAGCATCACTGAGCTTCACCTTTAACTTGTAATGAAAAACACTATTTCACTAGATGGGTGCAGTGAAAGATGTTAATCCTTCAATTGCAATTAATGGTAATTACATTTCAAAACAACACTACTTACCAGTCTCCATAAACAACACAGACTGCTTCAGTTAAAATGTATGTTAGAGAAACACTGGAGAACAATAATAATGCAGAGCTCTAGGAAGAAAGTATCAGTTCCCAGATTCTTGACCATATAATTTCTTATTCCCTTTAAATCTATCTGTTAATATTACAGACAATATGGAGCCCCCTCTGCCATGTAACCACTTTTACTCTTCCAGCGCCCAAGGGTTTCAGAAGCTACACAATCTGATTTAAAGTGCCTGTGTGTGTGTGTGTGTGTACCGTATGTCTGTGTGAGAGAGTAATTGAGACTCCCAAAGGCATATATACTACATTATCTAAATAACCATTTGCAATTTAACTTGTATTCCACAGAAAATCTGTGGAGAAGCAGCAAGACTGCTCTCTCCACAACTGCAAAGGCAACCGTTTCAAAAGGACTCAATCAATGTCTTCGGCAAACAGGCAGGCCTGTTTCAACTCTTCCAGAGAAAATCCATCACTCTACATTCATTTTGTGTGTGAGTGCACAGAATCACGTCACCTTGCTGTGGTCACTGGACACTGCCGAGCACAAATGAGAGTATGATAAAACGGGCCACTCCGCTAATGCAATTCCTATCTATGCCTCCAGGTGGCAGTTTGACTGACACAGAAGATACAGTATATCAGTGTCAATATTTATACTAACAATGCTTTTCACATTAACACATTAAATGCTATTAATCACTGATTGAGCTAATACAATAATGATACGGCCTACTGCTCATTTATTAAAGCCTTTCCATTTGCAGTTCTCTTAATTGGCAATCTATCTGGAACATAATAGAACAATGTAGTTCGTCTATCCCATTAACACTACTTGCATTTTGCATTAGTGTGCATTATACAATAATCTCACTCACAGTTTTATCAGGACCGTAGCAAGCTAACATGCTTGACCTGTTGCGTGTTCAGTTTGAGCTGGCTGAATCCATGATTAGCTTCCCATTACTGCTCACAATGCCAGAATGCTCCATCACATTATCATATAATTAAAGCTACACTTTGTCAATATCATTTGGGTGGCATCTACAGTACCACAAGGAAACAATTGGCTTTCAAACTAAACAATGCTGTAGGGCTAATGGGCATTGCTGTGTCTATAGTTTTGCCTATCCTCTCTCTGACAGACTAGCCACTGCTGTTTGGAAGGCTGCTGTTTAAACGTAATAGTAATATCCAACCTACTATACACACAAGATGTCTTGGTGTGGCTGGATCATATTAGCTCACCCAAGCATAAATAACAGCACACACACATTTATTTGTATGAAAAGCAAAAGAGACTTCTGTGCAACAATTGAAAATCCTCCTATCATACTCAGTCTGCTAGCTAGCTGTTGATTTGAACCAACACTAGAAACTACGAGCCATGAACATTTAATTTAGCGTCTACTGCCTGAGCAGTAGGGCTGTCCACCAATATTCTATATGTTGATGTAATAAAATAGTAATAAGACACGCAACATGACATTCGTTAGTGAAAAAGAAACCGGTACTACCCTGGTTGTATGCTTGTCGAGTTCTCACATGAGCCTGTCACACATCACTTGATTGATTGAAAATGAAATGTAGGTCAAGTTGAAACAAGCTAATAATTCTACCACAACCGTGTGGTGATAATGGTAGGGTGGGAGGGAGGGAAGGAGGGAAGGAAGGAGGGAGGGAGGTCGCAACCCTATTTGGCCACAGATAGTGTGAGAGTTCTAAAAAGAAATACTGTTCTCAGCGCATTCTTATTTCTCAATCTAGCACCAACCACAGCGCAGAAAGAGAGAGGGAGGGACATTATTTAGTTTAGGTTGTAATGTGTAAATAAAGTATCTATCTCTTATCTTTTAAAATACAGGTTTGTTTTAAAATAAATATACACGTATACTCTTGTATTGCTTTGCCCTCTTATGGAAATGAAGTGCAAATATATATATATATATACATATATACATACATACACACACGCACACAGACTATATATATTAGGGCTGTCAACATTAACGCCTGCGATTAATCTAATATTTTTACGCATAATTTTAACGCATTTTAATAATTTGATCAAGATTGGCCGCAACTTCTTCCTGTTATCTATAGGGGTGGTTACCTAGGTACAGTATGTGTGATAAGGTCATGGCCTAGACCAGGCCTGGGCAAAGTCAGGCCCGGGGGCCGGATGTGGCCCTTTGAGACATTCTACCTGGTCCGCATGGTACATCAAACATTAAATAAAATAAAACATGAAATTACTTGACGAGCTCTGCATAATGTTACTTAATATACTGCTGCATAAAAGAAAAGACATTTACTGTGAACTGTTACGTGTGATTATGAAAATGGTGTTGCATAGGAATTGCCTATTACTTTGGTAAACAAAGTAACGTGGCCCCCGATGTTCTCTGACGTTTTCAATGTGGCCCCCAAGTGAAAATAATTGCCCACCCCTGGCCTAGACTGTACCAGACAGTAGGTCTCGACAAATGCCTGTACTATGACAGAGGAGACAGTATCAGATTTGCCGAACGGCAAGTGTCTTTATAAAAAAGCTTGTATGAACTATGAACCATCTGGTCGTTTCTCCTGTCAGCACACCAAAACCACGCTTGTATAGCCATCAACACGACGTCGATTGGTAAGTTCAGTTGGACCCTACTCCCGACACATTCTCAATTATTTCTAGGCTTCACAGACTGATTCTCGTGGCGAAGCTAAACTGAAGCCTCACAAGGCTAAAATAATGTCTACAATTCATATGGATGCTTTGACACATTACAAAATTGTTATTGTACAATTACACACGAGAGGGAGAGCATTATTGTTTGTATACAACAGTTTGACACGTGCCTTTTATTTGTTATTAATAGTAATAAGCGCCAACAGAAAATCACTTTATTTATTTGGCTCCGCCAACACAAATAGTCCCGCAACCAAACCAAAGTTCTATCAACAGTCTCTCTGTTTCTGTGCCGCAACAACGTGACTGGACTGTTACCAAGCAACACATAAACATCACGCTAGCTATATTCCAGTGGAATGCCTCAAATCGCTTGGCCGGAACTAACTGGTGTATAATAAATGTACAATTGTAAAATACAATGTTAATAGTTATAGTGTCTTTAAACCAGTTTGTCATGCATTTATTTAAACACTTTACATTTACAAGAATTTTACAAAATTAAAAATTGTGATTAATCACAACCCATGACTGTGATGAACTCGATAACATGTTTTAATCAATTGAAGGGCACTAATTAATATATATATATATATTTATTTATTAATTAATTATACTGTATATAAAAATGCAGTATTATTGGTTGCATCTGTATATACGGTATAAAATACAACTAAAATAACCCACATGTACTTAATAAAAAATGGTAACACTAGAATAATAATAATCACAGCAAATAGAAACTGTCTATATAAAGCATCTTGTTACCCATCTACTTACATGCAGATATATTTTGAGTGTGGCTGCTAATCTGTCTTTGTTCAACATCACAATTTCTAACTCATACAATTTCTGACATTCTGCTGACAGCAGATACAACTGCAAAGTCAACATATCTCGCAGGATGACAGGTTGGCACTCGTTTGTATGGTAATCTATGCCCGGGGGTTGAATGCGTATCCTGCTAGTGTATTCTCTGCCACCCCATGTGGCCGCATATAATTCATACCACCCCCTGTGCAAATTGCGTTTCTAGCGCACGTGTGACAGAAATACTGACAAGTGCCTCCTACGGAATGCAGCGGACTGGGACAGCTGTTGTGGACCTACATATTTGTTTCGGGCAGTTTGTGACAGAGGGCAAAGCCTTTGTGTCTGGATAGCATGACAGACTGCCAGCTAAAACGACACAGTAAGGCCATTACAGACACGTTCCACCTGCCCACAGGAGAATGGGGCTGAGACCAGACAGGAAAAGGAGGTGATGAGTGAGGAGAAGCGAGGAAAGGGAGGTAAAAATGAATGTATGCCTTCAGACATGGAACGTATATACACAGAACCCCTTCAAGTTAAATACCATCATGTGTGAAGTCTGGCTCTTAAACTAACTAGGTTAAATAACCAGAGCTATACTTTTAATATTTACTTATAGTTTACAGCTTTTTAATGATACAAAATATCTGTCATTCTGTAAATAAGTCAGCAACTTTAACAAAAAACCTGCCTTCTGTAGATTTTTTAAATAGTTATTAATATTATTAAGGGGGATTGTTAATATTAATAATGATATAGTCTAACATCCCTTTGTGAGATTTTATCAATTAGTTGCTATACAATACTGTACCACTATTTCATTTCACTTGGTGCATTACACCTCTCACTGTTATAAAACATGTCAAATATTTTAATTGCCAATTTTTATTGGCCGTAGTCTCTGTAAATGTGAAATTAGTTGACAAGCACAGTCCCAGTACTAATAGCAATACAAATTATACAATTAATATTGCAACGTAAGGTAACCTATGCAGCTAATAGAGATGGTATTTGTTTTGGGGAGTTTCTTTTTTTTGTTATTATGCCCTTATCAGGCTAATACTGTTGTGGCTACAATGTAAGTAAAATGATAATGGAGGCCATTGTTACTGTACCTTAAAAAAAGAGGGAAGGCTAATCTCAGGGGAAGAACAAGATAGTGAAGGCTCTACTTTGTCAGAGATGCGGGGAGTCCTTCCATCTTGCTTCCTGTGAGTCAGACAGAGCGAGAAAAATAGAAGGAGTCAGAAAGACAGAGATATTAGACAAAAAGAACATCGTTATGGCTACCCTAAAATTTGCTTTCTTGTACAGTACAAGAGAACAGGAAACTGTATGATCTTTTGACCCATCTCATGATAATGACAAGGAAAATGCTCTGAGATTGTACTGTATTTCTACTGTCTGTTATAGAAAGACAAGCCATCTTGTGAGCCTGACTTCCCTACAGTGCTAATCCTTGCACCACTCCTGTGCAACACAGGGAGAATAGTGAGGGAAAACAAGTGATATGATGAAACACTGCAGAAAGATATAGGGAATAGCAGAGGGGAATGGGGGAAGGCAGAATTAGATTGAGATCAAACCCAACATATCTAATAACTTACTCTTCATATTTGTGTAAAATATCTTTAAATATTCATACGGTAATACATTTGGGGTTGTAGTCCTGTGTGCCCAAGCTTAAGAACAACACTGTCAAGTGACACTAGTGACATAGTCATTTCGTCACACTTTCCCCCTAAAAAATTTTTATTGTATGTACGAACAGCACACACATGGCTAAAACGCTATTCTGCCTGCTGAAAAAACACAGGATCACAAGTTGCGCTTTTTCTATTCATGCATATGCATTGGAGGGTCTAGGAGAGATTGGGTGTGTCGCGCAAAAATATGGGAGATGTGCAAGGAGAGAGTGATTACCTATTCCATTGAATGTGTGAAAACTGCGATGCAAAGCGCAAGTCGGGTTTGCGGTGAAAATTATCTGCCTCTGAAAAGCAGGTGTTATCCCAGTTATCCTCGTGGATAACAGGGGAAGCAAGCAACGGCAATGTTAATCTCGAGCAAGGCAAATACATAGGCCATGGAGAGACGTGCTGATGTATTTGATTGTTTGTGTAAAATAAATGTTTATTCCACTTCTTTCATTTAAATGTTATAGTCATCCAAAAATAATTAGCAGTAGAATTATGCCTGTTATCTCTAGGTTTGATAGACAAGTAGGCTATTTATAAATCGATAAACCTGTTTTCTTTTACTAAGTCTGCTGTTCCATTGCTTACGAATATGGCTGGAGCATAGAGCAGACTACTCACCTTGTTAAGTTTAGTACATCCAACGTAAAATGTGATGGCCCAGCGTGCAATATCTGCGTTCTGGCTGCGCTCACTTTTAAGTTGCGCTCGCTAACGTACGTACATGAGGCCCTGTGTATTTAAAACGCACCCATGTAGCCAAACCACCACAAATGTACAGGTGATGTCACACTATATTTTCGGTTTTGGTTTTCATAAGGCCTGTGGTTACACACATCACATTAATATACTGACTCATACAGCTGGTATGCCCAAGCCTTTTAGAAACCTTCAAATGTAAGCGCTTCCTAGAAGATAGAAGCAAAACAAACTACAAAACACTATCTGATTTTGTAGACCAATGTAGGAATTGGTCAAGCGTTGTGCATGCACACATACATTTTGGCATTTTGGCAACAAAGGTAATGGCAGAGAGGTTAAAATAAGATTATTTTCCAAGTGGACTTCCCTCTGTGGCACAATGGTAGCCCATTATGTGATGCTATAGATCTCAGCCATCTGAGGGCTTGGGGTAGTCTGGATGTCTGCATACAGTATTACTGACAACACACGGCTCATCTGCAGAACTTGACAGCTTTAATAGGAGGTTTGTATGCTGCCTCTAAGAACTCAACCAAACTGAACAACTAGGTTACAGGCCCATGGGCCATTCACCATTTTGAGAACATGCTTTGAGAATGTGATTTTTGAGGTCAAACCTTCTTATTCCCTTTATGTTATGCCCTTTATAAATTACCTACAAATAAAATGTATCTATTCAAATGACGCCTTATTCCGTAGATTCCGTAGTAGTTGTTGGTTGTTTTGATTCAATTTTTTAAAATTAGTTTTCCTGAACCGTATGTTCATAGAAGCTGCTCAAATCCTAATTAATTCATTTAAATTATCTGCCAAAAATACTGTTTTTAATTTTTTTTAATACTGCAGCAGGGAAAGCATATCCTTATAAAGCAGCCTTGCAGTGCTAATTCTCTCATCGCACATCTGCTGAGGTTGTGATATTGGTTTATCTTGGTTATTAAATGGCTCCCTGGGAACAATTAGGATGAGAAGGTCAAAACTATGGCAACTTTATTGGTCATCCTGTTCTTAGATAGACATTCAATGGGATTGAGCAGGACTGTCTTTAAATATGCATGTGCTGCGCCAAACTATGACTGTACTATGACCTAGTTTGTCTCAGTACTACGTGACTTCATCAAAAAGCAAATCCGAAGTAAAAACTAAAGACAATGCTGTAATGGATCAGACAGATGGAGGAGTGTTACGTTGTTGTACATGGTATGTGTGTCTGTCTGTGTGTGTGTGTGTGTGTCGTGTCATCTTAAGACGTCGTCTTCAGTACGTCAGGCTAGACAGGCAGCAGGCAGATTTCGGTAAGACCAAGAAACGAAAGAAGAGTTTGACTGAGGTGAGAATTTGATAGGGTGGTGAAAGGCTGTTGTAATCTGATCATTTCAGATGGCATCCATCATTAAACTCAACCGCCTGTGAGACATACAGTACAACCTGACACATTATGACAGGATGCAGGATGATGAGGTTTTCTGTCTAAAAGAAACTTTAAAAAATGTACGATAGTTTATCATCAAAGACGAATAACGTGCAGTGCACCACCATAAGTCTTTGATGTGTCATCATAATGCTAGCCCAGATAAAAGTTTCACACAGTAACACAAAATAGTGAGGGATAGTGGTGCAAAAGATACATTAATTTCTCACAGCAGGCATTCCAAAATCACAATCTGCAAAGTCTGGATTGATGGCAGCCCTAAGGTTAAAGCAATGTCGCCATTTTCTCCCAATGAGATCAGGAGGAAAGATCTGCAGGGATGAGCAAAGTGTGAGATGACGAGACTCATTACAGGCCTGTGCTACACATGGATATATTGCACCAATTTACTAACCATTACGAGTTTTGTTAATCCTGATCTTCCACAGTTTCAGATTAGCATTGTCTTTTCATTCTTTGGACTTCAAGTGAGGTGTCTGTCATTGTTGTATATTTCATACTGTAAATTGATTTTCACCTTCTATTCAGCATTTTCCATTTCACTTTTAAAATGCACAATTGATTAAGGATTGTTTGATTAAAAGGTATGTATGGTATGTATGGTCGCCAAATATCTCCTCGCTTTACACTAGTTTTCCTTCTAGCTTTCCTTCCTAATACTTCTACACAGTGGTGAACACCACTCACAACAGCAATGCCGTTGGCTTTGCAATGCATTTCAATGTGTGGGGCGGAGTTTCTGAGGGACTTTGTTTTGATTTGAGCTCAAAGTTAGCAGGCATTAACCCTGCCTTTAATTAAAACGGCCATTATTGACATGCTCGTTCGTACAATGTCAATAATGGCAGTTTTAAGTTTTAGTTTTAGTTAGTCAATGTGACGAACACCAAAAATTTTTTAATATCTGTACCTCATTGCTTACATACAATACGTACAGTATCTTAATTAACACATTTTAATCCCCATCCCATGATGTGCTATGTGTTTTGGACCAGGTAACTAGCATAGAGCATTTGTGGCCACATAATATACCATATGTTCAAGCCAATAGGTCACATTCTGGCAGCGTGATTGGCACACAAGGGAGGGACATCAACAGTGCAGCTAATCTGGCATCCTACATTTCACTATTGAAACTGTGGCACTAAAAAGAGAAATCAACTGCAGGTAGGTAGACTGTCAATAACGTTTCAGTTTTGTTATTTGCGGTATGCTGTGTTAGTGTAGATTCTTGCCTAGTGATCTTTTATTTTCATAAAACAACATCAATAACCACATTTAAAAGTGTAGTCTACGCACAACTTTGCTGACGTGGCGTGACCCTTGTAGGCCATGTCTATATTTTTATTTAGCTGATACATAAATAATGGTCACATGTTGACGTTTAAAATAACCAAAGAATTGAACAGTGGTGTTCGATGTTGCACATCAAGTTTTTCAGAGGCGCACCAAGTCTATTTTCTGGCTATGCTACTGAGGCACAGAACACTATATGCAGTTTCAGTCTATGTATTGGACCTGTAAATCCAGAAATCTGAAAATGCAGCCTTCTGTATTGCAGCTACTCAACCGATCAGCTAGCTGAAATGTTACTGCCTTCTTCTCTGTTTCACAATATTGGTTTGTTACAGCCACCTACTGTGTAGAATGGCACGCATTTGCTGTGCATGCACTTTTTTAACAAGGTCAGTCAGTCAGTGACATCAGCTTATGTTGGCCGGCCCCGCTACACGCGGTCCGGCAAAAACTCTACAATGAATTTGACAAAATAATGCTAATACAAGTCTACATAAGACTTACAGACATAGTTAGTTTGGGAAATAGAGACAGCAACAGGCTGCACATGGAATGTTAAATGTCATCAAATACAACGACATTGCAGCTTGAGTTGCCAAATGAGATTAAAAATACAGGTTTATTGTTTTAATATGAATTTTTATTATACCGCTTTCCAAATTATTATGCAAATTTGAATGAACTGTCAAACATTAAATATTTCGTTTTTCAATCAAACTCATGGATGGTATTGTGTCTCCGGGCTCTTTGGATAACTGAAATCAATCTCAGACACCTAATAATATAGTTAGATAATTAGTTTGCAAGGTGAGCCCAATTAAAGGAAAACTACTTAAGAAGGATGTTCCACATTATTAAGCAGGCCACAGGTTTTTAAGCAATATGGGAAAGAAAAAAGATCTATCTGCTGCGGAAAAGCGTCAAATAGTGCAAATCCTTGGACAGGATATGAAAACATTAGATATTTCACGAAAACTTAAGCGTGATCAAAGCACAGACGGGTTTGTGCAGGCATAATGAGGAAGGTTACTGCCAGACAAATTCATCGGATTAAGAGAGCAGCTGCTAAACTGCCATTACAAAGCAGCAAACAGGTATTTGAAGCTGCTGGTGCCTCTAGAGTCCAGCAAGGTGTAGGATCCTCCACACTTCAGAGGCTTGCAGTTGTGCATAAACCTAATCTATTCGGCCACCCCTAACCAATGCTCACAAGCAAAAATGGTTGCAGTGGGCCCAGAAATACAAGACACATTTTCAAACAGTCTTGTTTACTGATGAGTGCCGTGCAACCCTGGATGGTCCAGATGGATGGAATAGTCTCAGTTGTGGATGGCCACCATGTCGCAATAAGGCTACGACGTCAGCAAGGAGGTGATGGAGTCATGTTTTGGGCCAGAATCATGGAGAGAGATGGTAGGACCCTTTAGGGTCCCTGAAGGTGTGAAAATGACCTCGGCAAAGTATATAGAGTTTCTGACTGACCACTATATTCCATGGTACAAAAAGAAGAATTGTGCCTTCCGTAGCAAAATCATCTTCATGCATGACAATGCACCATCTCATGCTGCAAAGAATAACTCTGTGACATTGGCTGCTGTGAGCATAAATAGAGAGAAACTCATGGTTGGCCCCCATTCTCCCCTGACCTCAACCCTATTGAGAACATTTGGAGCATCCTCATGCAAAAAAATCTATAAGGGTGGGAGGCAGTTTGCATCAAAACAGTACCTCTGGGAGGCTATTCTGACATCCTGCACAGAAATTCAAGCAGAAACTCTCCATAAACTCACAAAGTTCAATGGATGCAAGAATTGTGAAGGTGATATCAAAGAAGGGGTCCTATGTTAACATGTAACTTGCCCTGTTAAGATGTGTTTGATTGAAATAGCTTTTGATTTACGTTAATATGACCTAATGCTGCAATTTAAACAAATTACCATTTTCAGTTCTTTACAACCTATACAATGCTTTGCAACTCTGTTACGCATAATAATTTGGTACAGTGCATTTAGAGTTTTTTATAAAAAAATAAAATAAATACTGTTTTCATCGGGTGGTTTGTTCAATGAAACGTGACGTCTTATGACTTAAAAATTATCAGTTAGTCATTTGCATCGACTATACAGTATAGGAAAATCAGTGTAAAATATAATTTGCATAATCATTTGGAACGCGGTGTAATGTCATTGCATTAATTGCTTGTGACTACAGTACAACAACATACAAAACAAAATTACAAAATATTTGAGAGGCATCAATTATAACTAGCTATGAGCTATGAGTAACCATGTTTGCCAAGCCTGGGGTCTTGACAGCAAACACATGTTATATCCTTTCCTGCCAACACACAACACTGCATAAAGCACAGCTCTCCCACTGAAATGAGGGTTGACATTCAACTGGCATTGCCAATGCACATTTTTTCAGACAGAAGAAATGCTCAGTCTGCTTGACTGACCAGCTCACAACAAATGTAAACAAACACATTTAACAAGCAGATACACTTTGATTCCCCATGTCAACCACTGGCTAATTATAAAATGCCTGACAAGAAAATACCTGCAATCACACAGTATCATCTTTATTTAACCAGGAAGTCACAGACAGATCAAAACAAACATTTAATATGCAAATTATATTCTAGTTTGTGGCGACTCAGTGTAGGCCTGACAATATATGTGCCACAGATGGCAGGATAGAGCCCTTAGGAATGGCCTTGAGACTGTTACCATATTCTGAGTTGAAAACAAGGTATATGGACTATGGGCATCCAGGCTGCTAGACTTGATTCAGATACATGAATGCTGCAGAAATATTTTTAACATCAACCTATTCATTAGGATAAGCAAATGTCACATTTTTATGTACATTCATGTTTTTTTTCCTAGACCTTGATTGCTTTTCTTATATAATTTTAGTTAGATTTTATATTTTTATGTATATATTTTTTATATAATTACGTGGAGATAAGATGCACCTAGTCTCTGCATACATCTTTTCTCTGATTTCTACGGGATCGGGTATTTACAAATACTAACAAATCAAATATGAAATATTAAGCCAGTGACCATCATGCTGGTCTGTACTGTTCCAACAACCAGCGTACATATTCGCATGTAGACAAAAACCGCCGTGAGTGGCCGTGTTTGCCTTGCCGAGCCCAGGGTCTTGACAGTAAACACGTGCTTCATAAATACCCATAAAGCAGTTTCAGCACACATGCGAGTACACAAGCGCACCGACGCGGTAACATGAGCTCTTCAAACCCACCTAGCACAAAAGCGCTAATCTCATCAAATACAGAAGCTAATGCACATTAAAAGCAGAATCAGTCACTCTGCGCGTCTGCCGCCCCTCGTCTCCACGAGAGAGCGAGAGAAAGCGAGCAAGAGAGAGAGAGAGAGAGAGAGAGAGAGAGAGAGAGAGAGAGAGAGAGAGAGAGAGAAGGGGAGGACATATGGGCATGGCATGCTTAAAAGATCATGGCAGGTCACTTCCACAGCTGTAGGCAAATCCGTAACCCCCCCTCCTCCCTCCCCCACACACACACACACACACTACACCTCTACCCCATCTCTCATACACTCTGCTGTGTCCATTTCAGTCACACGTGCATTATCAGCATTGCCCTTTCGCCCTCGCTCTGTCCCCCAGCACTCACCCTCCTCGCTACAGGCCATACGTGTCTCCAGTGACTCCTGACTTGACTGGATAGCGCGGCCGCACGTTCCACCGCCCCAGAGTATCTGTCCCTCCGTCCTACACCTGCTGTGTCTGCGATCTCACAGCTTCCTCCCTGGCAAGTGATGCTGCCGAGAGCTCAGGCCCCTCCCACCTCTCACACACAAGTCCCTCCCACAGACGCACACACAGACACACTTGAGCACACTTGTCCCCGCCCACCACATTCCAGTCCAAGAACATGCGCTTTTCCCACTCAGGAGGTAAGCAACGGCACGCTGCGTTTCTCTCTTCTCCTCGACATAAAGCTCTCTCTCTCCCCCGTCTCACTGTCTCCATCTTGACTTTGTTCCTCTGTCTTGTGTTGTGTTGCTCCCTCTTGTTATGCTAGGCTCTTTTTTTCTTCTTCTCCTGCGGGGACACGACGGCGGTGTGTCGGTTGATGCTTCACTTGGGCTTCAGCGTGCTTGGTGAGAATGAATGTGGTTGTAGCGGGTTTTAAAAAAAAGAGTCATTAGCTATCTCTATCTGACGGCCTCTGCTAACACCATGAACTCACTTCAGAGGAAATGATCCCTTTCATCAAATAGACCATTTGACACATTAGTGAGAGCGTGCGTGTGTGTGTGTGTGTGTGTGTGTGTGTGTGTGTGTGCACAGGATGGGGGGGCTCTTACACATAGCTGAATCTCCAGAACACGCTGATGTGATGGAGAAAATTGCATGTGCATGTGACCAATACACGAGCATGCGACCAATACACATAGCATGTGTATTGGTGGACTGTTGCTATTCAGCAAAAACAATGGCACGGTAAAATGTAGTCTGCTGTCTGAAATGATTCACTAGGTTTCAGCCCAAACTGAGTGACTCAAGGCAGTGCTCTGTGACTGTTCCAACACGACTGTCTCGGTCATTTCACTCACATGGGTTAAGCAAATTATCCACAACGCTTGTGAACTCTGCATAGAATGACTAATCAGATTGAGTAAAATAAACAGAAAAATAAGTCAGAGATCCTGAATAGACAGATCATTAGATTTAATTAACAGAGGACCAACCAGAGAGCAAACTTGCAGAAAATGATAGCCTACATATGCCTCTTTGGAGTGCTGCAAACCCACCTATACTACACCGAGTAACCAGGCTTACCAAATGTGCTGGACCTTCCTTAAAATGGAGTCCGAAAAGCTCTTTCGCCTAGATGCCATGGCAATCCTCCTTCCTCCTGTCTCTCTGCTATGAAGCATTTTCTCAGGCCAGCCAAGGCACCTCGTATGGTGTTCCACACACAAGCCTGTGTTCCACCTGGAGAACCGGGCTATGCAAAATACATCGCTAACATTACTAACAGGCTGGACTGCAGGTTCAACCAGAATCGGCAAGAAGAATAACCTGAGCTAAGCCTATTGACGGCCTCGTCCACACCCAAGCATCGGTGTAATCTTACAGGTAGCCTAGAGCCAATTTAAGAGCTTTGTTTGAGTACAGAGACTTGTATAGTCACACACTCACCTCCGGCACCAGGGTAAAAGCACACAATAGCTTTTCCTTTTTTCTTCCAACAGGTCCTGGTATGTATAGAATATCATATGTAACAATGTTCCCTCCATGGCTCTCTGGTAAGCACCAGCGAGTAGATAGAGTTACCACACAGGCTTCAGTTACTTGAGAGTGACGGAGGCAATGTACTGTGGCCACAAATGAGTGAATGAAGGCTGCGGGTTAGGTTAGACATCATCATCATCTCTCTGTGTTGTCATGGGGGGTATACAAATATACCCAAGGAAACCGAATATGGAAAGAAATATATTATACATTATGTTTCAGAACTTAAAAGCAAATTAATAGATATATTTTAAAAAGTGGTTTAATTGGCAATGTCCTTCAACATGTGTTGGTGGCATCACAATGAAGTAACATCTCTGCACATTTTATATAATCCGTTAGTCAACTTAATTTAGTACATTCCACTTCTTGTCTAGTTCAGTGTGATACAATGTCATATTTGACGAAGCCCACACAACTATACCTGTTGAATGGCTTACATGATGTTTTAGCTGAAGATACATTAACAGAGCTAAGGCAACATCTGAGGCTGTCTTGCAGCACAATGGGTAATGATGACAGGATAGCAAGTAGAGGGAAACTAGGGGCAAGGTGACTTTCTGTGACTAAAAGGTCTATGTCTGGCTAAGTGGTTCTGGTGAGGCATGTGGCTGTGGGAGTTGGCCTCTGCCCACATTTCCCCCGGTGCCAGCTTCTCTTCAAAACAAGTCTCGCTGTCAGTGACCAGAACCTGCAGGCTTTCATAATTACCTTGTGTATGGGTGGCCCTCTCTAGCCATTGTACTATAACTTTATGGTTGCCTGCATTATGCTTCTTCATCCAGTGGCATTCAAAATAGATGACATAAATGAGTTAAGTTGCCATTTTCAGGCATCGAACTGTGGCTCTTACGTTCACTGTTAGTCTGGCTGCAGGCTGTACTTCCACTGGACATAACGTGATATATTAAGACAGGACTCAAGAAACTAAGCTGCCTTTTGGATGAGAAAACCCCTACACTAGATGCAGACTGCAATTTATCTATATTAACCACCATCTTCATGGTGGTCATCTTCATGGTGGCTTCATCATCATTTCATATTTGTGCTTTAATGTAGTATCTATAGGAAGCACTCATTGTCTGGGATATACTGTATGTAACGCCAGATCATTGTAATTACTTCTCATTTGGTTAGTTGCAATACAGTATTAGTACTTTGACACAGATAACCCATTTTCACAAAGACCTTCATTTAAACCTTAACGGATTGATATTACAAGGTAATTGTAAGCAGCTAGTAGTGCACCATGGTGTCTCAGATGCCCCAGTGACTAATAGGATGATCAGAGTCATTAGGAGGACAGGGACGAAATGGCACCAGCTGGTCCAGGTACAGTACTGTAGCTATTGGCTGCTCAGCCTATTCAGTAAACAACATTTTCAGCAATATGCTGCCACGTCAGCACAATAATAAAAGCAAGAAAGAAAAAAAAAGTTTTTTAGTTTTTTTGTCGAAACCCTATTCAATCTATTTAAATAATCCATGTATACGAATTTCCGTTTATATTTCTAATTAAAAGACTGAATGTTTACAGTTTATCGTTTAAACTCAGAATGCTGTTCTTTGCACAATGGAATAATGTGTGTCTGACTTATTACAGTAGTTAAAAGGAAAAAAGTGAAGACACTTGCTATCAGTGATGGTGACATCCTTGATGTTCTATAAAACACACTGTCAGAACAGTCCAATATAAGTACTGCTGTTGTCAATGTATTGTGTTGCCTGCATTCTACAAACAAAAGAACACATTCAATCTCATCTCTAGTAATGACAGGCGCCTCTGAAACAGATTTAAAAATAAAGAAGTGATGCATCCCTATCTATTCCGTTCCTTGCTGAGCAAATGTAGCCAAATGTTTCACTGGCCCATTGTTACAATGGTAACAATGATAACAATCTTGCCACTGCGTCAGACAAACCAGACGCCTGAGTGATGCATAAATAATGTGCTTCATCAAGTGTTGGCACAAGCCCATAGTTACTCTCCTCTGCGTATATGGCAGCTTCCTTTGTCAGGTACAGCAGATAATTGAAGCACTGGCAGCGTCATTTACTCGTGTCTCTTGAGGTTAGACTTAATGGTGCTTAAAGTGTAACTGCCTCCTGATGGTTATAAATGGCAACCATTGCAAGGACCATTGCCCCATCAATAAGTGAAAAATTATGAATTAATTATCCAAATACACTGATACACTTCAGGGGTGGCAGATGAATAATAGCATCAAATGGTGATCAGCATTTTAACAAAGACAAGAACTGCATTGTACATATATTTACATGGATTTACATCTTAAAACACCCCCAATTACTTTTGTTCTTGGATTCATGTCATAAACAGTAATTATTGCATTATTCAATGTTTATTTTTTACTCATGGAAATACTCACCCAGATAAACCCACTTTTATATGCTCCACACAAATGGAATAATCTGGAAAGTACTGCGAACCCTCAAGCCACTTCTGGCTAATCACAAAGCTCTTTACTGAAGACGACTGAAGTTTTGTTGTGATTTATTCTGTTATTATGTTTCTGTACGGCCTCATTCATATGCAGGGAATGTCTGCCTTAGCATGACTCCCTCTTCAAGTTGCAATAACAGCATCTAACCTACGATAGGCCCATTTATTGCAAATGGAAAATGTTCCAATATTTGTGATTGGCAGTGTTTGGGTTAGACATTAGATTAATTTAGTATATCAAAAACCATAGCAAATATATACTGTGCAGATATTTGCTACTGTCAAATCATATCTATTATTGCAGTCACTAAGTACTGTATAGATTAGTTTATGGTTGACACTTTTGGGAAATAAATAGGGAAATGTATTAAATGTGGTAGGATCTTAGAAATCTCTAACCTAGTTGAGTGGTCCGCCTATCCTTGTGAACTATAAAGTAGACAGCACACTGTCTCACCTCTCACTTACATCACTGTCCCACTGGTGGCAGGGAGCAGGATCACATCTTAATATGAACTCCCATGTAATGATGTATTGTAAGTGACAAATAAAGGATCTTCTCTAATACAGAAGGGAGTAACTGATTTTCAGCCAGTGAATTTGAATGGATGGCCATTTGTAATAAGAGATTAAAGATTTGTAAATATGCTGTTTAAATTAAAAATAATAATTTAAGAAATAGGCTATCTGCTAACATAAATATTTGTGATAATATTATTATATTAACCCCCCCACACACACACTGCTGTCTAGCATGTGTTTCACTCGACAGTTCCATGCTGTGTGTGAGTATCAGGGAAGACATGCCCTTTTCTATAAGCACACTGCATTTGGTTTACAGTAGCCTAAGCCCTCTGCACTGCACAGCTTGTGAAAGCTGGCCACAGTCAAAGGGTCAAATGTCCATGCACATACTGTAGCTTCAGAGGGTTGGTTCTGTCTGATACAAAATAGCACACCCAATATAACCTTAACATTGTTTTATACATTTTAAACTAACTGATGCTTTACCAGTTGGATGCTAAAGTAGTTTAGTTAGTAAAGTTCTTAGGTGCTACATTTACTCATTACAATTAAAATTGTGTACAAAAATGTACATTTACAGTAGCTTGACAAAGATATAGTAGCATTTCTTACTTTGCTATATGCTAGAAAGCACACCATTTATTAGATGTTATTAGTGTCTAGTGAAACACCATATAATTATTATCATGACCCACAAACAGCTAAGCTCTGTTGGTGGATGGGTCCTCCTCATCATCTGCTTTGTCCACACAACCCAGATTCATCCATTAACTGCAGTGTGACGAGGTCCAAATGGCCAGTTAGTGGCTCTTTCAGTGTTGAAAAGCACTTGAGTCTCGTGTCAGAAAGCCTGCCACACTGCCTGCCCACCAGATGCCAGCCTGGCATCCTCACAGGCACAGAAACACTTAAACCTGACTAAAATAATTAATAACATTGCAAAACGTGACATTTGGGGTCACTGTGTTTAATGAACTGATGCTATCGTTGGCTGTCATTGTGTCTCAATTTAGGTGACCTGGAATGTACCAGGAAATCACCGCAAAACACTTACCAGCATTGTTTGAATTATGTTATGCATGTTTTAGAGAAAAAATAGAACTGGTATTGGTGGACTCACTAAGAATATTGCAAAAAGGAATCTGTAAGGGTTTTCTTAGGGCTGGACAATAATTCAAAATTAATATATATTGCGATAAAACATTTTTCAAAACCGGTGATAGGATTTTTACATTTATTTCCGGTATTTCGATAATCTATACATTACACAGCATTTGTCACTGAATGACGGGCGCAGCAGTCAGTTGTATTCAAGGCTAACTACTAAACTACGTGAGTAATGACTTCCACTACAGACACACAGCCAGTGCTAAGCCGTAGTGGGCTGTTTTCACGTGCCAAACAGTTTTATTAACTCTCTCACCTCACAGCAAGTGTAACAAAAAGGCTTAATATCACATATTATGTCAGATTAATCCGCTAACAGTCAGTAATGTCTTGGATGGAATTTAGCTAGTCTATTTAATGGGATCACAGAGCCAGTCACATGCACACCAGAATGCTACTGACACCTACTGGCAGACATAAATATAGCCATCATAAATTATGGATACTAACAGAAAAAAATTACAGTTGAGAGTAGTACTCCGTTGTGGGCATTCTTAGCAGTATTTCTGAGGCTTATATTGTTCATATCGATATCTGAATTATATCGTGTCGACCGAAATTAAGAAATATATCGTGATATACATTTTAGCCATTTCGTCCAGCACTAATTTTGCTAGAGACTGACCCTGACCCTTAAATTCAAAGTTAGTCCTAAGTGAATTAAACATTCCGACAATGAACTACTGCATTAATACCTCACTTCTAAACAGACTTGATTGGGACTTGGGACACTTATCCTCGTTCAAAATACCAAGTCATGCTGAAATGTCATGACATTTACTGTCCTCCTTATTCCAGCACGACAGGAAACATTAGCACTAGTAAGATAAGAACTGCCATTATTGGAAGCAATCAAGTTAATGAGAGTTTAATTGGGAACACTGTGCTGTGAGGATTTCAGCACAATAAACCGTGTTCTCGCATCTCCTGTCTAAGTCCTCTGTGCTTAGGTCAATGCAACACTACGTTAACTGGGGATGGCTTAGGGGGTTGCCAAAGAAGAGTGACACATGGCACACGCGCCCACACACACAAACACACACCTGTCTGTCTATTTAACCTGGTTGACACACTGCTATTCTTACACAGAATACACGAACACATGAATTTAGACATCTTCACATAATAAACCCAATCAGCATTTATTTGTGGCAAGTGGCAGATTCCACTTGCATTCACACTAGAATTAGAAGCATTATGGAGCAGGGATATGGGGTCTTGCTCAAGAATGGTTGCATGTACGATGTACTGCAGGTTGGGCATGCTAGGAATCAAAGCTAGGGCCTTTCAGCCATATGGTTCATGCTGTATAGCTTGTGGCCCGGAGGGAAGGTTTGAAGTCTTTATTTATGACACAGAAGTAACACTGATTACGATAACACAAAAATACTATCATTAAAATATCCTTGCTAAACATATTAAAAAGTTCATAATATAATTTTGAAAACAACTTGTGTCCCGCCGACTCAACATCAGCTTTAAGCCTATATTATTGCCTGCAGTAAGCTTGTGTATTTAAAGGTTAACTAACTCTGAAGAATGTACATTCAACTCTCAAAAGTAATCAATAATGAAATAGCAGGTCCGTTAATGATACACCCTGCAGACTCATGTGCCTGCAGGTGAGTGAGTCTAATCGAAGTGGTTTGCATTGCTAGCTAACGGCTTCTATTAGCATGCGCTACATACTTGTTTGCAGCCTTCAGCAGAAGTAAATCTGAATCCTCTCTTAATTAAATGCAGCAGGGGTTAGCAGAGCATATTCCGCTCTGTTCCCCCTGCAGACTCATCCTAAGAAATGTGGCCCCCACTATGGCCGCTTCATGGCTATTATTAACTAGTTTTATATCCCTTTAGTCCATTTCAAATAGTAATGACATGGGGTGAGACACTGACCAATATGCACATGTAATAGAATAGTATGTTATTGAAAGTCAAATGCTAATTTAATAAGCAGACTGAATGTCACACGTGTAGGCATGCACGCACACACACACACACACACACACACACACACACACACACACTATGATGACTTGCATACTGTGCATCAGCCCCTTCACATACCCAGTCAAGTCATGTGTATATAGCCCTTAATCACATTGCGGTCTCAAAGGCCTTTACAGCCTACATTTCACATGGAAACAAACAACACCCCCTTAACCTGCTCCACCTTGCCTACCCAGGTAGTCAAGCCTCCTGTTTGAATGGTTACTGTAAAAATAAATGATATATGGTAGCCAAGCTACTATGAGAAAGGAAGACTGCAGTACAAAAGGTAAACAGCCAAAAGCATAGTTAAGTACCATTCTCAAGTAAACAATAACTTTTTCAAATGAAGTTTGACAATCTCAGCGGCAGGGGAGGGCTCATGCTCCCTGTTGGTATTCTGTATATGTTTCAGTGCTCTTTAATAGACCATCTGTTCTTGTCTGTTAATTTTCAATGCATGGTTTTTATTTTTTATAATATACCTATCAAGCAATAGACATTACACTCCTTTGACTTAACTTAAGCAGATGTTAGAGAGGACAGCCAGAAGGGTCTAGCAGAAAGAAAATACAATTTTAATGTAAATAAAATCTTTGAAGTTGTTAATGTCTTCAATTAATACATATTTAACACCACGGCATATCTACCAAGCCTGTTAATCATACTATTATACCGTATTCTAAGCAATTTCTTATTTTTCTCAAATGAGGGTACTACAAGGGACCCATTACATTTTTATTTTAAACTATTTCAGACATTTTTTTTTTCTCAATTTCTATGTTATTATGTCTAAAAATAGAGGGATAAGTGTGTTTCTAAAGCCATCAATTTGTCTCACTCTCATAGCTTTACTGTAGCCTCATAAAACATTCAGATTTTGCAAGCGCCACCTCTACGATTAGCTTCGCTTTTCATTCAGTATCAGGCTGGGAACTCTCTATTCAAACCCACCAGATTACAAGGTTATCATATTGAAGTGAAGTGAACAAGGCTCACCACCAAACCCTTAATGTTGACATATGTGATACAAGCTTAGTTACAATCTGTCACATTCCATTAAGTAGTAAATATAGCAACATTTATACATTACATAAAAACAATACAGTAGCTTGTTACTGTACTGTCCTGGCCATAACCCTATGATTTCCTTGTGTTTTATATTTTGGCATGTCACACTATCCCTCTCATGCGTCTCCACACATTTGTCACACCTGGTCACATACCGCACACTTACAGTAGCTGCCATCAATCCACCATCAATTCCACAGTATTTTAACCAGCTTCTCCAGCTACCATGGTTACCTGCTATGTCTTGTTGCTGGAATTAATTATTTTATGATCTAGACCTACCTGTAATGTTTTTTCTGGTGTGTAATTCCATTTTTTTATTGGTCCAGGACCACGCTGCCCCGCCCACCTGCTTTCATGCCTACCTGTCTACCTGTCTGAACACTTATCTGCCTGCTGTCTGCCTGCCATACTCTGCTTTCCCCTGTGACATCCCAGCTCACACAGTCTCCATCTCCCATTACCCAATACTTTTGTTACACCTTCCACTACCTTGCCTGTAGTCTGCTTTTGTGTCCAATATGTGTCCTAAACACAACAGCTTCTCTGGCTGGAACATGGGATGGCAGGTTTTACAAACACATTTCATTTTACATTTAGAGGGCCAGTTTAATTTAACATAGGTTGAAAGAATAGAGCTGATTTTTGTCTGTGTACAATGTTGATTTTAATAGCATGTGTAAGACTCACCAGAGACTCCTGGTCCTGGAATATGTCTTGTCCACACTAAAACAGCAAAAAGTGACAGATTAGGTTTGTTTCCCACCAGTGCTACACACTCATTTTAGGGTGATAAATAGAGCCTAACCGATATTTTTGGTTGACCGATAATATCGACCAAAATTAGCATTTTACCGATATATTTGTATTGGCGATATTTTCACCGATATGAGACCTACATGTGGCTGTTAGCGGCCGGTAGGTTGGAAAAGCACTACAGTATGTGAATAATTTTATATTAACCTGTATGTGTTACCTGTGCGTGTTGAGTGCGCATGCGATTGATGCAAAGCGGCAAAATGCGGAAGTACCATGTCTTAAATGCTTCTGAATTAGAACACAAAATTAGTGTAAAGGTTTTGGAAAAAAAAGCATATAAAAATATTTCTTTCCAGTGAACCTCTTAGTTACACCAACATATATCAGAAAATGATCTGTCCCGACACAAAATGGTATTATAAAAAAAGACTGCCTTTCGCTGTCCGTACAACAAAGAAATCCAAGGAAAATCCCCCTTTGTCATGTGCAGTTGTAGGCTAGTCTTGGTTAATAATGCTTAAGCAAGACATAAAAATTTTTCTTTCCAGCGAATCAAATATTTATACCAGGACAGTCTGTGCAGGCATGAAGGCTATGGCGTAAAACATTGCAAAATCCAAAGCACTACTCTGGCATATGGGCTTGCATCCCCAAGAGTGCTGCGTCGAATCGACGTACGGACTGAAGGGTAGTTACATTTTTGGAGAGGTGAACGTCAGTCTACACCGTAGCTACGCCATAGCCTCACACGTCGGTTACACCCTATCCATAACTGACGCCGTAGCTTTGCCACAGAAGCATAAATGGGCCTTTATACTGTACTCACATGGATTAACAGCAGAGGCGAAGAGATAAAAACAAAACAACATGGTGGGAAGAATCAATATAGAGGCCGCACAAATAGGCTAAATCATGGACTGGCTTTTAGTAATGTAGAAAACATATGCAGGCTGTTGCAAACATTATGACTCCTTCCTGATGTTAGTTAGTTAGGATCTTGAGGCTAACGGGACAACGAAAACAACAGAAATAAATTGTGAAAGCTACTACTATGATTATAGTAAACTAGTAGTAATTATGTAGTTACTACATAATAAATGCTTCAGTGGGTCCTATGAAGTACACTAGTAGGCAAATTGTAATAATGGTAAGGTAATGGTGTAGAATTAACACACACCAGTCAATACAGTAATGACTGAACTTGTGAAGCCAAACAGAGCTTTCAGACTAGAAAAAAGGTTACAGCCAGTTTGTTTAATTTGGCTTGCTTGCCTAATGCTTATATTATGTTTTCTTTGGGTTTATTTGTTGTTACATAATAACATTAATAGAATGGACAAAGTTAATGTAATTTCAATGCAATAAATCTACTTTGAGTATTTTTGTAGTCTGGTTTTAAGTGCAATCCATGCAGAAAATGTAGATTTTTCATTTCAGCTATAATAATAATAATAATAATAATAATAATAATAGAAAAATCGGTAGATATTTGGTATCGGCAAATATTTCCCACTAAATAAATTCTAATCGGTAGCTGTATCGGTTTCAAAAATCCCATGTCGGTATGGTTCTAGTGATAAATACTCCAGAAGAGTCTCTGAGAACACTCTGGACTCTTACAGAACAAGCTATAACAAAGAATTCAAAAACCAACTTATTTCATAACTGATTATTTAATCAGCTTCATTAACTCAAATTAGAGTAATGATTGTAAATTGTAGTATGAGACTAAATACTAGCAGATAACCACCAATATACAGTATATTATTAACTAGTGGTTTCACGTATCGTAGTTGATCCACGGTTTGGCATGTTATGAACCACAGATTAATTACAAATGTTATGACTGTGACTATGCTATGTGTGACATATTACTAGGATAGGGTTTAGGGTTAGTAAAAAAGTTTTTAATTGCGCTGTTAATTTTTTAAGTAATAATTCCCTAAATCTCCAGTTGCAGTAAAAAAAAAGAAGTTTGGAATGCTGAATATTAAGTGTTCATGTGATCAGGGCATGTTAAACAAGCAGAACGCACAAGACAGATGAACGCAGGACTTTAAGATAAACTGCCAGGTTTTTTTTTGTTTTTTTTTTGGTTGCCTTTTCCAGACAAAATCCCGCAGATCTCTGCCGCCACACGGGAGATCCGGTCGTTCCCTCCAAAACGAACATAAACGGCGTACACAGTCACGTACCATAACTCGAAACATGAACATGAACAATAACCTGCAACGCCCTGCCGCGCGTCACCATTCTATACGCCCTCACACCCACACGGCTGATGACAATCAGCTGATTGCACGTGTGGGTGCGAAGCGCTGGCGACGCGCCCGTAACTCTGGACGTTACACGTCCGCTCATTTGTATATTGATGGAGTCATCGCATATTAATTTGAAACTCAAAACACCACAGCGGCCAACCCCCCCCCCCCCCCCAAATCTGATAAATTAAATACAGGTAAAATCAATCCATAATATTTAATTAGTACACTCAATCTAAACAACCAAAAATAGAATATCTTATTATTATTATTATTATTATTATTATTATTGGTACAGGCTTCTTTTTTAACTTGATATTTCACTGATTTGTGAACATTGACGGGACAGCAACTTTCAAAGAGATCTGAAATGGGTCACTGTGACAGGAACATTTCCTGCCTATCCAATGGAACCAATCGGCAGAAGTAATCTTTTAAATTGCTCCTTTTCTCTCGACACATTCATCCATCAACCTTAAAATATTAGCTTCTCTGAGCATTGTAGCAATAAAGCCAACAGCTAGTCTAAAACGAAGACGTTGCTGACCTTGTAACTGTCAGCTAGGCCAGTAGCGTGGGTGCTATTCAGTCAAAACACAACAAAACTAGTGCACTGTGTCATACATGCTCTAAGCTATTCATTGGTAACCTATTTATCTTGCTTAATCTTACCCTCCATAGGCGCCAAAGGTGAAGCTTCGTTCCCTTTGAGACATGCTGCTGTGAGACTTTCCAGAAACACAGGTGGATTTACAGTATGTTGCAGCTCTGAGATAGGAACAGCCAATACCTCAATCTATCCCCATCTCTATTCCTCTCTCTCTCTTCACAACATCCCCCTCCCAACCCTTTCTTTGGCTCAGACCCCCAGTATGAAAACATAGAAGCTGATTGAGAGAGACCATGTTTTCCCAAAGTACATTCTGTGTGTGAACACATCCCCTGCCTTCTCTCTTTGCTCTCTTGTCTAAGTAGCTCCTGTTGCTCTTAGTCTAAGCAAAAGGTGCGTCCGATCATTCTGTTGTCTTGGTAACAGGCAGGTTGCCCTCTTCAGCACACTCACACCGATTAGAAACTCATTTCTGCCAGTGTGTGTACATAAAACATCATCCTTTTAAGGCCATCCAGGAATACACTATTTTCGGATGTAAAGCTGTGCTAACAAATGACCCAACTGTGCAACCAAAACATGTCTCTTAGCCATAAACAGGGTCGGGAAGTAACTGATTACATGTCATCAAAAATCAGTAACTGTAATCCATTATAGTTACTAGCTAAAATAGTGGAATCATATTATTATTATTTTTTTTATTTGATGATTACTGTACTTCTAAGATTACTTTCAAATTGAAAAGTGAAGTTTGCAGAAAAAAAATAGCTCTTATTAAACTTTCATTAACATCAATCAATAATTGAAATAGTCTTACTTAAATCAAACAAAAACAGTCACAAAAACAAAGATTTGGCGCACCAACACAGTAAATTGCTATGGGTGGCAATTTAAAGAACTATGTTTAAGGAGTAAAATAATCTAAAAGTAATGAACATTTATCAGATTATGTTACTAAATGTATGTAATCCAAAAATGATGCCACTGATTATAATTGTTGTCTGTAACTAGTAACTAAAGGATTATTCAAAAAGTAACCTCTAGGGTTGAGCTGATGGCTGACAGACATCACGATGTTGAGCAGGTATCGTGATTAAAAAAAGTGTCAAAGCAGTGTTCAGATTAAGAACGCAAAGAGAAATATCTATTGAAACACTGCGTAATAATCTTTCCGTTAAAGGCTCACCGAATTGCTGTGATCAGGATAATCAGGATCACCATCTCGTCCCATCTCACACAACACACACGCACAGAAACATACAGTATTGCAGCTCATGTCCTGGCTGTCAATAATTTGTAACTTTATTCTACTCAGGGAGTAGAATAAAGTCCCCACACCCGCCCAGGGAATGAGGCGCCGGACGGTTGGACGAGAGGGTCGCCTCACTGCGCCTACCGGTTGTGTGGGGGAAGGAACTCTGACTGTCTGTGCATATGCACCAAACAGCAGTTCGGAGTATCCGGCCTTAATGGAGACCCTGAATGGAATACTGTATGAGGCTCAAGTAAGGGACTCCATAGTTCTGCTGGGAGACTTTAACGCACACCTGGGCAATGATGGAGAAACTTGGAGAGGTGTGTTTGTGAGGAACGGCCTCCCTGATCTAAACTCAAGTGAGTCTAGACCCCGGGTGAGTAGGGGAGGGTGGGCATGTCATTTACTGTAGGCCAAGTCATTTATGAAATACTACTTCTGTTTTATAGATAGTCATTGATGTATAAGTAGTCACACTTTATTTTGTTTACATTTTAATTATTTAGACTAAGGAAATGTTTAGAAAAATTTATATTTCCGTAGCCTAAGCTATATTGCCGCCGCCCCCCGATGGCATCGTTCATCCCAATGTTTCACTGTAGACATCTTCCGATGCCATTTTGGTAGACATTGCCCAACTCTCTATAACCTAACCAACCCTGGCGATACATTTTAACACCGCAAATAAATTATGCTTTTAAACGTGAAAAAAAAGTAATTCTACTCGCCAGCTTGCTGATGACGTAAGACCAGTTTACCTTCACCCACACAGTATTAGGTATTGTATAATGTTATTCCTATTTTAAATACAAAAAACTACAATATGCAAACCAATGTCCTTGTCTGCCCTGTCTTAAGGCTGGGCTTATACACATTTCTGCTTCACGCAGTGTAAACAAGATGAAAATCTCATGCTATAGCCCTCATCACTACCGCTGATTCACCCTCAATGAATGACCTTGTTTCTCTAGGGGCTCTAGCCAACTCCCATCTCTAAAAAAGCTGTTCTGAGCCTCCCATGTCCCCCTCCACAGACCCACAAATGTAACAATTTCAACCTTTGAGCTGGTGTCTACATGTCTCCTAATACCACACAACACCATACAAGCAATGGCGGATGGATGAAGCTTAAACAGTAGGAGACATTTCACTCGTGTTTAAAAGTTCCAATTTTCATATTAATAAATGTATGTTTTGCTCTGGTTGGCTCTGGTTGTTCTGTTTATAAATAAATTACCCTACTGTATGTCTAGTCAACCAGACATAAAGGCAGAGATAGGCAGAATTCTAGCCCTTTTGGCCCGTTTTCTTTTTTTTTTTAAATCGATTGTTTCTTTTGAATGAATCACCTACAGAATTATTGTTTTTCAATCAGACCCCTCATTTCATCTTCCCTTGTGTGTTGGCCTGCTCTCGCCTCTTCTGCTCCTGGTCTGTTTTTTTCCTCTTCTCCGCCTCCTCCAGATTGATAAACACAAAATCAGCGCCATTTATTACAGTCAAAAGAACACAGACACTTACTATCTGCCATTGTAGGAGAATAACCCAGTCCCCTACTGATTCACATGCTCTGTTATACAGTATACTATGGCCAATAGCTCCGTCATCAAACTATTATATTACATATTTTATCCTAAACGGCACTCTTATGTAATTGTTCTGAGGGGGAATCACAGCTAAAAGTAATATTGCAAACAGCACATCAGCCCAGCAGCCTCTTCATTGCTGGCAGCGTGATTTATATGGTAATGACCTAAGAAATGAAAACACTCCATTTGTTGCACTTATTTTGAAGTTGGTTAGATAAAAGATGAAATGCAAAATTGCCACACATCAAAGTCAGGCCGGGACAAACAGGACAGAAATGGAAAGCAGTTCTCACATTATTTGCTTTACATAACACACCGAAATGTAAACAGAAGCCAGGCACAACGGCTACAGAAAAGACTATAATCATTTTCAAACCCATTTTTGCTGTATTTAATGTAGCACTAGGTGGCATACCAACTTGCACCTGGCCTCTAGGCTTCATTATAGTATTCAAGTACTGCCCACCTCCAGGCTTCATTATAGTATTCAAGTACTGCCCACCTCCAGGCTTCATTATAGTATTCAGGTCTTGCCCACATCCATGTGCCTATGTGTATGTGTGAGCAAATGTGGCATCCAATCATGTCCCTTCGATGTCCATTCAAACACAACCACTAGGTTTGTTTGTTTGTTTATTATCCCCATTAGCTAACGTTGCGACAAGAGCTGTTCTTCCTTGGGTCCAACACCTAAAAAACATGACAAGTTTACACAAAACACATTATGTAACAACATTACACGTAGGTGGAGTAGCTTTTGCTAAAAGTTATTTAATTTTTGACAGGAGACAAAACACTAGTTTAGGGAATTAGGGAAATGTTCTAATGCTTGTTGAAATTGTGTAATTATACTAGACTATATATACTATATAATCATATAAGTTACTATCAGGGTCATTTACAAATAAAGTTTTTAAAAGTGCAAAGCGCACGCGACAATGATAGGGGTCCAAGCACGCTGTGAATTTGAGGACCCTTGAAGAGAATATGCTAACAGAAGTTTTAGTAAAGATTTCATAGCAAGAAATGGATGTCACAAAAATATAAAGAAAGCTTTGAACTCACAACTGTCAAAGTTGTGACAGTTTATAAACCTTTACGCTCTCAAATATTGTTCACAAATATGTCTAAGAGGGTTGCATAAAAAATCTTTTACCAACTTTCTGTTATCATGGTATGTAGATGATGTGTACCAAATTTCGTGAGATTTGGATGAGCGGTCTCAGACTAGTTCATTTTGAGTTAGCATTCATTTTCTGGGAAATAGTGCAAAATTGAACTTTTTTTAGAGCAGAAGACCAGTGAAGAAAAGATGCAGAATACTTGAGAGATATAAAAGAAGAAAGAATGTTGAATATAGATTATGCTGTTTTTGATATATATGCAAAAATGTAAAAGTGGTTATTATAGCGCCACCTATGGGCACAGTATCTCCGTTTTTGGGGTCTGAGTAGTGGGGGCACTACTCTTCAGTGCTTGGACCCATAAAAAAAGAATACATTTTGAAAACATTTCTAAAGTTAAGTGTTTTGTAAAAATTAGATTATGTGGTTTGTGCAATAAAATAATATTGTTTGTCATCTTAACCCTCTGAACCCTAAGGGTCTTTTGACTGTTTTTCATTTCTTTGATATTATGGCTTCTAAAAGCATTTCTGTAATAGGTATAATCAAGTGTTTTATGTCTCTGATATCAGCACCCTCAGCAAGTGAAACCTAAATGCTAATAAATTGTTTCCAGGGGACATTTTACAAGGGTACACACGTGTCTTGTTTTGATTCATTGGCTCATTTGGCCAAAGTTCAAAGTTAAAATTCCAGTTGCAATTCTAGGCACGACTTGGTTATGGTGTTGCAAAGTCCCTGTTATGTGGAATAACACAAGACATATGTCATCTCTTCAGCAGTGTATGGATTATGAGGGGGAAAAAGTGAGTCTGTATCTGTTACCATTCTGAATATATGACACGAAATATAAACCTATGCCATGAGTAAAAAAGAGAATCCATTATGAAAGGCATATTTAATGTCAGCCGTGTTGTAGAGCCCACACTATGCCAATAAAGACAATATATACCAATCTCTTCAGTGGAATGTCAGGATTATGCAGAAAAAAACCTGAGCTTCTAGCATTTACCATTATGATACGAAACATAGACCTATGCAAAATCTGCGCCAACGCAGATGTCGGGTTTAGAGGGTTAATAAAGTGTTGTATTTAATATATAAACATACACTGCCGTCATTCGGTACAACTCTGAAGTCATTCAATACAACCAGAAATTCAGAATAACCGAATTACATTTTTGGTTATACCGAATTACCATTTTAAATCAACCAGTGATAACACGCTAAATTATCTATAGCTAGTTATCTATGCTACAACTTTGACCTAGCATGCAAAAGGACATTTTCCTTGTCTTACAGCAGTTGTACAGAATTGCCTGATATTTCGGGACATGTGTATGAGCAAGTGAAAACGTGAATTTGTCAAATAGTTAAGGGAGTTAATTACTTTGCTTCACATTCACATGGTCATTTGCAGGTGTCTGAATTATGTCACATCCTGCTACATAATTTTGATTACATGACTTGAACCAAAATGGTGTTAAGAGTTAGGAGTCTGGGTTAGTGATTAAAAATGAATCACGCACACCAAATTGAGTAGAGTAGTCTGTCTTCCCATGTTTCTCTCAATATCCCACCAGAGTGTCTCTTGTCCAGTTTTAGAGCAATGACTCACAGCCATCATCATCATTGCAAGTGGCCCAATGACTTCCTGTCTCACCTCCAAAGATTCAATTGGGTCTGGCAGGACCAGTGCCAGCCGAATCCAATTAGGAGGCTGAAGGAGATGTGAGGACTGTTTCTGTCTTCACAGTGTCCCTACCAATGTCCTTCTACTCCTGGACATTGTTATGGCACATGCTCATCACTTGTCAATCCTATAGTGATTGTCAGATGTCTGCAGTTCCCATATACAAATATTTAAAAGTTGTTATTCCTGTATGTCACTATATAATAATTGGAAAATTACTGTTTAGCAACCTACAAGGATATTTGTGCCAAAGGTACAAATACCTGGTTCAATGTCTATGGGATTACGGTGCTCGATTGGCCAGCAAACTCGCCTGACATGAACCCCATAGAATATTTATATGGTTGAGGAAGAGGAATATGAGAGACAGAATACCCAACAACGCAAACAAGTTGAAGGCTGATATCGAAGCAATCTGGGCTTCCATAAAACTTCAGCAGTTCAACAGGCTGATCGACTCCATGCCACGCCGCATATATGCAATTCCTAGATAAAATTCCTTTCTCCACTGGTCATTCTATTTTTCTGAGATACTGAATATGGGGTTTTCATGATCTGTAAACCATAATCAAGATTAAAACAAATACATGATTTCACTTTCTGTGTAATTAATCCATGATTTGATTTTCACCTTGTCAATTGAATTAATGAAATTACTTCAACTTTTCCACAATATTCTAATTTATTGAGATGCACCTGTAGTAGGCCTAGTATCCCACAGGCAACCTCCATTATGTGCATTCCAGCTTTTCTACTTCTCATTCATAGTGAATTGACCGTGAATGGGTGCAGTCAGGCAGTCCTGCCTTCTCATCTGATAATGACAATGAAATGTCAAGTCTGCAACAACGATCTGACAAAGCCAGGCTTCTGCTGACAAAACTGTCATGGATGCTTCAGGTTAATGTATCCTCAATTGCCCCCTACTCCCAATTTAGTTTCCCCATACTGTCTGAAGATGCTCTCCTCTCCAAAAAAGAAAAGAAGCCCTGAACTAGGGTGCTTTAAATAGTTTCCGTTCACTTTTCCTACTTGAGAGACAGCAGGACTGGCTGGCCAGCTAACTGTCTAGCTGGAGAGCCCATCTGAAGAAGTCCGACATGGAGGACCTGACATACAGAGATCCAGCGTAATGAGATGGGTTTATCACCGAGAACACCTATCTCTGTCACAATACAATAAGACACAAGACACAATAGAGAGAGCGTTGAAGAACCTGCATATTGCCTAATGCAACCAAGAAATATTAAGGGAATGTTAAACATTTTGAAATTAAAAATAATTTTAAAATAATTCAGATACTGTACAACTTTTCTGTTATATGTGGAGCTTACAAAGTCAGGATGGTCTTACTAGGCTTATACATCTGGGGGTAATTATTTCTGAAAATAATTAATTTCTTAAACCTTAATTACTTCAGAATAAAATATACATTCAAAGATCTACAGACAATGCATGATGAATTTGCAGAAACAAATCAAACAAATTGTTTTATCAAGGAAAAACCCATGTCATATTGTCTTTAAAAAATATTTGTTTGTGCGGAGATGATTCTCCTAGAGGATTCTTTTGGAATAGTCAACTAGCATGTCTTCCCCTCTGGAAATGGAAGAGGAAGCCTCAGATCCATTAAATATTTACCAGCTGTGTGCACAGCGACACCTCTGACATGATCGCAAGGACAATAGACTACTAGGCCTTTAGAGGCCTGAAATAGTCTAGTCACAAGTAAATTCTACAGCAAACAGAACCATATCATATCTTTACGAATCAAGACTTTTCTTAAAATGCCAGTTGAAGGTCTACAATAAAATTAGGCTCATACAACAGCTGAAATAAATTGCTTCTCTTCAGATTCTTGCTTAGTGAGGTTTTTAGTAACAGATTTACAACCAAGCATCACCAAACAGTGAAGGAAGTATAATTCAGTATTTAATTTATGTCATGCCTTCAAATCATTATTTTACTTATCTCAGTCAAAGGCTAAAATGAAGTAGAAAATAACCAGCAACCTTCATTTGAAGCTGTGATGCTTATGAAAGCAGCTAGAAATGGCAAGAGTAAATACAGGAGAAAAGTCAAATGAGGTGAAGAACTAATTATAAATGTTTACTATTCTGCCCCTCTTGCTGTTCAGAGGTACTAATGTGTTCCCTGTTGGTGCTGAAGGTCTCAGGGGGTTGTCTGAGAAGCATGTATAGGATAGAGAACTTCAATGCACTATAGGCAGTGAATAAAAAAAAACATTCTGCCATAGTTTAAAAACAGAGAGAAAGACAGGTCATGAAAAAGCATTTGTATGCCTCCTTTATCTTCAAGGCTCTGACACTATCTGTCTTGCTATATTCCATCTTATAGAGACTAAGTACCGTAACATCATTATGGAATTGAACCTGTTCCATAAACCACAGCAACAAATGAGATTTTCTGTCCGTCAGGCAGGCAGAGGTTATGAGGGGCTGACATTGTCTGAGTCTCTCATCGAAGGCAGACAGAATCCAGCAGGAAGTCAGGAGGCTATTCTTGTCCTCTATCGCCGGGCTCCTCTAGATTTGGATGTCATGAATTTCACAACTACTCTCCGGGCCATAATAACATAAAAGGAGGCAACATAAACAGCAGAAAATAACATAAATGTATAGAGGGTAGAGATGTCACGATACTAGAAATTTTGTATTCGATACCAATACCAGTGAAATTCCACGGTTCTCGATACTATTTTCGATACTATATATACACACACACACACATATACATATATACACTCACTCACAATGCTGGTGGGTTTTCTATGTGCCATGGGATTGATATAGACTACTGTAATGTTGTTTATACAGAGCATGCGTGGTCTAATGTCCGGTGCCTATTGAAATTAATGACAAGTCTGTGGCTTTACCTTCTTGGGGCTCGGAGCCCGCACGAGTGTGGTCCTAGGTCGCGACATGCCTATATTTGAATCGCTTCAAGGTTGATTCGCCAGGTGCTTTCGCCAGGCCATTAAATAGGTTTACCCAATCACAACGAGCCATATGTCACATGACAATAACAGAACTGTTTACTTTCTACTCAGTCGGAAATAAAATGGAAGGTTCAAAGGCACCCTTTGCATAGCCCAATGTTTTGTGTGAAAATTATTATCTGATCATCCGCCTGGAGTGCTACTTGCTGTGTTTCTTTTTGATGATTTGAGGCGGAGCTGCAGCTGCACTTGCCGCCAGGTTGGATCCCCGGTACCCACGGTATAGCTACAAAATTGAGTACAGTAATGTTTTCAGAATTTTGGCTTCGACTTGGTAATGAAGTACCAGTTCTGGTGACATCTCTAATAGAGGGAACAAACTATTGGAAATGTATAATTTGATCAAGAGAGTGTATGTGTGTGTGAGAATTGTAAAATACTGTAGCAAACCTTTATTCAATAAACTAGGATATTAATGTAGACCATACATTAATGCATCCATCGCCATCAAAGAACTCCTTGTAGATCTCCTCGTCCTCGCGGAAGTAGTTGTCAATTGTCAGTTAATGCACTGAATGAGGGTAAACTCACATACTGTTTTGAGTTAAATACATTTTCATTTACTTAACATGTTTACCGTAGCCTGGTGTAACCAGACCATATTCAATTTGTGAATAGGTCTGGCTACGCTCCATTGGGAAGTGTTCCCAGTCATATCCTCCTACTTGGTGTAGAGCTCTGGTTAATTTTGAAACTATTGGACAGCGCTGAACCAATCGCATTGCTACAAGTGTTTTGATCGTTCTACCACCATTTGGAAACACGCTTGACTTCAACGTCATCTCACTAACCCATGCTTATTGGGCCGCCACCAGTGTGGCTGTGCAACGATAATGTGATCAGGGTAAAGGCATACATTACAATCATGAAAAGGGGGTAAGTCTCCACACAAGCAGTTTGCAATGATAATTTATAGTCCGTGTACACAAACGTAGTCCTAGTGCATTGCCCCTGTGAAACAGGCAGGTAGCCCACTCAGTGTTAGAGAACAATGTGCTGGAGACCATTAAAAGTATAGGAGGAGGAGAAAATATGAAGATAAGGAGAGCGAAGCAAAGCTTATTATTCACAGAACCAGGTAGTGATTTGAGGATGAGGGAGAGAGTCCTGAGGGCCCTGATCCCTCCCCCCACCAATGAATCCCACTCAGATTAATGACTTTTCAGGCGGCATGTGAGGATCCTGCACTGCTGAGGGGTTAGTGGTGGCTAGGGGGCGTGTCTACTCCTGCTGACACAGGCATGCCAA
>JAODUK010000008.1:811691-830484 GCA_027564635.1 Typhlichthys eigenmanni | reverse complement strand
GAGAGAGAGAGTGAGAGAGAGAGAGAGAGAGAGAGAGAGAGAGAGAGAGAGAGAGAGAGAGAGAGAGAGAGAGGGGTCCTGTCTCACGACCTCTCCATCGTTCCCAGCCTTGGACAAAGACTGAAAGACCATATGTGAATATCAGAATTGAGGTATGATATTTAGGCCCAATGAATTTAGGCTACTGTAGGCATATATCTTTTTTTTTATCAATATTGGCATAATACTGATTAATTGACACATTGTGCTATAGCAGATAGCAGAACATAGAATGGTGCATTAAAAATTGAATTATGTCAAATTATTTAGCCTAGAATCTTGGCCACATGTTAGCTCCTGAAAAAGTATAAACTATACCAACCATAGGTCTACTTTTATAACCTGTAGGCTTACATTGTAACTGTCCTTGGCAATTTAGCTCAAATAAATTGCCACTTGGCTAAAATAACATTGGACACATTTTGGAATGTAACCGATATTCTCTGTCAGAAACTGTAAAAAACATTTTGCAATATGATTATCTTATTATAGGCTTGGGCTAGAGTATATTGTAAATAGTCTAATATCGCTGCTTCTTATATAGCCTTTCTGTCAGCTTGTGTTATTGAAGAAGGTGGGGGGTTCCGCCATTACAGGCTGAGCAGCTGCACTGAGCTTCAGCACAGATAGTCTGTGGGAGTCATGTTATGATACAGCATCATGGCCGCTGTTGAGGACAGGGTAAAGCCTAAGCAAGGCAGGGGCGAGACGCTTGAACTATAGGCTACAAAAGATATGAGTTCATATGGAAAATGTATTTAACTGTGGTGTAATTTTAGTAGAGCTGACAAATTTGCATGTTAAAACAAATCAATTAGGCACATTGCCAAACAATTTTTACTTGACATTTTGTCTTATTTTTCTAGCCTCTTAGCCTATAATAGACTATGCTAAACCGGCAAACTATATCCTATTTTATTATAGGATTATTTTCATTTGGATATATGCTATTCATAAAACATCTAAATTTCTGACATAAAATATTGAAAGAATTTAGACATAATTAGAGGGTAACCTACCTTGTAGGTTATATTCATATTTTGTTGTAGTTATAATTTGTCCCCTTAAAATAGTGACAGGAAATAGCTAAAACAACAAGTTTACCATTTTTTTTGTCACCTAAATTAGGCAATTCAAAATATAAAATTTGATAAATTACCATTTTCAAAAGTAACAAATATCCTATATCTTGCTTGTCTTGATGCATTTCAAATGTAGCCTATTGATGACTAATACTTTAATTAATGTAGTCCAATTAATTATGCTATGATAATAGGCTATATGTTCATACTGAAATAGGCCTAGCCTAGGCCTATATGATGACCTTTTGATACAGTAACCTAGTTTATATGCTTACCTATACAGTGACCACCTTATTTTATAGCTTGTTGTATAAAATAACGTTATGTCGTTAGAACTACGATATAGCTCATAATTGGTGTTCATGGAGCCTGCCTCATATGTGTTGTTACAGTAATAGACCAATAGGTGTCGCTGGAGACTTGCATTATGCAAAGGAGCTCTTTTCAGACCCATGCAATAGGCTACTCTAACATAACATGGTACTGTCTTGTTTCATGCCTTTCATGTTTCATGACAGAAAGTCAATAGGCATACATTGTAGCCAGCATTTAGCAAATGTAGGCTGACCCATCAATAGTTTTGTCATGTGAGTAAAACTATAGCCTGATGTATTTTTACAATCTCTGTGTCAACTCCGTTCAAAATCCATATTAATTTGAATTTCCCGTGATGAGTAGTTAAAAAAAAATACAAACATTTGTCCAAACAACAATAATATAATAATACAGAGTTGTCACAAATAAAAATTATTTATAATTCTAAAGGATCCTTTGCCCAAACCAGGGTTAATTTGATACAAATTCTGATTAACCGGTGGTTTGGGCCATACATTAAATATGTATCATTGAGCATATTTTAATGTCCAGTATTATATATCTATCGTATAGCTCACATCAAACTAAATCAAACTAACCATGTTTATATTGTATATATATGTGTAGAATGGCATTTCTGATATGTCTCATGCAAAGGGACAGTAGGCATTTAGGCTCCTTATAAACACAATCCATGTGTTTGATTTTAGGCTATAGCATATATAATTAATGTCATTATTTCAAGTAGACCTTTAGTCAAATGTGCATGTTTTTGTATTTGGTTAAAGGATAATTGCAATTCGTCTAGAATAAAGCATATGTAAATCTATGGAGTCATGGGCTAAAAGAGATGATGTAGTTTGTTTCATATACCTTAGCAACACATTAACACAAAATATAATTTACTAATGTATTTGAGGTGTTGTTTGTCGTCAAAGGATTAAAACAAGTGTTAAAAGTTTACTTTGCATTTTTTCACCATGTTGTTGATTTGAGAATGTTTCGTCTGGCTCTAACCTCAGAATTTTTACTCTCACCACAGTGAAATAAAATGATTTAATGTGGTGGCTCTTACATGTGCCCTCCATTTTCGCAAAGGGCTTTGGTTTCAGACATTCTTGTAAGCTGCTCAAGTCCAAGAGCACGTTTCAAAATCGTGAACTGAAAAAAAAAATAAAGAAAAAAAGAATGGATTCCCTTTCGCTATATTTTCCACCGCTTCCAAATAGTGTCTCCAAAAAAGGTAGGCTATAGGAGATGCGAAGGGTTAGAGAGGCAGGTTGAGCTGAATACAATTCTCTAGCCTCGAATCGTAGTTGCTATCCAAACACAAATAAACAGAGAAGAACATTGGAGTTAATCACAGGCAGAAGGCGTGTCTGAGGGCGGGCTGCGTGCACCAGAGCCCCGAGCCCTGAAAAGTGAGGGACCTGTGATCATTACGCACACTCTAGCCCAACTCCGAGCGCTACGCGGGACTCGCGCCGCTAGCTCCTGCAACTCCAAAAGAGCGCACTTCGTGTCCATTTCTCTTTGCTTTTCGCTTCTTTGCAACTTTGCGCCAAGTCCGAGAAAACAAAGTGCGAATGTATGGCTACGTGAAAGTTTCGTGGACGAACTTGGAAAACTTTTGCTGACGCTTTATTGGAGCTCGACGCCTTTAGTGATTGTGGATTACTGATACACTGCAGAACTCTGCAGTGCGGGTGACCTTTGGCAGCTTTTTATTGGGGGTAAGATTCAACCTCGAAGAGAGTAGACTACTGTCCGCAGCATGTTACATTGCTGAAATACACAGTGGTCCAATAGACTCGCCACTGTTTTCAAAATCCAAGCTCTATTAGTTGCAATGAATATAGTGTATAACGTGTTTCGTATGTACAAACCAACGTAGGGAACATGGCAATGGCAATATGCTACTGCTATAAACGTGTTTTTTTAAGTCCAAAGGTTGACAGCAGTATAGACTGAACAAAGTTGCTGGGAGTGAAGAACTTGATGCCTTGTGTTCACTTGCGTTGCACCTGTGCAAAACTCACAAAATATTGTCAGTACAGGGAAAGGTCCACTGTTTACAACTAGAAACAAAAGTAGGTCTATATGCATAATAGTCTGCAAAAATGTGGGGTTCTAAAACACCTGACATATAACTGGTGCACCAACTCAGATGGCAAGCAATCAGTAGAAATGATCTTACCTTCTCAAAGTGTGAATAATGACTTACTCTCTATAACGTTTTCAACTAGTATATTTCATTATGTAGACCTCATTAAAACAAGCGTTATTGTATCATGTTCCAAAAATAAATAAAACATAAAAACAACCACATCAAAAATTCCTTGCAAAACCAAAATATTAATATCATACAAATGTGGCTACCTTTGGGTTGAAGGCTTAGTGCCACTATTGTGCCCACCATCCAGGAGACATTAACTTCTTCTGTGTGGGAAAACATAACTTTTCACCCAGGCAGTGAGTGCCACTTTCACATGTTAATTCAGATGTCTTTACATTCTATATCCTTAATTTGTGTTCATAAAGATTTAAACGTATTAATCTTAAGCGTCTATGGCATTTTCATAAGGGATCTAGTAAGTAAAAAAACTGAAACCATTGGGTACCACATTTATTTATTTTTATTTATAAAACAAACAAAATGCCTGTATTTTTAGTAAAGAAATAAATATTTTTTATCGGGATTGAAAACGATTCTGTCATAGGCGTGTGCGAACAGCAGTGTAAAATGTATGAATCATCTGTTTGTACATTTTGTGAATAATCTCAAATGCATTTACAGTAATAACATTGTTATCAGTGTAAAATAGGCTACATTTCCACTGTCACAAGCGATAATAATCTATGTAATTGCCTCGCGCAGTTAGAATTTACATAGGTAATCACTATAGCCTATTCAAAAATCTTATCAGTTATGTTTGAAACTAAAGCATGAGTTAAACTGCACTTTATGTTTAATGTATCTGGGCATTTAAAAATATGTTATCGAAAATGATAAACAGTTCCAATAATTTAAAACTGATCGTTGATGATTTATTAACTGATATCTATTCCCAATTTTAATGTCCAATATTTGGATTGTAGGCTACTGCTGATCATTACATTTCAAATATAACAAATTATAGTCAATCTTAAACGCGCTCCTCGTTGCTTTGAGTACCATAGCTGCTATACTTTCATGTAACAAGAAGTTTTATGCAGAAAACTCATTGCTGTGTATTATTTTTTTCACCAAATGTAGGGTTCCAATTGTGTCTTGAGCAAAGGCCTGCGCCTTGACGACCTTCGCCGAGATGGGGAGCAAAGCCCTACCCGCGCCGATTCCCCTGCACCCGTCCCTCCAGCTGACCAACTACTCCTTCCTGCAGGCTGTCAACACGTTCCCCGCCGCCGTCGACCAGCTCCAGGGACTGTACGGCCTCAGCGCCGTACAGACCATGCACATGAACCACTGGACACTTGGCTATCCGCACATGCAAGGACTGAGATCAACAATAACTGAGATGGCAGCTGCCCAGGGTCTGATTGACCCAAGGTTTCCCTTCCCTGCCTTACCATTCGCAGCAGCGGCCCAGCTTTTCCACCCAAAACAAGGTGCCGTTACGCACGTGATCCCTTCGCTGCACAAGGACAGGCCGAGGTTTGACTTTGCAAACCTCGCCGTCGCTGCTACGCAGGAGGACCCACCGAAAGTTGCAGACCTGGCAAAGCTGACAGCGGGACTCGGGGGCACGATCTCTGAGCTGAGCAAGCTGTCCCCGGACAGAAAACCCACTCGGGGCAGGCTTCCTTCCAAAACGAAAAAGGAATTTATTTGTAAGTTCTGTGGCAGGCATTTCACAAAGTCATACAACCTTCTCATTCACGAGAGGACCCACACAGACGAGCGGCCTTATACCTGTGACATTTGCCACAAGGCCTTCAGAAGACAAGATCATCTCAGAGATCACAGGTAAGAACCATAAGAGATTATTAACGCTTGTTGTTGCAGTTATTACTGCGCCGTTATATCAAAATACAATTAATTCATTCGTTCTCTGGGAACATGTCCATCAATCGCTAATATGCAGGTTACTTTATAGCATGCACACTTCAATAATTACAGTTTTTGCTGACAGACCTGTTACCCATGTTTTCTCCATGAGGGCGCCAAAGTACTACAACGTTCAGAATTTCATTTGAGAAAGAAACTACAGTTTAGCTACACTACGAACATACAGAGTAAAGAGTTACAAATAAACCAAACGATATACGAACAGAGGTTTAATCACGTTATTCTGTTTTACAGATACATACACTCCAAGGAAAAGCCATTCAAATGTCAAGAATGTGGAAAAGGATTTTGCCAATCTCGAACTCTAGCTGTCCATAAAACCTTACATATGCAGGTAAGTTATTTTATCAGAATAACAATAATATAGGCATAGCTTTCATGGATTTACATACGGTGTGAGATGTCTCCTGAAAATCAAAATCCACCTGCTATAGGATACCGTAATGCATGCTTGGGGACATTGATAACTTCAACAGCGCAGAACGAAGTCATGGTGCAAACATAAAATCTAAATAAAACAATATACCTAATTAATATATGAATTGACACATAATTAAATGTGAAAACATAATAAAATAAAATATGATTTAAATAAATACATATGCAATTAAAGGGAATAATCATTTGCTTGCTTTAAATCTAAACAGGAGTCTCCCCACAAATGCCCCACATGCGGAAGAACCTTTAATCAAAGAAGTAACCTGAAAACTCACCTTCTCACCCATACAGACATCAAGCCCTACAGCTGTGACCGCTGCGGAAAGGTGTTTCGGCGCAACTGTGACTTGCGACGGCACAGTTTAACGCACACACCTCATCAGGACTACTAGGCAAGATGGCTGGACAAGACAGCTATACAAACAAACAAATAACAATGGACAAAATGGAAGAAGACAAGCCATCTGTTTTGTGGTTTTTGTTTTGTTCAAAGACAATCTTGAAATGAAGACACTTTACAATACATTTCTTAACAATTGGACTGTTTCCACCTCATTCGAAGCGCGGTGGAGCTGCAGTGACATCTTTCTCATATCACTTGTACATTTTACCATGTAAATAATGTTTTATTTTTTATTTTTTCTGACCTTGAAATGAATAAGTTGTTAAAAGCAGTCATGAGTTTATAAAGTATGTTAATTTGTATTTTAGAAATAAAGGAAGTAAAATATTTTCATTGGAAAGGTTGCATTTTTTCCTGTTTTGCCAACTATGTTCGACCCTGTATGAAGATTTATAGCAGGCTGATACACTTGGGCAGTTAGGCTATTTATCATTGGTCACCACAGCATAACAGAGACTATGAGATATATAGGCCTATAGCCTATAATTATAGTTTGGCTAACTCAAATATCAAATGCATTTTATTCGTCTCATTGTGTCATATGACTGTATAGGCTACTGTGGGGCCTACTATTGAACTGCACGTGTAGACATATAGGTTTGTGGATAGGCTATTTTTTAATTACGCCAATATGGGTCCAATATCCTACATCTCATTAAAAAAGGATAGGCTATTTTTATTATAATTCTAGTTTTATTCGCTATTTCTTGAAAACACAATATTTTAGATTAGACTTTTGGAAATATGTATGCTATAATTAGCATATTGGGATAGCCTATACGCATTATTGACTTAGACTTTCTACTGCAGCATGCACTGACAAATGTAAATGCCTGCAACAGCTAAATTGCACCCAAACCATGTTTGATAGGCCTATTGGTTTTATGTTGATACTGTGAGTATTCGAAATACCAAATGAAATGTAAAGGCCCAAGAAAAACAGCTATCCTATTACATTGTCAGTACCGGTGCAGGCTAAATAAGCACCTCTTTTCTCTTTCCTTTCTCATCCAAGCAGCCTGTCACTTTCACTAAAATTGCCTATTTAAGGCTTAAGTGCCACGACTGCATGATATTAACTTGTTTATGGAAGAACAATTTGGTGTTAAAAATCGCACCCTTAATTGTACAGGCCTATTAACTTATATTATAAAATACACACACACCCTCTTTTTTTAAATAAATGTAATAAAACAATTAAGAACAATTAAGAACAATTAAGATAGGCTACGTTTAATTCAACATGTATCATCTTTGAATTCCCTATACTGCTATCAAAATATGTTCCAGCAAAAACAATTACGGAATAATGTTTTTTTTCATAAAGATTATTTTAAATTTGAGAATGCAAGTCTATAAATTGTGAAATAGGCAAGGCTATTATTACAATATTAGTAGTCCCTGCAATACCACGTCTACTACTAGCCAGCCTACTCTACTAATAGGCTACTACTTCTACTACTAATAATACTAATACTATTTAGAATAATATTAGGCTAATATTATTAATAGGCTAATAATAACATTACTACTACTACTACTACTACTACTAATAATAATAATAATAGTAATAATACAAGTATTAAAAATCGTAACTAGTTGAAAATAATATTTCTAAGACAAGTATGCATTTTTTTAGGTCATTCTGACCTATACGTTATGGGGTGCGATACAAACGCATATAGGCATAGACTAATACAGGCCTAACTGTAGGCTAGTTCTATAATAGAAATTAAAACAACGAAACTTTTATTAGCCTAGTTGAATTAACTTATACTACCAAATACTGTGGACTCGAATTATTGATAGGCTACATTATTTGATCTCTATAAACTGGATTATAGGCTGCTATAGTATAAACATTCAGTAGGCTATCTATTAGGCACTTAATATTAGTATCAGACTTAAAATAATTATTTATCCTAAACGTTAGACTATTTATTTTCATTTATAATCATCTAAAATACAATAATATGCAAACTCACCATACTCGTTTTTTTAGGCCTTTCTTATATTTAGCCTAACGTCATTGTGTGCAAAAATATGTTAGCCTTATGTGATAAACTTTAAAGTTAAGCATTTAGTATTAAGCATTAAGCAGACAAAAACTGTTCATTCGTATCCTACTGTGTAGCCTACATTTTCCATTAATTCTGCTATAAGGCTATGAATTAGGTTATTACGTTTATGTTATTAAATAATGTTATCATTGATGATTTTTCAAAACTATTATAGGCTGTAATGTTACAGTATTTATCATGCTGGTCAAGCTACTTAGGCTATAGCTATACATCTTTAATGTAGCCTAACGGGCCAAGGTAAAGAGTTTATATCAAGCACACATTTTGCACACCTGCACATATACGCAGGCAATGTATATGGCTAGCTGTTGTCACGTGGACTATGTCCACAAAGGTTTAAATTTGCTGGCTGAATCGAGGCAGGCCATTAACCGCAGTCATCTATTTCTTCTGCAAGACTCGGTTTAATAACACTCATGATGCCTATTGGTCCCCGATTTAATGCGGGCGGCAAATGTAACGTCTGACCTCATGGTATGTGAGACTGTAAATCTATTGATTATTATATTTTAAATGAGAATTATATTATTACCGGTATCTTAAGATAAATATAAAAAGCAGGTAGACCATTGACCATATAGCGTCTGTGAATTATGAATGATAGGCTATTACTAATTAAGCTTATTATATCATGCTGTTACAAAAAAAATAATAATAATAAAAAAAAAAAAAATAATAATAATAATAATAATAATAATAATAATAATAATAAACTAGAAAAATAAATAAATCGCCCAAATAAATAAATAGCCTAAATGAATATAGTAAAGAATGTTTATTATTTAGCTGATGCTAAATAATCCTCAAGGTGACCAAATTAATAGATGTAAGCCTAGCACACGTGTAACAAAGAATAGCCCTAATCATATTAGAAGGAATTAAATGTGTTAGGGCCTATATGATATTCTGATCTGTCCACAAATTCTAGAAGAAAATAACTTGAACGAAAGAAATTAAGAATCGCTTAGAAAAACATGCATGGATCATACCCTATTTGTCAGCTGTTTTTGATAAAGGGCCCAAGAAGGTCAGTTATGGATATAAAAGTAGGACTACCATGTAACAACACTTTCATTACCCTATATTTTACGTTTTCAAATAAAATATTTTATTCAACATTGTTGAGTGATTGTTGCACTGTTTAAATTATTGTACTCTGTATCATACTGACAGGAAAATAAAATACCTTAGTTTTGCACTGACAGGTAATTTTTTTATTTTCAGATTATTCAGTGTTAAAAAACGTTTCGTAGACTATTCTATTAGAATTATATATAATAGGCCTATACATGAGTGGATGGCATATCCTATTAGGCTATTGTTATTTTTCTGTGTATACTATATTTGCTCAAAGTTTATCCTTCTGTTTTCTTCTTATATATCCGTCCATAGATCTATTACTTATATATTTAGTGGAATATCTACACTGACAATCGAATGCAGAATTCCTCGCATACGAAAGGGGAGTTTCCAGTACTAAATAAGGTTTGAAGGCTGGGGAGGAAATGACGACATTCTAGTAAGGACAAGCGGAAGTGTGTAGATGTTTACCGATGACGTTTTGCTGAAAGCATTGAGGACTCTGGCTAACTTCAGCAACAATAACGGAATGAATTTGTTTTTGTAAACTTGGAATTCAAGAAGTGGCTGCAGGATAGCCGCTGTGGCAAAGTAAGCAGACCCCATTTTTCTGAGCAAACGTTATCTTTGGTTGCTGGTTGAAGGGAAGACATATTTCTAAGTAGTTAGCTTAGCATACATGCTGCTGTGTTCAGGACAGCACAGTACTGTTAGCCTGTCTTGCGGTTTGTAATAATAACTATTTAATAGTCTACTGACACTTTATTTCTGCTCTATTAAAAAATATATTACGTAACACTAAATAAGACTCCTTATTTGCGAATGTCGACTATTGGTTACACGTCTGCATCCAATCTAACGTTAGCTACGTTTGTTAGCATTTTGACATAGCCTGACATACAAGTCTGAATCTGTTTACCCTAACATTAAAACATTGTAACAGCTTCGTAGATTCACATGCAGTGTACGGTATAGGGAACTCTGTTGTTTGTTAATACAAAGGCGTTTTACACGGTGTTGTGTGCAGCAAGGCGCGGGTCTCAGAAGATTTAGTAGTTTCACAAGATTATCATGAAATGCATAAAACAAAGATCTCACTGTAGTAGTACAGACCTGATTCACATATTGTCCTTGAGTGTTTAGAAAGGCGTCCCCAATAAAATGTATTATTTATTTATTTATGTATTTATTATTATATAAACTCCACTTTTTAAAAATACATGGGTAAAGCCAACATAATGTAACATTATGACAGTAATACAGCAGCAGATCCACAGTGGCACATACTGTTGAGCATTATGTTAAAAAGGTAGATAAAAGACAAATTCAATGTTTATGACACGCTGAGAGACAGGATTTGTCTAGGCTATAGGCAAGCCATGTTAATTTATTTTGTAATTGAATCATTAATTGCATAAACATTTTCAGGACATTAACAGGATGTTGGAGTCTTATGTCACACCGCTCCTGATGAGCTATGTGAACAAATACATCAAGAATCTGAAGCCTTCTGATCTCCAGCTCTCTCTCTGGGGAGGAGATGTAGTGCTCAGCAAACTGGATTTAAAGCTGGATGTCCTGGAGCAGGTATGTGAGAGGCTAATAATCATATTTGTGGCAGTGTGTAAGATCAGGTATTAAGTGATTTGCAAAATACATAAAGCCCCCTGTTTTTGATAGGGGGTAAAGATAAACATATGTAGCGTAAACAATGCATACCACCTGAGCAAAATGTTGCCCACTTTGAAGCCATATTGTTTGAATGCAAAACCGAGGAAGGAGGAGGACAGAGGTACTATTTACCCGGGGTTGTTTAGGCCAAATAATTCAGATAGACTTGCTGGGGCGGTGAAAAACAAAGCAGAATGACAAGCTAGTTTTTTTCTTTACAGGAATAAAATCCTGTAGTCGCCAATGACTCGCCATCAATTGATTGCTTGTTAGCATTATACAGTTATGAATTATTTTTAGTGTTCCATAGTCTGTCAGATATGTAAAGGTTTCCCATTGTTGACAAGAATATCCAGTATATTTGGCACATCTAAATACATTAATTCTTGATAGGAATCTGGAAAAAAGTGTGCTGCAATAGTGTGTTTTTCCACTCAGCCTTAACTGTGTTATATTGTCTTTAACAGAATCAGAGTAGAATGGAACCACAACTATGTTGCACAGCCACTCACTCACACGGTATCTTTACTGTCAAGTCCTTTTTTGAAGAGGTTTAATAGATTTACTTTGATATTGTCCTCTGTAATGTTATTTTGACAAAGTATGTTTTTTACACTTGTAATGTCTGGATTGGATCAATCTGCCATGAGATGAAAGAATTTTCTCTTCTCTTGAATGTTTTCTGACTGCTTCTGAAGAGCAGGTCCAAAACACTATCTAACCCAGAGGAGTTTGTTTCTTATTGAAAGCAGCTTTAAGTCAACTGACATTAGGAATTCTGGTTGAATTCTGATGTGTAACGCTGTGTTGAAACCGTAGCAGCTACCCTCTCTTTTGCAGTTGGCTTTATTGTATTTAACCTGAACAATAACTTATGTGCTGCGAGGTAATTAGACATATTAGAAATAAAAGTATATTTTAATTAACACAGTGTTTATTCCGGGTGTAAATTCTTGACAGCCTATCATCAGAAATATGTTTTATTATTAGGTTTAGGCTACAGTTATGGAAGAGACATGTGAAACCTGTGTATAGGCAGTCTGGTTTCACGGCTCTCATTTTCTCAGAGTAGTTGAAGATGCAACAATGATTTCTCAGCCTCGGAGTAGATTGTTCTGATTCTGTTATAGCCGTAGCAAATTAGAAAGCTGTAACCAGTGTTTTTTTTCATTCCTCCCTCATCTTAAAATTGTATTTAAGACAAATCCCAAGTGTTCTCGATGCCTTAGCTAACCTATCGCATGCTTTCATAACATTGTCTGTCACAGATGTAGAACTACTTTACTACAGAGGGTTATATGTTTTTCGTTCAGCTAAATATCCAAATCTGAATGTCTGTGTGTGTATTTCATAGGAGTTGAAGCTGCCCTTCACGTTCATGAGTGGCCACATTCATGAGCTACGTATTCATGTACCTTGGACCAAGCTGGGCTCAGAGGCTGTTGTGATCACTATTAACACCATGGAGTGCATCCTCAAGCTGAGAGACGGAGCTCAGGTTAGTGAACGCACACAGGTGTCTTTTAGTCTGCCTTTTAATAACAATTGCCCTAATGCACACACTGCTGTAATGCACACATATACAGATGCACAAGGAGGGTTGCAAGATATGCAATGCTTATTTTGAAATCAACATACTATTATGAAAATACTTTTCAGAATAGATTTTTAAATGTTAATGTTTCTCAAGCTTAACAAATATTAAACTCTCAGGAGATCATGGCTTTCACATCTATGCAAAACCACTGATTCATTGTTAATATTAAAATGTTTTGCTCTTGATACAGTACATATATTTTATGCAGACTGTGTACATACAAAGGCAATGTCTCAGACAAGACCACAGTCACCTTATAACTTCATACATCAGTAATGCAAGACACCAAGTTACTGTAACTATCAAACTGTGCATATACTGCAATACATTTTCAAAGCTGATTTTTGAAGAGGAATTAATTATAGAGTAATTAAATTAGAGACCAGCAGTAGAATCATGATTTTCAGAGCTCCTGCTACTAGTAAGCTCACATGCATTTATTATTCATGTGTGCACTTATTATTATGACACAAATACCACAAAGTAGGGGAACAATGTCTGGCATTCACTGACGCTTAGTGGTGGGAACGGGCAAGGTATTTTTTTTTTATCTTAAACTTTTTACAGTCATACTTTCTGAGATTTGAACACAGCTATTTTTGTTGTCACTCTAATTGTGCTGTGTGGGTTTTATATTTGTAAATATGACATGGCTAAATAGCAGTTGCTATCTCCAAAATCAGTGCTTAAGTAGTGCTCAGAAATTGGGTCTGATGAGGAATGCCCTGAAGAAAATGAAAAAAACAAAGCATAAACAATGAGAAAATAATTCACTGCCTCATTTAGAAGCAAGTGTGATGTCATGCTTTTCATACAGTATTTAGATCTACATTTTCAAACAATCCTGGGAGGGGTAAAACTCAAATTGACAAGAGCAGTAAAGACAGATTCCAATGAGGAGCACATTTAGGAGTTTTGGGGATAAAAGTGTGCCGTCATTCATACTACCAGAATTAACCATTTGCAAATGCTCTTTCAAATGTATCAAGAGAAGCAACTGACATTATTCATAAACCAGATGGATTCTAGGATAAAGTGGATATTGGCAGATATTTGGTAGATCTATAAAAATCTACATTGTATAACTTTTATCCATGCTGCACACCACAAAAATAAAACACAAATGTCTAGCTATTGATCACTGACAATAAATATTCAGGGAACATAAAACATTTAGGCTACTTAAACTTGGGTTTAGACCACTGCTATTTTACTACCACCATTGTCTTTTGCAAGTCACTAGCAGTAAACAAGCCTGGTTATGAACTAGTCTCCTGATTGTATTCAGAAGCAAGTCAGGATTCTTTCACATCCCTGTCAACTCAAGCTGTTCATGCACCCTGTGTAATTGTGTCGCTTTTGCTGACCAGTAAAAAGGCTACTTTGAGCTTTACCATGTACCTCCGGGAACATAAATCTGAGAACAATTATCCCAAGAGCAATATTTATATTATTGTGTTTAGGTTTGATCATAAATATTTTCATTTTTTGAAGTATGGCGTACAAGAGACATTTTCCTAGATTTATTTTTGCAGAAGAGCCTGGTCCTACCTTTGCCACCCATGCAGTTTGCCAAAACGAAAGTGGAGCATAGTGCTTGCCTGCATGGGAAGGTGGACGTTTCAAGGCCAGATGTCCCAGAAGAAACACATTTCAAGGGAAGTCAATTACAGCTAATTATATAGACTGCGGCAAAAAGATTTGTAACACATGAGCCGAGCTGCCCAGAACTAATGGTAAATATCATACTATGCAGATGGCTACTGCTCAACTGATCAGGTTTCTGGTTGGATGGAATTTTTAACTAGTTTTTTATGCTTTTAACTAAGCTTAAGGTCACAATGTACTCGTGTAACACAAACCTTCAAAATAAGTATTTGTTACAGATGTTTTCTTGGTCAAGAAAGTTTTTTTAAGAAATTGCAATTGACATTTGGACAAATGATTCTGTGGCATGTACACCCATGAGACGCAATATGGATGGAATCCAGATTTGCAGCAGGAGTCCTTGTACCAAGAGGAATGTAAATGAGTGGATGCGTGTCCGCCTCTAAACGTCTGTTATTAAGCCAAGAAAATGTGAGACAATTTTCATATTGATTTATTGATTGTCTTCATTAATACATTAGGTTCAAGTACATTTGAATATTTAGTAAAAATGTGAATCGTCACTGCTAACTTGGATCTGGTCCGATGGCATTTCCTGGGCCCTTGTCAAGTTCCTATGTGCCCCTGTCCTATTAGGTCAGCAGCAGCACCACCATGGGTGTAGATGTTTTAGATGCTGTTGCATACTGCATGTTCTGTATGCTAATAGATGTACACATGCATGTACGCATCCAATACATATGCAGTGTTAAATCATGTACTTACAGGTTGCTGCATGACGTTTGGCTCAGGCAAATACATCTGGATGATAGTTATCCCCAAGGCTGTAAATCATTTGTTTGATGGGCCACATTTGTATTTGAGTATTTACATTTTTTTTTCTTTTGTGTATGGAAAAGCTTACACCTCAAATGTAATAGATTACTAGTGTTTCTCTTGTCCATTGGAGACAGGAACTTTCTGGTGGGCTTCATCCAACCAAAGTGTGGAAATTATAAATTATATAATTAATATGGTTTGTTTTCATAATTACAGTTAAAGCTTGAGGACCAGCCTGTAAAAACATCCTTACCTCTTTTTAAGTTCATTAAGGCTTGTGTAATTTGACCAGAATTATTTGGAGCTTTTTAACATTCGTGTTTGCCCCGTGAGAGAGGAGCCTTGTAATATTAGGGTTATTCAACGTACTCAGTAGAGCCCATCTGCAAGGCACTGACTGCACTGCACAATTATAGTTTCCAGCAAATGTGGAAATGTTGGCGTTTTGCATCAGTTGGAGATTACAGCTTCCGCTGACAGTGTAATTGCTTGAAATAGGCTGTAATGAGGACATTTGGTGCAAAAAATATGGTTACAGAAAATGTTTTTGTCAGGCCCTGTATGACCTTTATTTTAAAAACCAGACATTATTAGCAAACAAATTGTGAAAATTACTGTCATGGCCTAAAAAGGGTGTTTGAAGCAGACTCAAATCTGTTGTGTGTGATAATTTCATTCTATAACATTTGTGCATACAAAGTATTGGTCATCTCATTCTGAAGGTAGCCTAAGCCTTTGTATGCCTAACATCTATACAGGAGCTTGGTCATGGGAATTAATTAATGAATAGGTGAATATTTTGTAGTAGTACACCTTTTTTGTTTTTGTATAAATGCTCTCTGAAAGTGGTCCATGCTTCTTTGCAGTTTTTGGATATCAGTGATCTGTTTGATCTCATCTCATAAATTAAAAGGTCAAGAAATAAACAGGATAAAACAATGGCTTTAAATGTGTTATACTTTGTACAGAGTTCCTATGGCAACCGGTTATTAGTGGTCTGCATGGAAGGAGTCTACAAAGTTACCAGCGCAAGAGAAAAGTATTTTGCATCCAGTTTGGGAAGAACTTTACTACTACTCTCTATTTAATGTCTCACATTAGGCGATGTTGAAATTTAAAGTTTAGATTTGAGGGATTTAATCTGGCCTGTGGGGTGATGCTGAGCACTTGGTTTAAAGCGTCACTGCCTTTTAAACCTTCCTGAACTTTTTTAAATTCATTCTGTGGATATTTTTTGAATTTATATTTACAGCTAGTTGTAGTACATCATATGAGCAGAAGTTCTGAAAGACCAGTTAACATGGATGTAATAGTGCAAAGTTAGGGACACCTGTTTTCCATTTGACATCCCGGTAAACTCTTTCGGATGCTGAAGATGAGGTGTGATCATCAACAAACGCAAAGGGGAACAGGCTGGACAGCAGTTACGGTGGATCATAATGCTCCCAGGCGATTTCTCTTTTTTACGAGACAAAGATAAGGGTTTGGGTTTACCAAGGAGGTCCTTCTGGGTTTGGCTCTGCCTGCGGCTTGATCTGGGAGTTTTATGGCTGGTGAAAGCATTTACTCCTGATGTGGAGATTTTGATTGATGTGTTGCCTCAAGATGATTTGGGGAGGTGCCTTTGAGACTTGTTGGTTTGGCATGCACTCTCTACGAGGCCCTTTCTTCTGTTAGATTCCTTCCAAACTATTTTAGGGTTTCACACCACCAACCGTTATTGCTCCTATATAATGGATAATACATGTGATTTAGGGAACTTTATTTTCCATTCATAATGATTTTTTTTCAAAACCCCATAGTTATTTCACCACTAGATTTACCACGTACCAGGCTAAGGGTTGCTAATTTGAACTGTTTACTAGACACTATGCATTGCAACACTGGGACTGATCCATGACATTTGAATAACTCCAACTCTGTATCAAATTCACACATAGCGCTTGCTCATTATACATTTTAATGCTGTGACCTCAGACGACTCTACAATTGACTACGCTACTGTACGAAGATGCTACTGCTGTACCAGCTGTGGTTTCCCACCCAGGAGTTGAATCCACAATCCCGTTTAAGAAAACCAGAATGTATGGGCCGCTCCCAGCTTCTGTCTGTCAGTGTATGGGTCCTTGTGGTGGACCTTTCTGGTTTGAGTAGAGGGACTGGCAGTCATTGACAATGGAACATTTCATAGAATATTTGAATGTTCTAATTTTTTTTATTGTATAATTTTTTTATTTTTCCATGATTTATACCAGGTTAATTATACATGTATGCAATCACACGCCAAGTCTCTGTCAGCCTCTATACTGTACATTTTCCTCAGGAAGAAGCGACCCAAATCTTTGTGGTGCCCACAGTACTCTCATCTGTAAGAAAACACAAAGTGGAACCAGTAGAATCAAAACGGTCCCTGGGAGTTTGTAATCAGATAGCACAAACTGGGTAATCTCTGTCCCAATGCCATCCGGACATGTTGCCTTTGATTCCCACTGCTCACAAGGGAGCAAATGGCTTACAGAGATTCCACCATAAATCCGTTCTGATCATCAGCTCTGCTGGTCCTCGTCTTCAGGACTGAGGAGGCAAAGGGTGAAGACACGCAGCTTTGGGGAGTCGCATACTTCTTGAGTCCAACCTCCTGTTGTTGTAACACAATCTGTGTCTGACCATAAATGATAAAAAGACAGCGATGATGCTTCAGGCATGTTGGAAGCCAGAGCAAGTGGTTTCTATTAGAGGCAAGGTGGACAGAAAAGACAAAAAACATAAGATGCAGCAGAACAGAAAGACCGACACATAGAAAGAATGGATAACCTTGTTATCTAAGCTTGCTTAAGAGCTATCTGCCTTTTTTTGTGTTTAAGCTGTATCTCTTTGTATCTGTAGGTTGGTGCTCAATGCTGTTTATAATGTGTCAGGCCTTCAGGCAAACTTCACTTGAAAGGCCACCTCTTCTGTTTGTTTTATGACCGCCCCCATACCCCTGACCCGCTAACATTCAACACGTTCCATATGGACATAGAATAGCAAATGGATGTGAATTGTCCTATCTTGTTTTATGAGATGCTGATTGGTGGATTGCCATGGTGGATGAGGATTATGTTGTTCATCAGTATTGTTCCCCCCCCCAGAATTCCTCATCATCTCCTTTAAAATGTCCTTTAGCCATTTTCCATCCAAGTGACCTAATCTATTTATATTCAGGTCATACAAAAAATAATTTCATCAATGTATCTATATGTCTTTTATGTGCATTTTCTTTTTTCTTTTCTTTTCTTTTCTTTCCTTTTAATTTTGTTTTTATTAACGCAGCGCGGGAGGTGCTGCGGGAGTATAGGGTGAGGGGGTCCCTTTTAAGGGCAATCCAATCCCTGTATGCCCAAAGCGAGAGTTGTGTATGGATTCTCTGCAGTAAGTCGGACTTGTTTCAGGTGGGAGTTGGTCTCTGCCAGGGCTGCGCTGGGGATCTCATCGCTGCTTTTTGCAGATGATGTGGCCCTGATGGCATCATCGTTCCGTGACCTCCAGCACTCACTGGATCTGTTCGCAGCCGTGTGTGAAGTTGCTGGGTTGAGGATTAGCACCGCTAAA
>JAODUK010000008.1:784277-811591 GCA_027564635.1 Typhlichthys eigenmanni | reverse complement strand
CCCCCCCCCCCCCCCCCCCCCCCCCCCCCCCCCCCCCCCCCCCCCCGCGCAGGTGTTTTCCCCAAGCGCACCAGCAGCTGCGATACAATGATTTATGCATTTCTCAGAACTCTGGCATCTCAAAATGTTACATTTAATCAAGCGCACCGAGAGCCCAGCAAATGTTAAAGATGTTCCTTATAAAGCCCTTCCAGTTTTGATCTCTTTACCATACCCAGAGCTGTGGGAATAGGGGAACAAAGTGATCTTTAATCTTAATTTAAACGTATTGGAGGGGATTATGAAAGCTACATGAAATTAATCCTTGGAGAATGCCCCCGGCCCGCTGTAATACTAAACATATTTAGTTTCCTAATTGATTTTAAACCTGTTTCCCCCCACCCCACTGTTGTTTGATTAGACAAATGGACGGAGGGGAAAACTTCGGAGTTAGTGGGTGTTTATACAGAAGTTTCTCTAAATTTGATTACATTTGCAATGGTCTCATGTACAGACTATTCTCATGTTTTATGAAAGGGTTTGGCTGATCTATTTTGGGTTCGCACTTTGGGGACATGTAGTTATTACACCAAGATGTATGGTAATGTAAAACGTTCCCTGAATGAGAGATGCTGATACGTACACAAAAAATACTAAGCATTGACCAAGCATGATTGGGAGATTTCATGAGTTTGCATGGGCCTAGTGCGTCCATGTTTATGCCTGTACAGGGACACGTAACTACAGTAATGTGTGTTTCGGGGGGCAGGTGGGATCTTACGGTACCTCAGCCAAATAGACCCAAAGACGGATGAGAGCAAGTGGGAATGAAAATACAGATGACAAAACTGCAGTTCGAACACACTGTTCACACACACACACATACGCACGCACACGCGCACACACACACACTTTGCATGGTCTAATTCACGTGCGCATTGGGAACGTACACGCTGTATTCCACTATATTTAACACAAGCCTGCCACAACCTGAAACCGTACCCCTCAGATGGGCAGGACACCATAGAACGGGGTGTGAATTTGAAGGGCTCCCGCTGGCAACCTCCTCTATTACAAGGCCTCAAAGGCCTGCCATACTTTCATACGTCTATCCGTCAAGAGCCTTTTCCCCCTCTCCTTTTATAAGCATGTGTTCACTCACGTCTCCGAGTGTTAAATCAACAGTCTGGCTAGGTCTCAGGCAGCCACTTGATGGCTTTAAGCTGCTTGCCTGATTTCTCTTTCTCCGGCTGGTAGGTTTTTAAAATTCTTGAGGGAAAACCCAAGGAGCGCTTTATTTAGCTCATCTCGTGAATGATGCGGCTGCTCTTGTTCTGACCTGGCGGCAGAGGCAATTCGGATGAATTTTGAATACTTTAGAATGATACGCACCGTATATAAGGACAGCTTGATTTCTTATCTTAGATGGAGCTTTAATGACGCCTTGGGGAAATTAATGATGTACTGTATGGGCCATTGGGACTGTTTAATTTCCTGGCAAAGTCTGTTTCCGATTTTAAAGGTTTTCAACCGTAATAAAATCAGACTGGGAATATTTGTTTTATGCTGTAGTTTAATATAAGCACAGTGTTATAATCATGCTATAGTAATTTATCTGGCTTGTTGGATAAAGCCCCTATACATCAGCTGATATAGTTGAATCGTTATTTAAATAGTTTCAGCTTGGATGTTTCAGTGGATGACTGTAGCCTTTGTATCAGACAGGCCGGTCGCGTTGCCGTAACACGTCTTTAAACGGCGACCTCTCATTGCTGAGCGCTGAAGACAAGGAACTCACTTTAGTTTTGGCCAGCCTCGATGCCAATACTCCCTAAACAAGCGGCGTTCATTGAGCTGTAATGATTTTAACAGGCAGACTGTCAAGAGCGTGTCATCTCTTTTGACAGTAGGCCTTTTCCCAGCGGACAGGACTTTCCTTAACTTTCCATCCCTATGTGATATCGTGAGCGGGGCCTCACTATGTGCTGTGTTCATGCACACTTTGTCTTAGCTGGGAATCATTCTACTGCGCTGAACCTCTGAATACATAGTTCAGTGCCAATGAGAATGCATATTTACCTTTTTTATTTTTTTATTTTTCTTGGCGTAAAGTACAGTGCTGGACGAAAAGGACATTTCCCACACCGGGCCTGTATTCCATGGAAATAATACATTTTCAGTTTGGCCAAGCCTGTTCCGGCTATCGAACCCAGCAGAATCCATGTGAAATAATGCACCTACTGTACCGTAGTTTTATGAAACTCTCCACAGGGAGCGCATTCGCGTTTTTGTTTATTTGTTGAAGCCATTTGACTGGCCCCCCAGGACGCGCCTCATCAGTCAGTGTGTAGGTGAAGCAGAGCAGGTAATGTGGAGATTATACCCGAGGGAAGCCGCTCAGCGCCGGCCAGTCAGGTCAAACACAGCCCATTACTGGAGCTGTTCATCTGTGAAGTGTTAAGGCTACTTAGGCCACTCTCACAGGGCTTATAGTATGGCTGCAGTGTGAGGAGGACGCAGGGCATGGGGCACTGGGGGATAGCACCATAGGGCTAAAGCAAGGCTCAGAGGCTGAGGCAGGAGGATGGGGAGGGAGGGGGGGGGAGGGGGGGGGGGAGATTGGAGTGTGTCTCCACATTCCCTTGATATTCACCCCTGGCACCTCTTTACAGTGCCATTATAAAATCCCTCCTGCTGGAAGTCATGCAATTTAATTATGTGTGAGATAAAGTGAGGTTTAGGACAGTGTAATGACAACGGTGGGCGCAGAAGTTAAGGGAGAGAGAAGGCAGTTTATGAAGCAGTGGTGGGAGGTGGGGGGGGGGTTGAAAGGAGGGAGCAGGAGGGCCTTTGAGTGTGGAGAGCAGTCACTGCGGGTCACTGCTGCTTCTCATCTCCAAAGTTTACGTCTAGGTGGAGCAGGGAGGGCCAGAGATAATAGTCCCTTTTCACCGTGTGAAACGAGAGCCAATGCGAGCTCACAAGATTCATCAAGACAATCTCCACAGACCTAATGACTCCCTTTTAACGGCTACAAGACAGTCCTTTATCACGGCCCAGTGTAAACTACTGCTCGGCAGCCCGGAGAGGCTTGAGTCTCCTCGGACTGGAAACAAATGTGATGGCTTTCATCATTGGGAAACGAATTTGGAGCGTTTCACTTATCTTGAGTTATTATTTTCTAAACAAATTGTGGCAGTGTTTCACAGAACCCCCCGCCCGCTACGATAGGCAACGTCTCCCCCTTTCAATCATTGCGCTTGGCACTTTTAAATGACGCTGCATCTCCGTTTCTTCTCCGCTCCATTTCTTTCTCTCTCTCTCATCTTTTGATGAGGGGAAGGAGGGTTGCCCTTGGCTACCGAACAGCTGGGAAATGGCGATCTAGCCTGTCAGCTACTGGGTGTAGTGCAAGTCCCAGGGCACCCTGATTAATTTCCCGCTAAGGTGCAATTCATTTTTAATGTTAGTCAGCGAGACGTCTCAGTGGAAGTGGCTGACGTCAGCCGCCTCAAGGGTCTCCCCACTTCTCCCACACAACCCCCACCCCAGTGCCACAGTGACGTTTGAGTTATTACAGTGAGTAATTATAAATTAAGCTCTTTGATGAAGGAGGGCAGTGTAGGTTTCTCGTCCTCGGTGACTTGCCAAGCTGAATTATTTTTTAATTTAGATTTTTTTAATTTTTTTTGGTGTGTTCATTTATCATTAGGAAACAACAAAGAGGGGAGTTGTGTGTGTGTGTGTGTGTGCACGTGCGCGCACGTAGGGTATAGCTAGCTGTGTATTTGTGGATGTACCTGAGTGTCCGAGCTCCCTTGCACACTTCAAGCTGTTGTACATGTGCATGCTATCTGTGCCAGTGAGCGTACTAGCTGCTTAGCGAAGTGAACAGAAGTAATCCACGGGGCTGCCATGCAGATTACAAGCTTGCTTACTCTTTACCCAGTCCCGGCCTTTATCCATCTGAGCAGCAGGGGGTCAGTTTAGTTAACCTTATCTAATTGAATGTTGTCAATGGATCAAAGGTCGCCCACATTCCACACAGCCAGATCAAACATCACACAGCACAATCAAAACGATTGGCTTCCCCACATCACCTAATCAGTGGCTTGTTGTGTTTTTTAGAGGGGATAATGCAAACACTCAGAAATCCAGGGCACCAACCACACTTATCCACACAGTGTTTGTAGGTTGTGGGTTACTACTTGGCATATTGTTGATCTCTTTCACATGTAGTGTATATATGCACACGCCCGCACGCACACACATGCACGCGCGCACACACACACAGCCATGGTAAAACCTGACCACTGCACATTTTAAAATATATAATTGTATAAATATATTGTAAATGTCCAAAATAAATGTTTATAATCTGAAATGTTCTATAAATATTAAAATACATGTATAATTTATTACAAAAAGTTAAAATGTAGAAATAGTCAAAAGCTGAGAAAGCAGTCTGGTCTCTTTTTTCGTTTTTCTGCGGCTGTCTATATACTGTGTGTGTGTGTGTGTGTGTGTGTGTATATTATCTTATTTTATAACAAAAATGTGTTATACATTTTCTAATACATTTTAGTATATTATATAAGGATTTGAATTGCAAGACATAGTTTCCCACTCTGGTAGACTTTCTTCTGATGCATCATTAGCTATTAACGGAAAGTTAACCTCTTTACTGTTTAACCGTTTGTAAAGCTTTCCATATTCGTTTGATGCCTCATGACGCAAACGTGTTTGTGACACTGTCTGTGGTTCAGATCCACTATTTCCATCTCTCGTGCCTGCCCATCTTTTGCTGACGGAGGGGGAACATTGATTTGTGGTGGCTCCCTGTTTATTACACTCCGTCGTTTATCAGTGTCTGTCTGTCTGTCTGTGAGCCGCCGCTCATCCTATATCTTCTACAGCACCGTGCCGTTCCAGCCTTGAGCCGGATCAACCGCCACTGCGTCATGTGACCAGCGAGCGGTTACTCATTCACAGCGTCACCGCGACCCGTAAGTCACATACAGGGTAACCACAGCTCAGGATGCATGCTGGGATGGCACAGCAAGGGGCGGATGGCTAGTGTTCTGTGCCGGTAGCCACAGCTTGGGGGCACCCTCGCCGCTTGAGCGCTCCTTGGAAAACAACACAGTGGACTCAGGAACGGAGGGTAGGGGAGGGCAGGAGACATTTTTCACGGCTCAGTTGCAGCGATGCGACTCCCCTGGACTCTCCTGTCCACCCACGGCCCTGCCCACTCTGCGCCCCTGCCCCCTCGGGCCTGGCCTAGAGCGTGACGCTTTTTCCCAGGCTCCGGCTTGTGCACAGCAGAGAGCATGGTGTCACCGCACGGAGTGCTGCAGCAGCAGCAAGCAGGGAAAGAGCAGCCAGGGGGAATATCACAGCTCACAGGGCAAAGCACACAGGCAGCCAAGAGCAGGAGCGGTGGAAGGCTCTTTGATACTGATGTGGGGGATTATTGCTGGAGCAGTTAGTTAAGCTGCAATTAATTAAGCTAATTAAGGCGGTGGTGCGCATGGGAGGGGGGCTGGGGAGGGGATGGGTTGGGGTAGGTTTAGGGGGGCGGTGCTGTGGTGGAAAGAGCTGCTTTCTCACAGTAAAAGGCAGGGTAATTAACAGACTCAGCCGGTAGGAACCACACCAGCAGGGTTTCATTGTGTCAGGCTCATGCCAGCATGGAATGAGACGGTTGCAGCGCTAACGTCAAGCTCTCCCATCTCTCTCTCCCATCTCTCTCTTGCTCCCTTTCTCACGCACGCACGCACACTCAAAGGACACTCGTACCTGGCCCTTTCGGCGGTGCGGTTCTCAGGCTCGTCAACAAACACAGGTTTTAGAAACCTGTGTTCGCGTGTTTTAGAAATAGCATAATTGTATTGTACAAGTAATGTAAAACCTCTCTGCGTGGGTCATGTCATACTGTAGCTGTAAACCTACATCAGCATCCAGTCACCTTGAAGTCACACGTTGAGAAAGAACTGCTTTCATGCAGTGTCCAGCATTGGGTATGGATTTGAAATATGTGCTCATTTTAAATCCATACCCACTGTTGGACACTGCTTAAAATACCCCAACCGCCTATAACTCAGCATTGTATTTATTTATTTATTTATCTGTGAGGCGAGAACAACATGCTCTTGTGTTTATTCATAAAGGACTTCTCTTTAAACAACCCCCATATATATATATATATATATATATATATATATATATATATCATTGTTAATCTCCACTAGACATACTCATTTTTATACCAGATCACAGACTTGGATTACATTAAATACACCTGTAGTACACATTTGGGTAGGACCGCCATCAATTCCTTTGCACCACTTTTATGGAACAAATTGCAGATCCACCTTAAACTGTACACAGTATAAGGTTGTATGTGTATCGATCTCAGTCTGTCTCTCCCTGTTAGAATAAAGTTTGAAGAATGAACGTACTAATAAACATATTATGTATGCATAAGAATATTGACACCTGGCTCAGTGGGTGCTGGCTCCCTCTGTGAGCCGCTTGTGTTAAGACAAAACATTGCCACAGTCTGTCCAGCGTACAGCCCGACGTCATACAGTAGAACTATCAAACCGAGTAGGATGACAGGCAGACAGTGAGGAATGGGGATTACGCCAAAGGCTTTGCTTTGACCTCTCACTGTTCAAAGTGCATGTCTTCTTTTCTTCTGAAGCCTCTGTGATCTGTCCCAGTGACAGACGGAGTGAAGAATGGCTTCTCCGAGCCTTTGCTCTGTCGTCACATACTTATCCCCTTATTGCTATGGCGGCCTGTGAATTCAGCACTTTGTGCTTGTTTTGCATGTGCGGAGGCCTCATTTGTCTCCAGAGCCACCGTCAGACCTCACACGCACATCCTCTCAGACGCTTCCGAGAAGTGCACCAAGAGTCACGCTGGTATGATGAAGGGTTAACCCGCTACATAGTTAAAGTGATTGGCAGTCGAGGGTTTGAAACCACAACACACAAGGATTCAGGCTGTGTGCATGCAGACGATACGTATGTGCTACTGTGTCATATAGTAGGGCTTTGTACTGTGTGTGTGTGTGCACATAATGTTTTTTGTACAGTGTATGGGAAAACCATGCTGGTCAACGTTTAGTATGCCATCTTATAATACATTATATTAAATAAATATTTCAAATCCATTTTAAATAGACCTATGCCTACTGTGGGAACTGGACTGGAGCTGGAACGGCATTTTCCAACTCGCTTTCTGCCTATTTACTGTATTTCTTCTCATCATTTCTCATCTAGGACTTGTTTATGATGATGCCAGACACCCTGTTTCATATTCTGCTGCTTGGTATTCATCTTATTTATGGCATCTTAGTTTCCACTCTTACTCATGAGCAAGGCGATGAGTGTTATAGGACAATTCTGTTGCAGTTCCATCACGTCATGCCATCTCATAAACACGCACGCACACACACACACACACACACATGCACGCGCACGCGCACTCTACAGAGTCGCTTTCTGCCCATGCGGCTTCCACACGTCATTCAGCCAGCACCAGTTACATTGAGCAAACATTTACTTTTAACAATAAAAGTGGCCAGCGGGAGGAAGCCCCCAGCCAATATAAGTGTTTCCTCTGTCGCCCTGCACTCTGTGACTGAACAGTGATGGATGGTTGTGGAGCACAGCGAGGCTGAAGAGAGACTTTCATATAAAGCCTATTAATGCCTCAGCTTGGCCTACTGGGACTGGCTCGTGCGGTCGCGAAATTGGATTAAATAGTAGAAACAGCATGTCGGGATTCAGTCGACTTCTATTTGAACTCATTACACAGCTCTACGTGGATTATGTAGTTTGTATTGAATTTATATCCTCGTAACACCAATGAGTCTTGCATGTACCTGAAAATTCATCCCTGTCACATTTTGGATTAAAAAAAAACAACAAAAAACATTATTTTTTCCTCTCAATCTCTGCCAAGCTTGACGTCTTGTATATTTAATACTAAAGAAATAATACATTTAGCGTTTACATTAATTTAGCATTTCATGATTCATGGTTTACTTTCCTTGCCACAACATAACAATAAATGCAATGTTCTGCATGCATTTAAATAATTTCTGTATCAACAACTATACAACTTTGTTGAAATGTTCATAAGCGAAGGAAAACTATTTATTGGAATCCTATTAGGGTACGTATCATGCTTAAAAAAAGATGAATGTTTGTTTAATATAAATCTCTGTAAATATATGTGACTCTGTTTTGGCTATTTCCTCCCAACTCACTACAGTTTTAAAGCTTGTTTAAAAGTGTATTTTTGTCAGTTGGTCCATCTCTTATAACATTTACTTGATATATTGATTTCAACTGGATTCAATTGTGTAAATTCTCTGTTTTAAATAGATTCAAGTGTCTTACTTTGTAAATGAGTATCATATATGCACATGCAGGTCTTGCTTACTTAATTTATGCTTGATGTTCATTATAGTATAGAAAATGGTGAATGCAACTTATTCATCACTGCATTTGGTGATGTGACACCCGGTGTGTTGTTATATATGCGTGTTTCTCTGATGCATTTATTTTGTCACCCATATTCTGATGATAGTTCCGGGATTGTTCCATTATGTCAATGCAGCTCAAGCTGAAATATACAGTACACACACACGCACACACACAAACTCTTGCTAACCTGTGGTTGTAGCACATTATTTTAACGCTGACCATGACAGTGTACCCACTAGCAGGTTTTTTTATGTATGTACAATATGTCTTTCTGTTCTGTGTGTTGGTGAAGTGTGAGCCAACCCCTGGCTTTGGTGGAAGCGGCTGTGGGGGGGGGGGAAACAGCAACAACAGTTTTCCCCCTAATGCTCTACTTGGCTTGTATTTCTCCACATGACTAATAGCTTTACATATTGTGCGCTACAGGTCTCTGTGCATATTTTGAAGCATATAACTTGAAGCAATGAAACTAATGAGACCACTTCTAAGACATACTGTAGGATAAAGACACAGATGGAGACATTATGGGAGTTTTTGGGTTGCCTTCTTGTCTTCCACCATAAGAGAGCTTTCTGGGTTGAACGTTGCCAGTTAAAGAGTCCTGAGAACCAGCCCGGGAACACAACACCTACTTGCTGCAGTGTCCTTGAGCCAAGCACGCCTCTGTTTAATCTAGAGGCTGCAGGCTGAAGCTGAGAGCTGTAGGCGGAGGGGAAGAGAGCCACAGCGGGGTGTTGAGTTTTGTGATTGAGATGCTTCAGCTGGGGTCAGATCACTAACGGCCTGTGGAGATGGAAGCCTGGTAGCCTGGTTAGTGTCACCTGGTCTACCCAGGCCTCTCCACCGCTGACCTTGGGGAGAGCCTGAGCAGCCCCACCCCTGATCCTCCACAGGACGGACACACACACACACACACACACACACACACACACAGCTAGCAGCCTATAGCCTCGTGGGTAGCGGTGTGACCTGAGGAGTGATTTAGTGTCTCCTTCTGTCCCGCCTGGCAGCGCTCAACAGATGGAGGTAAACATGGCGGTCTCAGACCCAGAGCCTCCGTGGCAGCTCTTTGACCCCTCCAACCAGAGCAGTGTCCTCTTCAGCCCCTACCCCATCGCCCGCCCCACTTAACCCCCACGCAGCCTCCCGTCGAGAATGTTAATGGGAGCACGTTTAGATGGGAACAGATTGCAGAGCGGAGATGACTGTGAGTAGCATACAGAGCAGGGACTGCTCAGCCCCCGCTCCCCTTTCCCTTCTTCCACGTCCCCCGGTGACAGATTCTCTGGCCCAGGGAGAGTTATGGCCTCCTGGGTGAGGAGATCACCGTTGCTCCGGTTGTCCCTGGTAACCTGAGCCCGACTGTGTCTGAATGGAAGCGGGAGGGCCCCATCAGCCCGGGTCATCTTCAGCTCTCTTTCTCTCTCTCTCTCTCTCTCTCTCTCTCTCTCTCTCTCTCTCTCTCTCTCTCTCTCTCTCCTGTCTGCCTCACCTCTCTCGGTGTCTCTCTATCACCTGCGTCTCACTGTCTTAACCCCTGTTCTTAACCCCTGTTCACTCCAGAGACGCCGTAACCATTTTTTCCCCAAGTGTGATTGGAGAGTCAGTGCTTTGACCATTTGGAAAGGGAGATGACATTTACATTAAACACTATATTAATATATTACTGTAACCCTCTAGGCAATATTGACATATTTTTCAAAGCCAATCTAATGTAACTGTGTGCCTTTTAAACCTAACACTCTTAAAGGCAGGGTCGGTCATTCTTGCTAACTTCGAGCTCAAATCAAAACGTTATCGCGTCGCGGTCCTCCGTGGGGGCGCCTCACACGTCAAAATGCATTGGGAAGCAAAGCGTAGTGCTACGGCTATGTTGATACGAGCGGTGCTCTCCACTTTGTTTATGTTTACTATTTACGGGCTGTGTGGAAGTATCAGAAAAACATTTTCAACACGCACAGAGAACGTAAAGCTAGCGAAATGCGTGGAAATATTTGTTGAATTTGACAGTGTTTTAGCTTACATTTAGCTGACTATACCTTTAATGTTGTCATTACATTAAAGGTATAGTATGGTACATTGTCATGTAACATGCATTTCTTTAAATACATTAGTAAACATAACTAGCTTATTTTCAAAGCAGTGTTCAAGCAAGCATAGGGGGGGCATTCAAGTCGGGGTCCCCCCTCCCCACGTCCCATATTTTAGATGAATCACTGATTCCAGTTTTATCAGAAACATCAGCACTCTGTGACTCTATGTAGATGCCCTTTGCTTCTCTGGGACCTTGTCCTGTTTTCATACGCAGAGGAATAACAAGGCCAAGAGTAGCGCAGCCCAAAACCAAAAGGGTGTCATTATGTCATGAGTCATAAGCACCCTTTTTGACATCTAGATCATTTATGAGATCAGCAAGTGAGAGACACAGAGTGCGTGTGTGCGTGCGCACGTGTGTGTTTGTGTAGGAGAGTGAAATACATGCTCATTACTGGAATTAATAAGGGAAACATTTTACTCTGAAATATGAGCTGGTGTTTTGAAAGCTGCGGCTAATGCGTGTTTCTACCCATGGAGCATATTAGTGTAATCACCATTCACACTGAACAAACTGTCTGGGCGTGGAGAGAGGGAGAGCGGGGAGAAATAGGCTCACTCCAGTGGGGCTTCTGCTCACCCAAGGTTGCCGGCTCGGCTCCAGGGCCTTGGGCCTGTTTGGCCCCCTTGTCAGCTCCCTGGGTTGACAGCAGGTTCTGCCTGGCCTGTCCAGGAGGAGAAGCGGTGAATGTCTCTGACACGCCAAGGCTGTGTGTGTGTGTGTGTGTCCATAGACACATGTGCATTTGCATATATGCCACATGGATGTGTGTGTGTGTTCCACACGTGTGCCTCCACAGGCGCGATAGGTAGGACTTGTTGACTGAAGCCAGCGCCTGTGAAGGCCCGGGGCCACAGCCAAGGCTCTGGAGGCTCTGGTGTCAAGATGCTGCTGATACCATGTCCGGCACTTTCCGACGTGCGGAGAGAGGAGGAGGATGAGGATGGGGGGGTCAACCTTACATTAGGGAGCAGACTGGTCAGCCACTAGCAGGCAGCTAATCTATGTGATTGAGGGCCAGATGAAGGAGGGGGGGGGGACACATTCTCTGGGAGCTGTACGTGTGTTTCTGTGTTCAGCTAGACTTTTAAACTGGCACAGATGGCGGCAGGCTCTGCCGGTCGGTAGCAGCCAGAGGCTTCCGTCTGCATGGGAAACGTACAGTGTCCTGCAAGTGATGAATGGAGACAGATTGAGCCCGGGCGCTCACATGCAAAGGACACACAACGCACACAACACACACACACACGTGTGTTGTGTGTGTCCTTTCCCTCAACAGAGCGCACACACAGTGACCCAGGATCAGGTCTGGGGCACGCCTTCCGGCAGGGAAGTTATTAGGGGTTGTTATATACTTTCTCTGGGTAAGACCATTTGGGGCCCTTCTCCACAGTGAGATGGGGCTCTTCTAGAAAGAGAGACAGGCCGACGAGCATTATAGCTGTTTCAAGTCGCCACATTATCCAAGCCAGTGTACTTCCTAATGGAGGGAAAATGTCCATCAACCGCAGTGTAGTGTTGTCTACAAAGGTAACGAACGGCACCGGTGTCATAACAGTGTGTAACCAACATACAGAGACTAAAATGATGACAACACAATGGAGTGAAAAGTTGAGTTGAGAACTCAATGTGTGTGGGGGACCCTTGGCAGACAGCGGGGGGCTAAGGAGAACATGTTTGTTGATTGACGTCTGAACAAGTCTGTTCTGTTTTAAGGTGTCACTGTGAGGTCTGTCTTTTGTGTTTCCCTTCGTCGGACAGGCAGGAGATGTGCAGCCAGGTGCAGACACTAAGTCCTGCCTGTTCCTCTGCACAGTGGAGATATATATATGACTTATCTCCATGTGCACTGGGCCCTAATACACACAGGGGCCTGTTACCTCACACAGAACGTTGGTGATGACTGCATGCTCCTGAAGCAAATAAGGCAAACACAGGCAGTATTTTAACGCAATTTGGGCTGTTGCTTGGACAATTTGGACTGTTTGCTATTTGCTTAACTTCACAAAAAGTGTATTGTCTTACAATCACTGACTACACCTTTAACTGGTGTTACTATTTTAACATAAAATATCTAAATAGATCTTTGAAAGCAAAATTGTTTCCACTTGAGCATGTATGGTGTTTGGTCCCCATAGCAAAGCCCTGATTTGGCTGAACCAAAATATGAAAGTGATTGTTTATATCAGCGGCTGTGCAATTATATTATAAAATGTTTTAAAATAATGAATTGCTTGTGGTTTTATGGGACCCACTGTGGGTTTTTAGGAATACAAAAATGTTTTGTTCATGTTTTGACCGCAGCACTGGGCCGTCATAACGCACCCTGGACCATGAGTTGGAAAGCAAATGATATATGCATCTTTTCCTTAATCCTTGTTCTATCAACACGTTGATCAAATCCCCATATTCTCTCTGATTAATCGCCAGTTTCTTTGTGACTGCGCTGTTGTCCTCTAGCTGCACTTCACATATTTTTCATATCCCATCACTTCACCGCTTGTTACAAATCATTAGAATCCCTAAGAAGAAGTCTTTTATCTGTGCAGACATGTGCGTATGCGCTGGCGTTTTGTTGTGGTGAAACGCTTCGAGAATGTGTCTATTCTCAAAGCCATTGTGCCTGCACACATGTGTGAGAGTACGTCACAACGCGTGCGTCTCTGTTTGTGTCCATACGGGTTTGGCTGCTCTTCTTAAGTCTCACCCCCCCTTCCCCTTCCCTCCTCCCCCCAACACTAATGGATCGTAGAATCACTCTCACCCTCAACTGAAGGGCGAAGGGTCCCAGCGACCTAATAAACTAGGCTATTCTGTTTTAGTCTGCCACGGCTAACACTCTCCCACTGCTCCTGCCACCTCCGAAGTGTCGGGTGGCCCGCGCTTCAGCAGCGCCCGGCCACCCCCTCCCCAGCCGCACGGCCGAGCCAGTCTGTCACCCTGTTAGTCCGACAACCCCGTTTAAAAGGCCCTTTAATGCCGTTGATGAAAGTGTCATAGGTCACGCTGGCCTGCTGTCCCACACCTCAGATGTGTGATAACAGGCAGATGTAAGGCGGAGGGAGGGGGAGGGGGGTTAGCAAGACAGCCTTATCACCAGGTCACATGGTGGTCTCCATGGTGAAGTCTCATTAGACGTCCCATCACGGTGGCATGAGTGGGCTGCTTTAGCGATCCTTTATCATTGTAATGTATTGTCAGATACGGATAAGTAGATAGATGCATATGTATGGTAATAGCTTGGTAATGGTAAATGATAGCGCTAGCAAAGCACAGTTCATCACTTCCTCACATGCATGTGATGGGAGATCATGTCATCATGGCCAAACAGAAACACACGCGTGAGCTCTAGGTGTAACTGGCCAGTGGGTGTGTCCTTTCATAATCATCAGGCTGATGTGAATATCTCCATTCACATATCTGATCAATGCTCATGAAGAAACAACAACTCATTTCCAAGCACACATCAGAAGATACAGGACGGCCGACGCTCCACTCCAAGCTGAGGAAGGCCCCCTGCCACCCAACCACAGGCGTTGTAACCCTCTAACTCTGCTGCTCTGTCGTTCCAGCCCCCTGCAGAGAGCAGCTTACACTGCTGTTCACACCTCTTATCAGTCACCAGCTCTCTTCTGCTATCAGAGCCCCTCAAGAGGCTTTCTCTGTCCCCACACTGAGCCACTAGGAGGCAGAGACTGGATCCCTTTATACACTGCATATAAAGTGTGTGTGTGTGTACACAGTATTATATAATAATCATAGCACTGTTTTTTGTAGTTCTTTTTATGTGCTAATTATTAAGTTATTTTAATTTATTATCTTATTTTATATATTTGCGTGTATTTATTTGTTTTTTGCGCATACATATTAAGGTTGTGGATGTTCTACATATTTAAAATGTTTGCATATCTTTAAATGGCTAGCTTTAGATGGGCGAGTTGAATTTTTCGACCATCTAGCTTCAGGTGGGCGGGTTGAATTTTCCGACCGTCACCCATGCTTGTTTCTTTCATTTATTTGCCCTTATATGATTACCTCTAATCCCAGCGTAATCTGTGGCTGTACGTGGAGCAGGCCATGTCTGAAAGGAAGAGGCCTTATCATGCCTCCACAGTAGGTGGCAGGGTGAGTGCGTGGGTGTGTAGCTACTAGGGGGGTATCGGGGAGGTACCATGTGGAACCCCCTGTCCTTGTAGTAGGTGTCAGAACAGGGTCACCCCTGCAGCCGGAGGAGGGGGAACTCCTTGGAGCAGCAGGGTGCTGGAGACGGTGGCCAGACACACAGACACCGGTTGGATTCCCTCACGCCATTGGCTGATCAATACACTGCGCGGGTGACTCATCACCATGCCATTGGGTCCTGTCTATCTCGGCAAGTTCCTGTTTGTGTCGAAGGCAAACATAAGATATGGCTGGGTTGATAAGTATCTCAGGTCACTGGTTCAACATTCAACATGATCCCAGATCACTCCAGACTCAGGACACTTTAATTTTAGCTCACTGGGCAACTTTGACCCATATTTAACCAGCTAAGCATAACTATCGGGCCAGTACGTAAAAACAATACAGTATGTACCCGTCCGTGTATAAATGTATTTCTAACTTGATGTAAAATGACGAACATGTGTTTGAAATGAAAAGAAATGCAGTGTTCCTCTAATGGGATGTGCTCTCCCTCTTTGTCTCTGTGAGTACTGGGCTTGGCATCACATGCGAGGGCAGCAGGCATCCAGCAGGAATGCAGCTTTTTGGGGAGGACTTTCACAAGTCTTCCCCAGTGTGCCTTTCATGTGGCTGGGCAGAGCTCAGTGCAAGTCACTGCTGGGTGTGTCTGCTGGGAGGCTAGGTGGTGGATGTCACACGGCGCACGTCTGAGGTGTGAACCCTTCATTGCTCTGCCCCCCCCTAAAGATCACACGCTGCCCCGCGGCCCACCAGCCCGCCCTGCTGGGATACTGGCGGCCACAAATCATCTGATTTCACCGCTCTGTTTCGTTTTATGGCCGCGCAAGCTAAGCGGCCCAGTGTGTGTTTGCATTCTCACGTCGTCATTTGTTAATCGGCTAATCAATAGCGATCGCTGGCAGTGGTTAGCGTTTGGCAAGTGGCCCGAGTAGTTGTATTTATAGTTTATGGTTTGTTATGCTTTTGTTCCTATTTTAACATTATACTCAATTGTCTGTATATGATTCCTATAAAGGATTTAATGTATATTATCTCATGTATTTGGTAACTAGCTAGTCCAGACTCCAGAGTCCAGACAGAATTTCGGACATACCTATTCTGTGCACTAAGCTAATTGCAGTCCAGAGATGTCTGTCTGGCACAGTGGATTGCAATGCAGTGGACACAGAATGAGCAGTGAGCCGCCGCAGAGTTAAAACGCTGAACTTTATGGACACAGAGAGTTGGTCTTGAAGCGGCTGCTTAATAAACACCATTTGGAAGTTGAAAAGAGTGCGGCGGCGTGGCTGTTTGTGGTCGCCGCTTTAATGCGTGCGAGTAATTACAAACAGCTTTCAATGCGAGTGCACAGAAAAGGTTACAGAAGAGCACCATTATAGTGACTATATGGTGACAAAGAGATTAATAATAACAGTATAGGTTACTCTATGCCTTTATCTCCATAGACTGTTATTAATCCTTTTAGATGTTGCCATATTCATCATAGTTGTATGGCTTTGAAGCACGTTTGTGGACTAAGATAGAACTCTGGTCTGGTGACTCATGCTCTCAAGCCTCCAGCATTTCAGTTTGTTCAACTGACGTGTGCTGGACAGCCCGCTGTCCATGCCTTGTCACGGTGACACAGATTTGGGTGGAGTGACTTTACTGGATTTGGTTAGAATTGTATGCGGTTTGGTAGCAGTAATACCAGGCATTATGTGTGCGCGTGTGCGTGTCTGGCCTGCCACACACTTTGGGCTGGCCGGTCAGGTCTTTGCAGGCAGCCTAACAAAGACACAGAGAGAGTAAACATAACTATGTGGTAGAGAGTGAGTGAGAGAGAGATGATTTGGTTTGAGTGTGCCTGCGGTGGGAAGGCACACAATCAAGTTGAGGCTTGGACGTCTTCCTTGGCAAGATATCACACACGTGGTCGGATAATAAGAGCCGGTAGAGGTTGGTTAAGAGAGAGGGCCGTCCAATAGCTTTCAGGAACATGGGAGGGACATCTGTGTTGTGCTTAAGTACAGTCTGTCTTTTTCCTTTATAATTTCTGGCTCTTTGATTTTCATGTGACACTCGTCTGTCCATGCGCTGGGTGAATAAAGCCTATGCACAGTGTGGTATCCTGACAGGCTGATACAGTCCCAGGCCTTGTGATTAAACCCTGCAGGAGGACAAGTATCACAACAGCTAGGGAAGTTGTCATTGGAATATACCAGCTATCTGCCAGGTCATAAACACACAAACACACATCCCCAGGCTGTGTTTCAGGAGCACAGAGACACCAAGGCACCTCCCTCTGGGACCTGTGGCTTTACTGCACCGCCTCCGGGAGGCTACTACTGTGTGTGTGTGTGTGTGCGTGCGTTCGCGTCTTGTTGGAATGCATTTGCAGACGAAACACTAACCTAATATTTTTAACGCACTATCAACATGAGTCTCTTTGATTGCTTTGATTTGCAAACCGTGGAAGGTTCCGGCGGCCTCGCCCCTAAGGCCCAGTGTGATCTGAATGAACGGCGAGCCTTTGGGCCCGAGCATTCCCTGGGTGGTCTTAAGAAGGCCCCTCTTGTTTAAGCAGCAGTGTTTGTTTGACACTCGGAGGCCTTAATCTTTTTTGTGTTATTTCCTGATCTCATTACGGCTGTATACATGTGCTCTAACCATCCTGAATTATCCTCAGACCTTCTCCTTGCCTTGCCTTCTCCCTCAGCCCCCACATACCCCACCCTCAACCCCTCGCTCAGTTCACTAAAGACAAAGATACATCTCCCTTCACCCTCCATCTCTTTCCTTTACTCTCTCACAGGACTTAATGACGAAGCATCCCTGACCCCTGCCATGTCTTTGTGACATCACTGCCCCCTTGTGGTGCACTCTTCACACTTTTGGGTTCCTCTTGTGAAGTTGACACTGACCCCCACCCCCCAGTTGGTGCACTTCCCGTTTCCTGTTGATTGTTTTGGATTCATTTACTGTACGTTATTTTTGCATCACGTGACCAGTTGACAGGCTGAATAGTACATTTTATTTGAGCAGATATTAGAATTGGACATGGTTTTGTTGACAGAGAAACATAGCTCTGTGGAAATTGGAAGCAGAGATCAGATGTCAGCGTACGGTGATTGTCAGTAAATAGCTGTAACTGTACATTCAACACAAGCCCTTGCAGTGTCAACTTGTGTTTGTGTGCGTGCCTCATTAAACCATATACAACTGTAGAAGAATGTGGGAAACATTTCTCTGTCTCAATTCATATTGTATGGTTCCAGTCCATTGAGAATTGCATAGGCAAAAAAACAACAAACCTCCATACTCTGATGGGAGTTGACCTTTATTTCCTCCCTGTTGCCGAGTCATTTCTTCACATGAAACATTTACATTAGCATCGTCCTCTGATTAAAATGATTAAAGGCAGGGTCGGTCATTCTTGCTAACTTCGAGCGGTCCTCTGCGGCGGCGCCTCACACATAGAAATGCATTGTGACGCAAAGCGTAGTCCTACGGCTTTGTTAATACAAGCTTTGTCAGCCACTTTGTTTATGTTACTGTTTACGGAGCCAGGGCTGTGTGGAAGTATACAAAAAGTTTTTCAACACGCACAGAACGGTAAGCTAGCAAAATGCAAGGAGATATTTGAATTAGAAAAAATGGTATTAGCTTACATTTAGCTTGCAATAGCTAACTATACTTTTAAGTCACAGTGCCATAGTGCATAATCAGGATGATTATGAGCTGTAGTTTACACAAGCGGGGGGAGAGTGCCCGGTGTTGGAGGTTTTTGTTGGAAATAGCTTTAATCATGCAAATACCAACATTTGCTTTCCTCTTGTAAATGCAGCTGGGTGATATAAATATGGCCCGATTGGTTTTATGAAATGCTCTCATTAACAGATCCAGCATTGACCGTGTGTGTGTGCTGAGACGTGTAAACGTGGCATTGCAGGAGGAATGTGGCCATTCAGAGGTCCTCTCCTCTACAAATAAATATTTAGTGATGACAATATGAGAGATATGTTAAACACCGCAAGGGTTATTTTCTAGACAAATAAACCTCAACTCTGATGGTGGTGGTGGCAAGCAGGGCACACACTGTATGTGTCTCTTGACATGGAGACAATTATTACATTAAGTACTTGTGTGGATTTAAAACAACACAAAGAACATATCAGCTGCAGCATTAATATAATTATTTTGAATCTAACAAATCACATCCTCACAGCTAATTAGCTGGGGTACATGTTTGTTTTTCTACTATCTATTGTGAGGTGATATTGTGAGGTGATTTTGATCAGAGCATCCGCACATGATAACCAAGCAATCTGCCTCACGGCAGGAAATAGCTGCTTTATTAGAACATGGCTTCCATGGAAATAGCATGCTTCTTTGTGGCTGCCAACATTTTTCAACAGTAAATGTTGACCTATATACTCAAATGTAGATTGAATTTCCTAAACTTTTATTAAATTCTTTAGTAATTGCGGAGATGTGTAGAGGGAGAAGGCGGAATTATGTGCAACTAGGGCGAGGCTGCAACACAGTTTCTGTCTGAATGCAGGTGTAGCTTTATAAACTGTGATTCAGAGCTTGCACCAATACTCCCATTTTTATATAAAATTTTAAATGTGTGGTCCTGGTCAACAATGGCCAATTTCTCTGTTGTTCCGGTTATTGTTAATGATCTTATGCTGTTTGTTCCTCCGTAAAAGTGTTAAGAAATGATTTCTTCTCTCATAAATTTTGGAGCCATTGCCACATTGAAGTAATATTTTATTCGACGTGTCTTGCATCCTGTATGACCTTGCAATAATCGTTCATGTCCGTCATGGTGCTGATTATTATCATGGTGCACTTCCCCAAAATGATTTTTATTTACACAGAACAGTCGTAAATGTGACACTGGAAGTAATCACAGCCTTAAATCGATGTACAAAGTTCAAAGCCGGTGTCCTGATATTACAGTAGTATTTTACGGCCCTGTGTGTCAGACATGACACTGACGTGTCTGGTCTTCATACTGAACTCTGGATTCCTCCTTCAAGTGTTTTCTCAGTCTATGCCTAATGTATTTTAAAGTCATGTAAATCTTGTGATTCTTTCCGATCACCTCGTCCTGTCTGTGTACATGCCCCTTTAACATATTATCAAGCAGCGTTAATAAGGTAGAACAGGTTTTTATGGTAAACATTAATTATATTTCATAATTTACGGAACAGTAAACTGTGTCATAAATAAATGAAGACTTCTTTTTTTAAATGATCTTTTCAAAACTAGAATTGTCCTTTGGCATTGTTGCCATTAGCCATGGTGTTACTGATGTCTTCCATTGCGTGATAAAGTTGTTGGAGATGTCTCAGAGGAAATGAACACAGAGGTGGACAGCCATGTTTGTCCTCTGACGAGTTGTGATGCATGCTCATCCAGTGTACGTGGGCCCCTCATCGCTCATGTCCAGCACATCACAGCAGAAGAGGAACAATGGGCTCGGCCAGAGATACGATCGCACTGTAAAGCATAACGAGCAGGTCATAGCTGGGTGAGCCAGCGGCCCCACCGATGAAACTCACCCTCCCTTCGCTCTACAGTACATTGGGATGGGATGAATAGGACACGACCTTAGAATGCTGCAGGACAGGGATTTCTAGATCCAGTAGTCCATTCAGTCAGGCCAAAACCGCCCACATATACAGTATACATGTATTCACATCAGGGCGCTGAAGGCCCTAACTACCAGAATTGACATGTATTTCCACTTAATGTTCAGTAGAGCACCTATCTAGTTACTTACTAGGTCACAACCTTTATATTGGCATCCTGCCTAAGGCGGGTTGAACTTGGAACTTAAATGGGCTTATGCAGCTGCAATATACTGTAATGAAGCATTTTTTTTTTAAACGTGTAGCTCAGTTTACCCGAAAGCTCATAAAGTAATCAGTTCTGTAATGCTTAGCGTTACCATTATAATGTCAAATCAGGTTATGACTCAACTGCGAGGGAGGGAAACGTTTTAAATTTGAGTCTTAATATAGCTTTTCGCATTCGCCCATAAATGAGCACTTCTGGTGACCAGGCCAGATGTTCACTGCGCTAGCTGCAGGCAGCCCCACATCAACATAAAGGGGAGGACGACAACACCTTACATTATCTCTTAGCGCACGGTGTTAGCTTCCAGAAAGTGGCCGCTCCTGTAGCTAGCAGCACCAGCGATGTGTCAGGTGGCACAGGGGTGCTCTCTCCTCCGCCCAGTAATCACTTGCGCGCCTGAGGAGATGCCTGGGTTTATTTGAACAGCAATTTCACTTAACGTTTTTGAGAGAGCACAAGTCGCGATTTATTGTTTTGCCGTTGGTTCGGTCTATGCGATTCCTATTTCACGACCTGTCTGATAGGTCCAAGGAAAATAAACCTCCACCTGAGCTGGGTTTATGGGTCGCCTGACGTCAGGCGTATTATCCGCAGCACTGACCGCACGTTTTTATTCCACTACCCTCTGTGCGTTAGCATGTACGTCTGCTAGCATGAGTATGGAACACTGCATGCTTGCATCTGTTGGGGCTGTCAGCTGCAGCAATGGAGCCAGGACGCTTATGTGACCGTTGGTAATATGACAGTGATACGATGGAGAGCTTAGGAACAGGACTGGCTGATGCCTTGGAATAACTGCAGGTAATGCTTCAGGCAGGACGGGCCCCGCTGGGTGTGGACGCACTGCGCAGCAGAGATGACTTTAACACTGGAGCTGTTATTGCCATCTGCTGTAGGATGGTCGGGGGACTCTTCTATTGAACACTCATGCTGCAATATTAAACTATAAATCAGGTGTGCCTTGGGAATGTGCATTTTACGTGAAAGGGGATTTCACATATGGATAGACATTAGACTGTACAGTACGTGTGTGTGTGTGTGCCGAGCCCAGTCGTGTGATGTAACGCGGGGCGTCGGCAGGTCGATCTCTCCTCTCTGGTCTGATCAGCCGTTGTTTTGTCAGGGGTCGTGATCCCGCTGGCGACCACAACATGAGCGGGCCGCGCTCTTGCGCGGTTAGGTAATGCACAGCGGACCCTTGTTGACCATCCCCGGGGATCGGGAGAGATCAGCTCACGTTTTCTCTTTCCAGCCCCGTTGTCTGCTCTCTATTAGCCAGATGCATCAACACCAACCGCAGCGACGTGCTTCCAAGACTTCCACATCGCCTCCGAGAGCACATTAGCCCCCCCATTGACTTACAGTGAAACAAAGATAATAGAAACTTTTGCTATGGGTTAAAAATAATCGACCTTTCCCACCTTGTGTTTAGTGCAACATCATGACTTGGTCATTAGAAGGCAGAATGTACACAGTGGGGAAACAAAACGGTAAATCGTGGGCTATATTGTTTGGCTTAAGCGGTTCAGGAGAAAGTAACTCATCATTGCGTAGCCTGTGACACAAGGAGAAAACCAGGTACAGTATTCCACGGGTTCACTCAGGTCTGTTCTTGACATTCACTCTGCAGTCTGGGACTTTAGGCCCGCGCCACCCAGAGCCCCTCCTCGCTGTCCTTCTCACCTCGCCCCTGTGTGCATGTGAGCCCCTCACTCCTTCTGGAGCGGATGAGTTATGGTCCCGAAGCGTGTCCTGCGCGGGCCACTCTTTAATGTTCCAGCTTACAGCGAGCCCAGGAGGGCTGGACTATTGACTGGATGGAAGTGAATGAGCGTCTGTTTTGTCTCTTTATGCAGTGATACTTACGCCGGGCGCAACATGCGGCTAAATTAGAGTAACAGAGACAGTCGGATGTGGGGGAGGAGAACCACCACCATTACCCCGCCAGTGGTGAAGCGATGCCTGGCTCATGGGCTGCGGGTGAAAGAATAGCAGTGTTTTACCACTGGAACTCCTTTGATGTGCACGGTTGATGTTGTGCTGGAAGTCAACCCAAGGCAGCTGGGTCGAAAGACAGCCAGGTGCTTCCCTCAAAGCGAGACAGATACTGTGGGGGAGTATATCGAGGTGTACACACACACACAAACTCACATAAACCGTGGCTGATGTAGAAATGGGTACGTTCCACTCACGTTGAGGTGATAGCAGCAGTTTCACAGTATATTCTGTTTATACGGTATACTATATAAAATCTGTGTTTCTCACATTTGTACTTTTTCTACCACTACTGTAAACACACACACATGTGCACACACACTAGCGTGATGTGCGCTGCAGCATGTGTGCAGATGAAAGCAGCTCAGAGAGGGGGCATAAACACTGCCCAGGGTGGTCACACCAGCGGCAGTGCTGTGATGCTACAGCACGTGTGTCGTGCGCTGGCCACTTAGCCATTAGTCTTCAAGGGGAAACAGTACTCTGGACAGAGTAAACCTGGGCCTAGATGGATGATCCTCTATCGAGATGCCAACCTTCAATTTATTATTCTTACGGCGGTTCGGCTGGTTGGATGAAGACAAATACGGGGCTATGATTCCGACCCCTACTTTGAGTAATGGGGGTTCCTCACATTCTTCCCCCGTCTTCTGTCTTTTTGTATTTTTTTCTTTTCTTTCTTTATTTTCAGCATCTCTCTCTCTAACTCTCTTTCTCTGGTGCCCCAGGCGGTTGCATTCATTAACCCCGTGTGTAATTATTTTTGTTTTAGTCTCATATTGCTGACATTTCAACTCAGGGGTTCCTCAATCAGGATTAACCCAAACCGCAAGAACTCACACTTCATAGCACTCTTGCAGCAGCAGCACTTGTTGCCTCCAATTTCAGTCAAATTAAAGGTTTATTTTATTTGAGGGCTTTTTTTTCTTTTGCCCATTCCCAGTATCCTGAGAAAACAAACCAGGCTGCCGGCCTTGGATGCTTTTGACATCCCCCCCTTTCTCCCTCTATCTAAACACACAGGGTAGCAATATTGCCACGCAGTTGCTAAATAGATTATAACTGTTTAGAAGGATTCAATTTATTTGTGAATTTACTGAGATAAAAGTATAGTTTGTAGTTAAAGATTGTGTACAGCAGGCACACATTTGTGTTTTGAGTTTGTCACACCACAGAAAAACTTAATATTAACCACCCAGCCAAAATTGAATTAATAACGTCGGCAAGTATATAAAATTACGTTACAAAAACGGGGAAATAGAACCATCTTTATCTGTTCTCAAGCGCTGGGGGTGTGTCAGCAGAAGGCGCTGTAACCACACCCATTGCGTGTTCTACGGTAAACTCCATACCGCGGTGTTGTGCTAAAAAGGTATCCTCAGCCAAACATTGATTGGAAAATGTAAACGTGCATTTTATTAGTTAGTCACTTTAAATAGATGTGCACTGGTAAAAGGGATTAGATTGGTTATAATATAGGGCTGTGTGTGCTCTCATGGGCAGAAATCAGTTTTTAACAAACCACGTTTTAGCAGATCACTGTATGACACCTGCAGATTGTAATGCTGTGATTGTAATGCTGCAGCTTGTTGGATTGGATTTTTTCGTTTGGATATGTGGTTCCTATTTTCTTTTGGAAAAAGGATTGGACTACATACAGTATAGTTTATTGGGATGCTGATTTGAACACGAGAATGCCGACTGAATTTGGCAGACGGTCGTTATCAGGTAGGCTAAGCTACTAAACGAGTAGCTTTCAAATAATGCACATTGACTCTGAACCACATTGTGTGCTAATTTCTGCAATGAAGGCATAGCTATCAGACTGTAGGCTGTTAAAGGACAGTAAGGTGATTTATATATGGAATTGTAGGCTGTTGACAGTACATTTAGTAGGCTAATAACTTGCATTTGAGCAGGATAAATACTGAGCTGATTCAAATGCTCTCTACTCTTTTATATCAGTGTGGTGTTACAGGGAGGGGTACACAAATTGGCGAACCATCTATGTATCTAGTCCCTCGTTTCTGGCCCTCCCAAAAAATCCTGAACAGAGAAATTATGAAATACGGTCTAACTCTACAATACAAAACTACATAGTTAACAGTGTTTTCACATGTTTAAATGAATGGGTTTCTAACATATATAAAGTATTTCCAAGTAAATCTCTGTATTTGCTTTACACAATCTTTAAAACATGTTTCTGTATCATATTGCTGCATTTAGTAGGCTAGTGTTAACATTTAAGTATATTTTATAGTTAAAATATGTTTCTGTATCATATTGCAGTAATTGATAAGCTAGTGTTAACAGACACCAAAAGTATGTTACTTTTGTATACAAATCATATATTTTATTTTTAGTGAGAAAGCAGTTTAAAGCCAATGGTGGGGGGGAGAAACTTTTGTCAATGCTGTGATGGCTAAATTATTCCGTTATTTATTATGTTGAATATTTGGCTAAATGTAATCACACAGCAATTTCAAACAGAGTTAATTCAACAATAACATGAATTGTGTATGTTTAGGCAGTTTGGTTCCATTTCATAATGTAAATACTGTAGTTGTAAAATAACCCGGTGTAGGAGTAAGGAAGCTTTGTTCCAAACGGTGTTTCTCTTTCTCATTGGCCTGGGGGCCCTAAGGCAGGGCCTCACAGGAGTCTTCTACCCTTCATCCTTCCCCAGGGGCCCTCAATATCAACACAGTAGTAATAAACTCTCACCACGCTGAGTGCACAGTGCTGTGCTAAAGTGTGGCAGCCTTTGTGTGTGTGTGCGTGCGCTTGCGTGTGTAGCGGTAGTTGACTAGTAGTTGTAAACTCTCATCACTTTGAGTGGACCTCGGAGGACTGCTGGACTCCTCACGCTGTGTGTGGCTTGACCTTCTGTGTAACCCCGCCACCCCACCCCCACATGCCCACTCAGATAAACAGGCAGTAAACACAGACTGAGTGAGTGGCCGTGTGTGTCTACGGTATAACCTCCCCCCACCCCTTTTCCCCCCTTCCCCAGGAATATACAAGTCAGCAGATGAAAGGAGCGCCTCACGATGCTAATAGCCACTAGAGATTAGCTTCTAGTGGATCTTTGTGAGTCATAATTAAAAGCCCAGGAAGCCTGCTCAAAAAGCTTTTAAGAGGAGAAGATTCATGTTGTAAGACCATGGGTCCAGGGTCTCATAAATGCACAAACATCTCCATGACATGTAAACTGGAGCTGGGACTTTTCCTGGTAGCTACTTGCATAGGAAGCTCAGCTACTATATAGAAGCTGCTGGAAGACGTTCTCAGTCATCTTATGTAAACAACGATCCACTAGTAAGTACTACATTTGAAATGCAATCTAAATAAATCCTGTGATGAACGCGGAAGGTAGACGTCAGGTTTTATTTTACCTATTAAATCCTCACACTCATCGGAGTGTCTAAAAATAACCACATAGCTCACGTAAGCTGGGTAGTTTTACCTTATGAGGTTGTCAGTGGTAATGCTAAACAGGTTGGTTTATGCAATAACACGTTTAGTGATATCGCACACTTTCCTTGGCTAGGCAGTTTGAGCATTGTGGATTTTACGTGTAGAGCAAGGTTCTGGCTGTGCATTCTTCGCATGTGTCGGGGTTTAGGTAATGGCACTACACGCATTATTGACCAACTATGGTTCAGAGAGGGAGATTTCCTTCTGCAGCAGATGCTGGCAGTGGCCAAAACACAGTACGTGTGCCAGTTCCTTGTCCATCTAATGAACCATGCGCTCCAAACAGTAATACTCCTGTAAAGTGATTGTGCTTTGATGATAACATCACAGCTAAAAGAATACTCCCGGTCAAAACCGATATCCTACTGTACAACATGGACCAGCACTCCTGTTTTATTCCCTAAAATGGTGTGGATCATTCATTCACAAGGTAAAAAAACAAAAAAAAACACAACACTTACTAGTTCTCTCTGCTGATTTTGCAAGTCTAGACAGAAAACAGTTTAAGGTTTCCAAGGAGACATTAATTTTGGGTTTTTGGATCACCTTGGGACTGCTCCTGTCACAACGGCCAAATATGTGTCTCCAGTATGAACCTTGTTTTAGTTAGCCAACAGACATTTTGTCAGAGAATGATGGATTGTCGGCTAGCAGGGCCTTGCCATACACACTAGCTGTGTGTTCCCGCCCTAGCGAGGATGAGGACTCAACCAGCATGCTGAAGATCTGCAGCACGCCTGATAGGGTTGGACCATTCTGGTTTGCAGACACGTTTATGAAATGTGCTTTTTGAAGCCTGTTTTTCTCTGTTCTTGACCTGCAAGGAATAATAAAAAATAATATAATAAGTAAATTAAAGGTAAAAAGAAAGAAACTGCAATTCTTTTTTTTTACAATAGACCTAGGTTTTATATATATATATATTTTTTACATATTTATATATTATACGTGTAATGCTTAGGGTCAACAATTTGGCATACCTTCCGGCGCATTTGTGTGTATGTGGCGTGACAGACGTCTTTTGCCTGTGTGGACGTGTGTCGTCCTGGCTGTAAATATCACATCCAGGTTGAAATGCATGATTCTCCTCCTCAAGGACTCGTCCTTACTCCCTGCAAACCTCCTATGTCCTTCTTTCTCTATTTTATCACCTCATCCTCCCAAGCCTTCCCTCCCTGTGCCCCTCTCTCTCTCTCTCTCTCTCTCTCTCTCTCTCTCTCTCTCTCTATATA
>JAODUK010000008.1:737330-784177 GCA_027564635.1 Typhlichthys eigenmanni | reverse complement strand
CTTCCGCCCCCGGTTGGTTGCACGGAGGGGTTCTGGGGCGCCGGGGGAACACCGTTGCTGGGCCAACAGGAGTCTCCTCTGAGGGGAGTGCCGGGGCTGGCTACCCCTCCTCACCACCGTACCTTCTCCTCGTATCACTGCCGTCTCTGCTCCCCTCTCCTTGGCTTGCCCTACCACAGTAAACAGGACCTCTGGTGGAATTACATAAACATTGATTAAGCTTCACCGCCCCCCCCCCCCCCCCATCCTTGCCCATTTCAACCAGAAGGGGAACATATTGTGGAGAGCTCCCATTCGCTATATTGCAGACATGTCACTTTTTATATAAATAGGCCTGGTGGTTTAAATGAAGTATTATAAACACTGGCCTCACATTCTCTCACAGAGGAGGAAGAATTAGCTGATCGAGGAAGCGTGTTTGCCCCAGATTATTCTAATTATTGTATGCTGTTTTCCTTGCTGACTAAAACTATTTGGCCACGATCTCATGAGAAAGTGCTTCTAGGCCCGTTGGGTGGCTCTGGGGGGGGGGAGGGGGGGGGGGTGGGGTGTGCTTCCACTCCTCTCATATTCCTTAAGCCTGACCTCCCCCCTCTAAAACTTAGATTTAGACATACGTTTTTAATTCCATTATGCGGGAGCTTCCAGCAGCAAGCAGTTGTATTTTATTTCATCCCCTCCCTTTTTGTTTGTTGGAAGTAAATGTGAATAAGAACAAAATGTTGTTTAAGGTCAAGGGAAACGTCAAAGAGAAGGACCCTACTGTTTTAGCTATCTGATTACATGTTTGTTCAGCCTGTCTGCTAAACCTGTAGCATGCGCTAACCTAATCAAATATGGCCATCATTTTCCTGACTTTGTTTAGGAAAATTTCCATGCTCTATCCCAAAAAGAGTAAGGCCTTGATATGTAATCTGGCTCCTTTAAACATTTGTCAGAATTCAATAATTGCAGTAAACAATGTGTAATCAACTTCAAAGTGCCCCGCCAAGGGCCCTCATTTCACAGATAAAAATGAGCATCTTCAAAAATACACGTGCCTGCTTGTGTGTGTGTGTGTGTGTGCTAATGCAAACCAGCTTGGCAAGATTGAACCGCTTAATCAAGAAGAAAAAAAAAAACACAGTAGTGGCTCACGCTGTTGGATCCATAAAGCAAGCCTAATTTTACAGCACCATAAAACACCCTTCTTGCTGTAACAGGCACTGAACAGTTTATGCGCAGAAGTACAGTAAATCACAAAGAATGCAATGGGGGCCATGTAATTGTTTGATTTGAGTTTCATATCATAAACTTCAGTAGATGTTCTAGGCTTGTATATGAGTGTAAACTACAGTATACTGTACACTTATGTACAGTATGTGAAAGGGATACAAAGTAGTTACTTTTTTTAACCTATTAAAATTACAAAATTGATTTAGATTAAAAACATATATTTATAAAAAGTTAGTATGTATATTTGTTGTAGTATGTTTTCTGTGCACACTCATTTTTCAAATTTTGTATGCTACAGTACAGTAATATTCTTCCCATTTGATGGAAAATATTTGGATATGAATGTTTTTCTGGTTGGTCTCTATATAAAAAACATCTATGTGAAGTTAATTGCAGCAATAAACGGAGAAACATGTGGCCCTGATGCATGTATGGGTTCATGTTTTGGTAATCTGGACAGCATTTTTGATACCACATATGATGCACAGCTGTAAAAGTATTGCCTTCACTGATTTTATACGTCAATCTACTTCCAACTGCCTCAGCTGTAATACACGGTTTCCGTCCAAAGTGATTCCGACCCTCATTTCAGAAGAGGTTCTGCTCAGATTAAACATAGTCAATTAGAGTAGAGACTTGTCTTCCTTTAACAAATGACCTTCCCTGAGCTGAACCTGAACATGGTTGGCTATTGGATATTTTCCCTTGATAAGAGTGCAGGTGTACATAATAGAAACGTACCAAATTATTCTAAATTTAGAGGTACAGTATATGCCTTTTATACTGAACTTTATCTTAATAAAACTATGTGTATGATGGCATTACAGGTCTTTTCCTTTTCCTGCTGTATACCTACTGCATTCATGAATAATCTGTTCCATGCGCTTGTTCAGTGATTAATTAAATATAAGGCCCCTTGAATTCAAACATTATTACATGATTACATCATGGTGAAATTGTTTGGTAGGGACACAAATCTGGTTCCAATCGGGGTTGAAGGAAGTCAATGAAGCATTCCCTTCACACCTTAGCATCAGGGACCTGCTCCTAAAACTCCATCTGACATGTTTTGTAAAAGCAGCATTATGTCCGATTTTCAAAGTGGGGAGGAAGCATAGCCAATCTGTTAGTGCTAACAGGGGAAGTGATTTCACAAGCATTGGCCCACTCGGTTATATGGGAAAAATGGTAGCTTTGTCCAACCCTGGGAACACACACACAGAGCTTCTAGTTGTTTCCCGTTTCAATTGCATACAGAGGACAATTTAAGGCAGACACACTCAAATACTTATACACACATGCTCGCGTGCGTGCGTGCGCGCGCACACACACACACACACACACACACACCTACAGTACCAGTGATATTCAGCAACTTCAAGTGCTTCAAGGGCTTATATCTGACTAGATTCATTGCAGATGTACCTACTGTACCCTTTGAATGTTACCAGTGAGAACACTTTTCTTTTAAAAGCTGCAAAATTACTCCTGGATACTGTTTAGAGCTACCTACAACTGGCAAAATCTAAAGCAGAAAAATACTCATGGCTTGAGTAAGTATGAAAGAAGCAAGTTCAAAACCTATTCCGTGCACGTGAAGACTGAAGACTACAGGTCACTACTAAATTATATAGTCAACTCAGGAATTTAGTACAGTTTAATCGTTATCCAACAGCGGTGTGCATTTTTCACTGACAGTTCTTTTTATACTGTATAGATTTAGGTCTAATTCACAACACTGCTCGTTTGACAGTTTACCAACCAATAAACTGTTGAAATGTAATTTTTACACGATGAATACACACAATTACATAATGAATCAGTCACGATTTGTACTACTGTATGCTGTGTTTTACAATGGGATGGTTTAACAGGATAGGGTGAAGTTATTTTATTGTAAATAACAAATTTACCCAGAGGAAACACTCACTTGATCGTGTCTATTTCATGAAATACTGTCTAAATGATGCCAAATGGATTAGCTCTTCCATCTTTATAACTGTCAGATGACTTCTTTCCTAACAGGAAGCCGTGATGCAAGCAAGCAGAGTTAAACCGAAGCGTGAGGAGGCTATAAATTCCAAAAGGAGCCTCCTGACGTCTTCAGCAGGCCTTCATGGCCCACACATGTTAGCCGGTGTCTCGAGAGCAACGCGTCTAATGTTGGCTGTGTTTATAACCATGTAGCCTCACTGACATGTAAACTGCATGGCAGATAAATGGCTCTTGCAATTACGATGTTGAAATCAAAGTGCAAACACTAACTTTTAGTATACACCCTGTCACTGTAAACAGAGCGGCTTTTCGCCGCGCGTTCCCACTTTTACCACTCGTACCACTGTCGAGGGTGCTGTACGAGTGAGAGCCGGACCCTGCTTGGATTATGTGCAGAAGTAATTGTTTCCTGCTCTGATCCTGTGTACATGTGAAGGAATTGGTCCAGTGTGGGTGGCCCTTCAGTCTAATCAATCTAGTGTAGCGCATGCTTCTGTTGGGAGATGAGTAATGCTGCTCGGGAGATGAGTAATGCCATTTGTCTCAGTAGAAAAAGAAATAGCCTTCTCATGTGCTAATCACAGTATGCAATAGCTAAGGGATAATCTAAGCAGGCTACAGGTGCTTGTTCAAAACCGTGTCTTCAGTGTTCGCTTACAGTATTTACGTGATCAGGAGCATGACTAAGTAGCTATCCATCGCTATCATAAGTGTTATATGCCTTGTTTGATTTATGCACATATACTGTGTGTGTGTCCCTTCCCTCCCCACAAAATGTTTCACTTATCGAATTCTTAGCATCATCTTTACAAAAAAAAAAAAACACCCATATAATCGAGGGTTCTGCTGACACACCATATACCACGACATCATTTCCCCTCTCGGTCTGAGGATCTGCACAGCTTTCTGTTTCACAGCCCTAATTACTATAATTGGTAGATGCAAATTAACGGCAATTGCATCTGACATGGGTCATAAATTCACCGCTCAGAAGTTTCCGAGTTCTCTTTTGTGTCGTCTGCCAATTCTGAGTGGACCGCTGTCAGATGGGGTGCTTAACTTACTAAGTAATTGCAAGTTTCATGAATCATAAAGATTATGAATTCCCCCCTCAGCCTAGTGGGATTGAGTGAGCCTACTGCAAAGGCGCTTGGAGCCCTGGCTCTCTCCACAACACCAATACCATGGAAGGTAGGCGCCTAATGGTGGGTGCCTAATTGCACATGGACCCACAGAGGGACTACAACCTCAAATGAATGCCGTCCGCGGGCCCGGTTCCTGCTCCCACGGTGTGCTTCGTGACACGTTGCCCCCGATGCAGAATGAGCCGACACAGCAAATGGACACGCGCCGTTAGCATGTCACGCGGCGTGCGTCCTTGCTGTTCAAATACACAGTAGTCGGGGGGGCTCTGTTCAGAACAAAGAACACAGGACACCCATGAAATATAGCACGCCTGTGTGCACTGGTAATCTAGCTTGACTTGGCCGAATTAAGCCTGAGATCTCAATGAAATATCAACTCAGTATGTATGTTCTACAGGGGGAGCAGAAATGTGGGGCCCCCTTGTTTTACTCATGCACACACATACACAAGACACAGGCCCCTGCCTGGATGTGTAAGCGGACATGTATTGCATGTGATTGTCGGGGAAATGGAGTGAAAAACAGGTCTGAGGTTGCGGGTTCAGGTTCCGTGTTTCAGAGTGACGAGTTCCAGAAGCCGCCGGGCTCCATATTACCTTGGTGCTTTCTGCCCCAGCGGCAGGAAGGTCTGTGTGTGTGTGTGTGGATGGGGGAAGGCATGTCTAAGCAAGGGGCCTCCATATTACACCCTTTCCCACAGGAGCACCTCTGGAGGGGTGGCTGAACGTCCATCCACAGCCCAATAGGCCCTTAGCCCCGCTCCAGATCCCCTTGTGGTTATTACCCCCAACCACAGTAACGCTTCAACCTATACGTGGACATTGAGATTCCACTCACTCTCTCCCATCTTACACTTATTTGCCCATACTGTATTTAGCAGCAATAGGCTACTAAATGGAGGCAAATTAAGCCCTTTGGATATACAGTATGTGGCATGCTGTTTTGTGACTTTTGCAAATAGCTACATTTTTTTGTATGCGTGTGTACTGTACATGTACATGCATGTGTTTTTATTATCTGTATGCTACCGTGCTGAATTGTGCATTAGCTAATGTGGTCTACATGAGCTAAGCAGTTCCCTCTGTGAATCCTATTAGTACCTCAGCATAACAACATAAACCCACTGCACATTAAGCATGCAGTCCTTCCATGTCTTTCTTATAACATAAATTATGATTGATGCTTTACCCAGCTCAAGGATACACCCAAGGAATGTTAAACAAAGTGCAGCGCTTGGTAATTAATTATCCATTTACATATGTGTCTACATAGTTTCTGCTGGACTGAGTTGGTTTCTCTATTGAACAGTACTGCCTTCTGCAGTCATATCACTGCCATTTCTTCAGTATTTTGTCTGTATCTTACTGCTAAACTTTAAGTTCGATGGACACTTTGGGTTGGAGCTGTAATGTAACTTTGAAATGGTGGAATCATATTTTTGCTGTGATGTGAGATCGGCCAATCGGCTTAGTAGGAGTTTAAACTGTCAATAGAGGCAGATTGTTATTTTCTCATCTTATTTTTATTTTTATAATAGCCATGAAATGCCACGAAACAGAACTTTCTTGCTGCTGAGCTTTTGATCCATTTTTATAAATAGCAGAATTTAGTCGTAAAAATAATGTTTTTGCGGTCTTTTCCTGCAATTAAAATAAGGTTTGGCTCTGGAACAAGGGCCAAGCTAAGTACTCGTGTTTTAGAAAACTTTCTCTGCCCACCCCCGAGTCAGCCTCCCACCCCCCCACCCCCACTCCCTTCATCTGCGAGAGCATATGTCGTTTATGGCTTGTTATTTTCATTTTTCCTCCATATTTTCCACAGGGCAGCAGCAGGCAGATGTCTAATAATGGCATGTGAGACCCAGCAGAAGGGTGTGTTTCACCTGCCCTGCGCTGTGTTTTTAGTTCTGCCGTGTATATGGTGGGCAGAGTGTTCACCGAGCTTTCCCAAGGCATTCTCTGGTTCCTCTTGGCCGAGCGGTGTGGTCTTCACATGACCAATCAAATATGTCAAACCACCAGTGTATTCCCCCAGCATGTACAACAAGGAAATCTGGCTCCAATTATTATTGCACCCCGAGGGGAACTTCCAAAATTCCTCCCCTCCTCATTTGTCAGAAATGAAGCTCCCTCGTTTCCTGCGATTGGACTGAAATATGTCTTTTGATATTAAATCACACTGGTTTCCATTGGCTGCATGACCAAGACAAATGTTTATCATATTTATTTATGTCATTGGCGATGACCCTGTAGCTAAGCAATCCAGGGACTTGGCTGCAGACTCCATCTCCATGTTGATTGTGAGTAAGAGACTCTCCTAAATAAGCTGAAGCTAAGAGATAATTTGGATAGGGTATGAGGTAACTGTGGTTTGTTTAATGTGAAAAATACAGTGATTGAGTTACTGTTACAAAAGGCCTAATGAATCTAGACTGACACATCCCACCCAATCGTACAGGGTTCTTAGTTTGACTCGGTATCATATTCTGTTGATAAATGTGGTTCCAAATGTTGATTAAGGATCTGTTTCAGTTGTTTGTATGTCAACAAATCCAGCTAAATCCAGTTATACACCTCTGATCTGCCGTTGTTCTTGTACTTGGTGCTTATTGTCATAACATCACGCTCTGGTTGAGACCTTCTTAGTGTGGCTGAAGGGAGAAACGCTATATGAAAATTGCCATTGACATTCTCGAAACAAATACGACTACTCACGCTGTCGCTACATCTGTAGCCATTTTATGCCTTTATTTATGCCATTTAAGCTCTCATTTGAATTCACCAGCACAAATAAACATATCATAATGAAGCAAAGGCCCTGATGTCATATGCAGATGTCGACTTTTGATTATTCCTCTTGCCTCGCAAATTCATCAGGATCTTGTCTCTCCAGGCAAAATGGATGACATCATTGTTGTTCTGCGTTGACGGGCCAAGGCGTGCACCCTTCACTGTAGCGTTTTCACCTATAGAGGACTGTCCTGCGCACTCTAGGGCTTATTTCTGCATCTACCACGCTGCAGCGTGTGTGTGTGTGTGTGTGTGTGTGTGTGTGTGTGTGTGTGTGTGCGCGCTGCAGGATGCCTGAAGTCTTGGACACAGGAGGGCCCCTGACTCCAGACTACTGTGCTGTCCGGGCCAGTTTATAGTGATGTTTACTGCTAACAATGAATCTGCGTAATATAAATCACAACTCTGTATGCACTGTAGGCAAACCATTTCACCTGAGGTTATTTATTTGAGTTTGGTTATTTAGCCATAAGTCAGCACAGATGAAACTAGTTGCTACTAAAGTGCTGAATGGGGCAACCTGTATACAGATCAAATGTGTTTTATTGTAATGAACTGTAGTAGGTACAGTACAGCTTTAGGTAGTAAACTGAATACATCATGTTTTTTAACGTTGCATTGTTACCTTAGTTGCATAATTGAGAGACTTCATTCAATTTACGTTAAACTTTTATTTGAATCCCCAACCCCACACACACACATGCGCGCACACACGCACATACATAATTATAACAATTTCTAGGTCATTTCTTTCCAGGGTTTTCACCTGGTGTGTGACTGTACAGTATGTGACCCATGTGCCCAAACTGTCTTCCCCCAGGCGTGCGTTGAACCTGGGCATTCTGCGAGACCCTGGTTCTGAGGTGGAGGACCGCCAGTATCAGATGGACCTCCAGTCCATCAACATTGGCACCGCCCAGTGGGAGCAGCTCAGGCCTGAGAAGGAGGGCGTGAAGGGAGGGGTGTCGGCTGAGAGCGAAAGGAGCTCCCAAAATCCCGCGCTGGAGTGGAACATGGCCAGCAGGTCAGGGCTCGAACCTAAAACACTAGAGGGTTCCCAGATTACACTTGATACACTCAAAATGTGCCTACTGTGTCTTTCTGTTCCTATAATTGTAGGTCACTATTAATGTGATAGTGAGATAAAGATATTGGATTTACATAATTTCAACGGAATTGTTTCTATTCAACATGGGATTAAAATGAAAATGTTTTTTTAAAGTCCGTTCTTACAATATGTTGCGTGGGTCTAAATAATTGCTTCCATAGCATCGGCAGCTATTACATAATTGTAATAGTATTTAAAAGCCAGACATATTGCTCACCTGTAGTATTTGTTACTGAGTCATCTCTAAAATGTAAGGTAGAGTGCATGTGGGTTAGGAAGAATGCACATACAGTATTTAAGTAGTTAAGTTGGCATATATGCTTTATCTTTTGTCATTTTTGTATAGCTATATACAGTGGTGTGTCTGGCTGTTCCACATTTCATATCGTCAGTGAGTTAGCTCCCTATCATGAAGCCTCTCCATACACAGTCATAATTACGAGCCCTGTCGTGTTTTATTTATTTTTATTTTTATTTTTATGGACGCGGGAGCTTAAACAAGCACCAGTCTAACAGCCTGTTTGGCCGCATGTCCTTTTCTTGACTTTATATTTTGAGAGGAATCAGGCCCAGAAATCACAGAATCCAGAGTTTGTTCCCTGTCAACTAAAAATAAGCCCCGTGGAAGAATGCACCGCAGCACAAAATCAACACAGTCCTGAATGAGACTGAACGCGCTTAGGTCATCGGGGCGCCTTCTCTGAGTGGCCGAGCACACACACACACACACACACACACTTGTATGCGCACACATCTAATTAGCACAGACAAAATGCTCTCTGTCGCGCACACAAGTGCGTACCCGTCGTCACCATGGCGAAGACCCCCTCATACTCCGGGTTACAATCGCACCACGCACAAAGGCACATTCACGTTAGTCAGGCCCGCACCCGACCCTCCGCCTCCCACACGGATCCGGTGCGGTGCTGCAGCCAGCGCTCCACATCCCTGTGAGGTCAAGGCTGTCGAACAGAGAGCTTCTACACAGTGTGATGGTCTGTGGAGCTTTGCCAGGAAACGCTGCCTGTCTCTACTGCTGCTGTTGCTGCTGGACCCTCGGCTCTCATCCCCGGCCTTAAGGCCCTCTGTTATTACAACCATGCAGTTCTGTTCTAGCTCTCTTTTCTTCCTTTGCTTTTTCTATTTTCTTTCGGGAAAGTAACATAAAAAAGGAGAGATTCATTTACTATTATGTCATTTAGCAGACACTTTTATCCAAAGCGACTTGCAGTGAGCACAATTACAAGTGTTATGGAGCAGCCAGGGATCAGGCATGTTGCTCAACCAGTGATTACGGGAAGGTCGGGACCGAAGCCACACTGTTTCAGTTGGGACACCAACCTATCCTTCCCCCCCTCCCATTCAGATTCAGTGTCTTCTCCCAGGTTTGACAGGTTTCTCCACTCTGTCTTCTCATTGACGTCCCTGTTCTGTTTCCACTCTATCCTCCTCCTCCTGGTAGCCCCAGCGGAGTCTTTTCCTCATGTGACCTACATTGGCCCTCTCCGCCAGCCACTGTTGTACGACACCGCTTGTTTAGTAGCAGACTTGGACCTCCTTTGTAGTCTCACAGTGTCCCTGGCCCTCATGCTACCAACACTGGCTGGTGCTGTGTGAGCGAGAGAGATGCTGCTGTGGCCTAGTGCTCTCTCTCTCTAGTGCATTCTTTCTGTCTTATACTCTATCTCTCTCTCACTCTCACTATCTCTCTATCTCTCTTTATCTATATATCGATCTATCTCAAGCCTCCCTCTCTCACTCTCCCTTTCACTCTCTCTCTCTCTCTCTATCTCAAGCCTCTCTCTCTCTCAAACCTCTCTCTCTCTATCTCAAGCCTCTCTCTCAAACCCAATGAGGTGAGAAGTTGGACTCACACCTGTGGTTAACTTGTCCAGTGTCGTTTGAGCAGCCTTTCACAGCTACGGCGGCACGTCTGGATTTATACTCGCACGGCGATGAGCTAATCCCAAGATAAACCGTAAACATTTGGCACCCATAGGATCAATTATGTGGCATCCTCTGAGGAAGCGCTGCCCCTTTTTGACTCACCACTTTTCTGTCATTTAATGTTTTGTCCATATGAATATTGTGACCTTTTTACAACCTTACATGTGTTTAAGTTTTACGGTTTTCGGGAGCGTAGGTGTTTTTTTTTGGCCTGCCAACATGCATCCATTGGGCAGCAATGACACATTCACATCCTGACACAGCTGATGGGGTGATGGGCTTTTGGGTTGTTTGAGTATCCTCTCATGTATCTCACCTCCAACACAAGTGCTATGAGCAACATTCTGGATTAGCACCCCTAGTGGCTATAAGGAAGAATGTCTTCAGTGTGTACGCTGCGGAGAGGTCTGTGTCTGTTCCGGTCTGTGCTAAGGAGTTGTGACACCGCACCACGTTCCAAAGGTCACACCAGCGGTTTCACCGGGACATTTCAGCTCGTGCGCTATCGCTGAACCTTCTTGGAAAGAGTCAGCAGGGAGCTCCCATTCTCCCCCTACTCTCACCTACCTGGGGTTACCTTCTGTCCTGTATGTCTGTCTGTCTGTATGTCTGTCATGAGCCTTGCACTCACAACTCATGCTGTATGAATCACAAGCTAATCTCACACGGCCTCCGATTCATTCTCTCCATGTTTACACCACGCCCATACAAAGATGTGCTCACACACACAGTACACACAGAGGGATTTACTTACTGTAAGTGTGCACGGAATAACACAGGCACACGTGCATACAATACGCAAGCACGCGCGCACGCACACACACACACAATCATGGGCGCGTCCAATCAAGTGCACACACAACCACACACACAGCCATGGCTGTTCCTCGGCCAGGCACCAACCACCTCCACCTCCCAGCCTGTGTTATATGGGTAAACTGAGCTGCACGCCTCCTATTGCAGTCACCGGTGAAGGATAGCACCTGTCCCCTGCAACGGGACACTGGTTGTTTCACTCCTTGTCTGAGGGGGAGATTAGCCAACACCAATTGGGCCCCCCCTGCAGATCCTTTCACCTCTGAATTAGGCTTCCCTCAAACTGTACGGAGGAGAAATGTGTCGAGGAGTAATCCCTTCAGGGCACTAGTAATGCACATTTGTGTAGCAGAAGTGAATATGATATTGGTTCTGACTAAGTACTGTACTCCAGGCCACCTAGAAACAGGGCCTTCTCTAATCCCAGCCAACTATAAATATTGGAAGCCAATGCCGCTTGATTGTTTTAATAGCAGCAGATGTGGCAATTAACACCACCTTATAAAGCCCCCTTGTATATTTGTTTTACTGCTAACAAATGTTCCCACAAATATGACTTGATTGTGGGGAATGGACATTAGTGAAATGGAGAGGGCCGATGCTAGCCTGTGGATACAGTTAAGGGGTGTTCCCTATAGAGACTTATCAAATAACATCTCACTCAATCCCTGCAACTATATTCAAAGCTTCCAGTTGAAACGTGTTAAAGCACAAATGCGAAAGTGTCCGGCAGCGGACATTTTTTTGCGGCTCTGTCGTGCATGTGAAAATGGATTTTGAAGTGTGTTGTTCGCAGTTGAGCCATTTTTTTTCCCTTCGCTTTACTGGTTTGAATTTGAAAAGCTTGAAATGTCTTGTCTGCTTGTCTGGTTGTCAGCTAGCGCATAACAATAGCTCGGTTGTGAACTTTTCTTTTTTTTTGTGGTTTTCACTGTGTTGTGTTGACCTGTCATTTCTAGGCAGATGGGACAGTCTTACAGAGGTTTTACAACTGGTAACCATAACAAGTTATTAGTAAATAGAAAAGGGGGAGGTTTAGTGAATAAGTGATCCCTTATGGCCACATTGTTGCTGTCGAGTGTAGCCCTGGAAGTACTGTGGTGTGGGCAAAATGTTGTTTATCCCCAAATGTAATAATGCAGTCACTACATTTACTGCATTCTAAATTAAAGGTATATTAAATGGCCATAAACCATGTTATAGTTCACATAAAAACCAAACCATAAACATCCCCATCTGCTGTATCTCCAAGTACTGTAGTACATACTGTTGCCAGCAGCCAACCAGCATCCTGGCTATTTACAGTATCTTTGTAGCAAGCATTAAGATGGTCCAGTTCATTGTGTGTGTGCATTTCATTACAGCATCCGGAAGCAGCAGGAGAGGAGGGCAATCCTGACCCCGATCCTTACTGACTTCTCTGTCCGAGTGACCGCAGCCCCAGCCATCATCTTCAGCAGGCCTGTGTCCACAGACTGCAGTCAGGCTGAGGTTTGTGTCGAAGAAATATAATGTTTAATTACTGTATAATTTTCTTAGCATGTTATTGTCTGCTGCTTGTATGTAAGCTAATTAATTCTCAACAGTTTAACAATATGGGCCATATTTTAACAATGGCCTAAAGCGCAAGGTGCAACCTGCATTTAAGTTGTGACCTAATCCACACTTGATATTTTAACGGCGGATGAACAGGTGCATGGTTCATGAGGGTTGGACTTACTCTCCTCATTATTCATTGTTGTGTTTAAGGTGTAACATACTATAAGCCAATCTCAGTGTCATCTCCATTCCCTTGTTAAAATCCAGGCGCGATTGCACCATGGTGGATTGCTATTATACCTGCAGGTTTGTGAAAGGGCTGGAGCAGACCATCTAGGGAGGCAATAGCGAGATTCTACCAAGAGCCATAAAATGTTAATGGAGGCTACACAATCATTATGTTTCACAGTGTACTCTTTTAATTCCTTATCCTTTGCATGTTTTGTGCGCTCCTGCACGACCCTGTGTGTGTAACAAGCAGTGCGTGCGCTCGTTGTCCACCCGCCATAGGCGATACTATCTCGATAATGCGCCAGGCGCTGACCTTAGACCAGGTTTTTGCTGTTCAGTCGAGCAATCACTTTCCGCTGCCTCAAGATAGCGATGTGTCAGCAATGTTCCAGACCACACCTCATGTTAAAATCAACACACCCACGGGCGTATTGTATTTGCTATTTAAACAACATGGATAACTGCGTCGGTCTGAACCTAGCAAAGACACTCGCGTTACCGCTTTGCTCCGCATTGCGCCGGTTGTAAGACAGGGCCCATAATGTTAAATACATGCAGGTGCTTGTTTTGTACAGATTAGGGCTTTTCTCTGAGTGAGCATTCATACAGTTAGGTGTCAGTCAGGTGTACCTTTCTCCTTTTTCACCATAACCAATGCAATCTGATTTGTTCATTATTTGAACTGACCACTTGTGCCCTTTGACCGTAAAGTGTAAAACCATGATTGCAGCTATTACTCTCCCAGTCAGTTTCATTTTCCATGGTGGAAATACTCACAGACTACGAGAGACGTCGCGTGCAATTATGCTTTACGGCGTAACGTCCAATAACTTCCTCATTAGCAAACCCTCACTAAGTCCACCATGTAAGGGAGGCCTTCTGACCCATGGAGTTCAAATGTTTCTGCTTATACAGCTGATGTTTTCTGGCTTTCTGAGACTTCCTCATCGGTCCACGCTAACGTGCCCCGTGACAATGCTTAACAGCCAATCCATAGTTTGCTCACACACTGACACACACACATTGATCTGTAAGCTCCCCTAACAGGCAGCCTGAGATCCAGTAACAACAACACAAACAGAAGGGAAGGAGATTATTGAAACCATTGCAACCAGAGGGGGCAGGGTCTGACTCTAGGCTTGAAGCAGCCGTGTCGTGAAGCCGGAAGAACCAGCTGCAATACCCACTCCATTCATACATCCAGTATCGGTTTCATATATATATACAGTATATATATATATATATATGTGTGTGTGTGTATATATATATATATATGTGTATGTGTATATATGTGTGTGTATATATATATGCATATATATATATATGTATTTGTGCTTATATACATATGTTCTTTCTAACAATGTCAATAAAGTGAGTTTGGACGATTATTTGTCATGACGTAATAACCATGCGACATATTCCTATGCTCGTGCATCAGCGTATTAGAGAGCACAAACTTGGTTATACTTTTATTATAAAGGTTGTAACGTAGTATTCTGATTGTACTGCGCATGCGGCTGAAGAGAGACACTAACGATGGCATGACTCAAATAAATTCGAATTAGAATCACATTCTTCATTGGGACGATGAGCAAAGATTTTGTAACTACTATCTGCTGTGTCTATCTAAAGTCCATGATTGCAACACAGCGAAGAGGTACATATATATATGCTACCTTAATACAATGTCACTGTACAATCTATAAAGCTAATAGGCTAATTAGCATTCACACTGAACTGGACAGACCTCTAAATATCTCTTATGCATGCTTATATATACTCTATAGTGTGTTCATACATGGCTGCCTTCATAGTGTACAGCATGTGTCTGTGGGCATCAACCTGTACATTGAACAAATGCTTAGGGCTTGTAGTGGCTGGGACAGAACAGTGATGCAGTGAGGGAGGGAGAAGCACAGGGGAGAGAAGACAGTAGAATAAAACAAGATACAGATGGAGAGAGACAATAGAGAGAGAGAGGGGAACAATAGAGAAGAATGAGGTGTGAACAAAAACATGTAACATGGTTGGCTTCTCTTCTCTCTCTGTCCCCTAGGAGGCGGTGGTGTGCGGCCACTCCCTGGAGGTGAACGTGACCAGCAGCCTGGACTTCTACCTCAGCGTGGCACAGGTCCAGCTTCTGCAGCATCTGCTGCAAGACAACACGGTCGCCACGGGAACCCCGGATAAGAGCGCCGAGGTTAGGCTCGATCACAGACTAGACAGCGCCTAGTCTGAAGAGGAACACTAGCAAGTGCATGCAGTAGCGTGTTAACATGCGCACACACATGCACACACCCTCATACCTTGGATGTCAGGGTCCCGTCTAACTGAATGTCATCGCCATTCCATTCTACGTAACATAAAAGATGCATCTTTCAGTACCCATGTAGAATCCCCTCATGGACGTTCTTCCACTAATCTCTCTTTGAGGTGAATCTACTGTAACATACTTAAATATTTACTCAGTCAGACCAAGACCGCTCCTCTAATGTAGCCCCAGTTTACTGTTTCTTGCTCAGCTGCTGCTTTCAGAGCCATCCGTTTTGTTTACAGGACAAGGAGCTCCATGGCGCCATTTGCCCCGTCTGACCGCTTAATAAATCTTTCTAATGGAACGCAATATAAAAATATTTACCAGCTGTGGTGGGAGGCTGAGAGGAGATAGAGGAGTGAAGTGGTGAAAACAATTAAATAAGATAACTGTCTGTTTCCCTCTTGTCCCCCCTGACGGGACAGCTGACGTCTTTGATGACGTGCAGAGGATGCGTTGGATCCAGTAAAAGTGGTCATTGTTTTGTAATAAGGATTACTGTAGATGGTATCGGTGCAGTGTCCAACAAAATGTGCATTGAACTGACTGACTTTAAAAAAATAAATGAACGCTATAATAATAATAATTTGAGGCTCGCCCTCACGTTATCTAAGCATGCGTGTGAAATGTAACGTCTGAATGTCTACAGCGTTCACGTACAAGCCTCCTAAATCCAAACTCGTTCAGTTAACTCCCAAACACATGTAATGTACGCGGCCAATAAATGCCCTAAACCCACCATTTGTAACTGCTATCTCGTCAATCAACGCGGTTCTCGCCGTAAGAGAGATAGTGACTAGCTCACTGGGTGGGTTGGGATTTGGACAGTTAGACAGTCAATCTTAAGGAAGTGTAGTGCGGGGCATCTGGATTTGATTCTAGGCTGATCTTAGGAGCCCTCGCCCCTGGCTTGTAATGATTCATGGCTCCGTTCTGTTCAGAGGCGACTGGCGGTTCACCTGGGTTCAGGGCAGCGGGAGAAAGTTCACCGGTGGTCTCGGAGATCGGCTGCTCAGCTGTGGAGGGGCACGCAAGATCCCTGTTGCCATATGCATTTGCTCTCTGTGCTTCCATATACATGTAATAGCAAAACTCTAATTTAATCATATATTATGTATTAAAGTACACCTCACATGATGGTCCGGAGTGATGTTACGCAAGGACTGGACATATCCATCATTATGAATGAGTGGCCGTGAAGCAATATTGTGCATATCTGTTACCATTTAACATTAGCTTGTTGAACCTCTGTGTTTTCATTTGCTTTATACCTCATTCATTATTCAGTCTTCATTATTCAGTCCAATGGCAGCGTGATTACACAGAGATTACTCTATTAACACTGAGGGTGTGTGTGTGCCTTCGCCTCCATCCAGTTGCATATAGAACTAATAATCTCAGCTTTGCGTTGCAATTCATTTTGCGTTTGTTGGAGGTCCTATCACCACAGAGGTCCTTGGGATTAAGACGGGGTCTAGGATGGTGTGGGCTGGTGTGGCCTTCCAGAAGGCCTATTCTACATGCTGCAGAGCCCTCTAGTGGTCGATTTAAGTACTGCATGGTTTGGTTAAACGTACTGACTCTCACTCTGAAACCTGTTCCTCTTCATGTGGAATCCTGCTCAGCCAAAGGCCTGTCTGCCCCCCACATTAGACACACCACCTTAATGTCGTATGGGTGTTGACGTTGTTTGGAGTATGTTTTTGGAACAGGGAACATCCTTCTGATTTTGATAGGACAGAACAATTGGATAGGTTAAAATAACTGCTCATCCGCCCCCAGCTAAGAGATTACATGCCAGCAGTGTAAATTCAGCCTCTTTTCTAAGCCATATTCCACAATGTCAGGACTTGGAATGTGGCCTTGGAGAAAGGTAACGGCTTTTGGAATCGGCTAGGAACAAGTTTGAACAAGTTTGCCGGTGATATATATAGTATTTGACAGTTTTGTTTGTACTTCCTTTATACAACCTGTTCAAAGGGTTCAATTAAAAGCAGGGTTAAGAGCTTGGCCATCTGTGGAAGGGGAAATACTGTTTTGTTGTCATGCCGCAACAAAGTGTCTGTACTCTCACAACCCACTGTGTGTCCCCAACATGAACACAAATGAAACACTGCACCGCCCCCTTACCCCCTTTCCTAGACATTTTGAGAACACAATGTTTGCCTTGAACAGATTCTCTACAATCCCAGCACTGATTTCAAACAGTTCCCAGCATTCCTTGCAGCTGTGTTTTATTGTCTCCGTTAATGAATGTGTTTCGTAGGGGCTTTTGGGTTCCCTGGCAGTGGCAAGGCAAGCGCGTGGGCAGTGTGATGCGAGAGCCTTGTGAGCATGTGTGTGTGTGTGCGTGCACGCAAGTTGGAGTGTTTGTATATCTTAGTGACTTCAGACTTCTGATTGTGTGTAAGAAGAGAGTTACTGTCCAGACACACACACACACACACCATACTGTACACCAAATCAGATCCTTACCGCACATACTGTATATCATCCCAGTTATTCAATACCATTTGAATAATGCAAACACACACACATACATATAAAAGCATGCCAGCCTGTGCACACACACATGCACACACATGTGTACACACACACACACACACACACACACACTCTTCCGCACACAAAATTAACCTACATTCATGCATGCAAATGTGTGTACAAGCTCACACAAGGACACACAGATGGTCCCCACATTCTGTGCATGGGAGCTTTCCCTTGTTTGAAGTGGCAGAAGCCTTTTAGATGGAAGCCACTGCTGTGATGCTGCTTTGACTCAACAGCTGACCTGGGATTTGGGTGTGTGTGTTTCTGTGTCTTCGGTGTGTCGCTGTGATGCCATTTGCTAAGTCGACAAATTAACTTGCTCCTGCAAACGCCTGTGGTCCAATAGGAAACATCTTAGATCAGGTTCCATTATTTGGTTGATATCTCACTTTTCTCTCTGCCCCTCCCCCCACCCCTTTATCTCTGGAACACACACACACACACACACACACACACACGGGTCAGCCATGTGCTTGTACCACAGTGTGAGGGGAAAATACCCTCTGGTGGAGGGGAAGTCCCGCTCTGCTTCATCCTCCACCTCATCCTGAGATGATTACACGCATGGGAAACGGGCCTTTGGACTTCCTCCTACACACACATGCCCGCACTCATTCACATTCACATGGCCACGCACACACACAAGGCCAGGCCATGGTCCGGGCATCGCAGGGTCCTCTGGGTTGCTGTTTTTTAATAAACACGCTTGAGGGGGAAAGTGCTCACTCAACCATCCCTTGCCTAACCCCCCCCCCCCTCTCTCTCTCAATATATCTATCATCCGTGCCTTCTCTCCCGTTCCACTTCTCTCTCATCACGTTCCATATCCGCCGATAATGCAGGCCTGCACAAGTCTTTGTCCACCTCTGTCCAACTGAAAATCTCTCTTCCGTTCTCTCTCTCTCTCTCTCTCTCTCTCTCTCTCTCTCTCTCTCTCTCTCTCTCTCTCTCTCTCATCCTACTCTTCCTCGGGGGTTGGCACACGTCCTGGTTGGAAAGGGGCAGGTCCGGGACAGGCTAATTAGCTAGCCCGGCTGGACCGGCTCTCATCGGATGGCGGCTGCTACGCCAAAGGCAGGCAGATAGAGGCTGACAGGCAACTAGAAAAGCTGGTATGATGTTATTCGAATATGGCCCTGCTTGCAGCCCTCCGTGCCGCTGTGCGGAGGTCAAACCTGCCACGCTGTCACGCGAGCTTGACTAGCTAGCTTGGTGGTATTCATGGAGGCACAGACACAAACATGGTTGGCCGGTAGCCGTGTCGGTTTGCCAGTGGGTTTGGCCAACTGTTTAAGGAATTAGTGGTGAGTAGGATGTTCTGATGCATGCATTTAAAAAGAAAACAATGTGAGCACATCTTACCACAACCACACGTTCAGTGAAACGTACTGGGCGAGCGAGAGCTGCTCTGTTGTGCTAATGTTATAGGCCTCATCCAATCAGTGTCATTATTGTTTGGTAGAAAACGTATGGCACAGTCAAAGGTCACAAAGCACGTGTTACTCCTGTAGTCAGTAGTGCCGGAATACACACCGTCATATTTCCATACAAATTGCATAGCTTTGGTTTGAATCCCAACTAGATTCTAAATTGAACACTGTGAGAGAAGGAGCTTGTTGACCTATCCCGCTCCCATCATTTTTACTCTCCCCGTGTAGGAGTATTAGTTAAATGGCAAGCTTATCTAAGCCCTGGTGTTGTTGACAGGCTTGGCTCGGCACTGGATACTCATCTGTGTATGTGTTAAAGTAAACCATTTGCAAAGCCGCTCCTCTCCGCGATGAGTGTTTCATATTGTCTTGTAGCTGCTCGGCCACAAGGGCTGCCGTCTGGACTCTCTCTCGCTACAGTACCTCCGAGCTGTCCAGCACAGTGAGGCGTCTGAGGAGCGCCCATGGACACGAAGAAGCTAGCGTGACAGCGGACAGCCGTAGCATCGACAGATGACGGACAGTTGGCTAAGAGGGACTGGAAATATTGGGGGGGGGGTAAGAAGACAGAGAACGTGGGAAAGACTGAGAGAATAAAAGTGATGGAGGGATAGGGGAGCCCACGACAGAGCGAGTTAGCATCAACGATTGTTGTCTGTTTGCTTTGGGCAGTGGGCAAGTGTCTGTGTATAAATGTGGGCGCTCGTGTCCCTGAAAAGAAAAGGTCGTCTCTGAACAAGCCAACCTGCCTAGAACCCACGCTTCTCTGAGGGCCTAGTTTTCTTTCACCCAGACTTGCCTTCATCCTTTTCTCCGCTCGTTTTTTTTTTTTTTTTTTTTTTTTTTTTTTTTTGGCCCCGGTGCTGCAGAGAGCGATAATAGAATAGTCTGTCTTCCTCTATTCGGTTGGCTGCCTTACAGTACGTCTGTTAAGTAAGCGACGTTGTCCCGGCTTATCTTAAAAACACACACATTTTCGTAGTCGGCATTCATCTTGCTCGGCTGCTTTTGTTATGAAACTCTATCTTTTGCACTTTTTTCCTCTATTTTATTTTTTTCGGGGCAGAGCTCACCGACCCCTCCTATGTGAATCAACCGCTAAATGACAGCCAGTCAAAACAATTCACCTTCCTTGTTCGGTCCCCACAACCACCTTCCTCCCCCTCTTCTCAAAGCAGGGCCATGGCACATTCTTAAATTGGCCCCTTTGGAAACTCAATCTATTTGAGATCAGTAGCAGCTGAATTGCTCCCTCCTCAATCGGTTGTGTCGAAATTGGCGTGAAAACGGCAGATAAAATCACGAAGGTTGGAATTCTATTAGATGGTGAGGGGGTTAGGACAAACGCCGCTTTGAGGGGAACCAGCAGGCCCCTGCCGTGAACCCTGGGATCGAGTGTCGGCTCAGGTGAGGAGGAGAATGGGGGGAGTGCCCGCGTTCTCTCGGCCTGCGGGGGAAACGGGGTCACGTGCCCAGGGGACTTGTAAAAGCAGGGCAGAGGACCAGCTACACACACACACCACGGTTGATTCTGTTCTGTGAGGAGCTCAGCATTTTTGTCTAAAACTTGAATTGAATGGAGAGGCTTTTTCTCCTTTACACCTGTATAAGCAAAGTTGCACCTACAATAACAGGTGATGGAGCGTATTAGGTTTGCATTTCTGTGACTTCCATGGTGTGTACCAGTGTGTAAGTGAATATGAGAGGGAGTGGATATTGAATAGGTGCATGTGTTGTGCTCTATACCGGTATATCTATATTCAGCCAATCTTTCTCCTGCTGTGTACTTTACACAGCCTCGTCAGGAGGAATAATGCAGACATCACTTGTAGGCCTCCTGAATTCCCATCCACTGTAAAGGCACTTGTATGCTACCAAATGCATGGCTTTGCGCAACGCGGACGAGCGCTCAGGCTGTTCAAAGTATACTAAGTAAAGCTATTTTTGTATACAAAAATGTACTTTGGAATTAGCCATATTTATAACTGATTTTATATGTGCACACATTGTTTCCTGTGAATAATATTGGTGTGATTACGAGATTTGCTGGAAAGAAATAATTTTGTATATGCTTCGTAAGGACATCCATTGCCGTCCATAGTGGGCTTCAGCCTGTCCCACATACAGTCAATGCCCACATGTCCACGAGGACAGAAACTTTGGAAGGTACGGGCCAGATATTACGTGTAGTACATAAGTACATATTTTGACAATCAGCTTTCAGCATTAAAGACCAGGCGCGTCTATAAACAAAACTGTATCTCGACGTACAGTATAATACAGTACTGTGGCTATCAACAGCAATGTATCCATAAACGTCTATCACATAAAAAATATTATTGTGACTTGTTCTGAATCACACTAAACAACACAAATCCAAACGAGACCTACAGAATGATAGATATGTACAATACGACAGATATGTGTATGCGCCACTGGAGACCCACGACGCACAACATAACTCAGATGTTTCATATCCTCGAGAGGCGTACATGATGTTAACAGCTCACCTGTTTCAGTTCAGCTTTTGCGGACAGTTCCAGTTGCTTTAGCTTAGCGTGCACGTCAAGCGCAGTTCGCCCATCCCAACGCTGTATTCAGCCTCTCCCTCAATCTCCATAATGTGTTCGACTGACGCATCACTTTGAGATAGCACATATTTATTTTGCCAATACAGGAAACAGCCACAAATGTGAATGATCGCCAGTCTATCTCCCTCCCCAGTATAAAATATTACAGTTGTTTCCTCCACGTTTTAACCTTGTTCTGAATCCTGCCGTTGCAGCCAAGGCTTGGAACGGTTCATCTTCCCCACATTGTCTTCAGGAGCCACACTTGTTAGATGCGCTGGTTCCAGGTATGGAACAACCAAGCTTTTTCCACTCATAGATGTGACCATACCTCTGCCCTTGTCCTTAGTGCGGACCCTGATAAGGGGGGGGGAAGGGGGGGTGACGGGGGTCTTGCATCATTCTCCTCCGGGGGCTCAACGTGCAAAACATCAGGGGCCGTGTCTCGTTCAGCCCCGGGAGCTCTTCCAGAAAGAAGTTAAAGGAAGATTATTTCAATCCTCCTCTTCTAATTTCAGCTTTGTAAATATAGTGCGTGCCAGGATTGTTCTTGTCTTCGCGCCACGCTCTGAGCTTGTGTGTGTGTGTGTCTATTCTTGCGACCATGTGTGCGACTTGATCCCAGCAGCATCTTCCCCGTCTTCAGCAGGGCCACCTGGGTCTCACCCCCCCCCCCCCCTCCCCCGCCCCCCATCCCCACGGTTGCTGTTTCCATCAGACCTGGTAACTAAAGCAAGGGGAGGCAGACGTGGCCCGCACCGCAGCCGAACACTAACAAGAGCTAATGGAAGGCATCTCCCCGCTCGTTTTTGAAGTCCACAGACGATCTGCTTTCATGAGCTGCTGGGCCGCACTGAAGCCGATGCAGTTTGAAGGCTCTTTTGTTGTTTTGTTTGTTGAAAATGTAATGCCAAGGCTAATGACGTTAAGTCACATGCCCGGATCTACGGAGTCTTATGTGCCAGGCTGAAACCTGTTTACTCTGCTACTTGACGTGCGTGGTGTGTGTGTGTGTACGTGCGTGTGTTTTTGACGTTATCTGTATTTATGGGCACGCATGCATGCGACAAAGAAACTGAGTTACACGGAGCCGGAGATCTTTTCTATTAATTCAGCACACATTCAGTACATTGTCGCACATCCACAGATGCACATGCAGGCTTTGTTTGCTGGTTTGAGCGCAGCGCCTGTCACAAACATGCGCTGTGTGTGCACACCCACATACACACACACACAGGAGAATATCTTTGTGTGTTTTCCAAATTTACCTCCTAATTCAGGAGCGGCGGTGATAGTTGTGTCTCACCTCGCTCAGGGACCCGCGGCATGCGTATAAACACTGGAACCTGAAAATCAGATTAGAAAATTACCCCCACGCAAATCTGAAAGCTTAATAGAAATGGTGAGCCAGTTGTACCCTGCCACACTCCCAGGGAACGAAGGGAGGAGAGACAGGAAGAAGGAAAGAACAAGGAACGCTGATGAGGATTCTGCTTCTGCTGCAGCCTGGAGAACACTTTAAAGAAATCTTAATATCTCGCTCCCTCTCTCTCTCTTCATCTCTCTCTCTTCCTTAATCTCTCTCTCTCTCTCTCTCTCCCTCTCTCTCTCTCTCTCTGTTGTTGCCTCATCCTAATTTGCGTAGTGTCACCAAAGAATGTGAAATACAACTTTGTTTGTCCAGGCAAAGTTTTAAAGGGCGCGTTAACAGACACCTACATATATCTACTGTATATGTATTTCTAAAACACACATGCATTTACTTAAGCCCTCTTGTCTAAGCGCTGCTTATGCCTTCCATCTGCGTTCTCAGACTAAATAAATGTATCATAAAATAGTCATATTTTCAATGTCAGTGTTTTGTTTATGACGCGAGCGATGCGTGTTTATCAGCAATGAGGGAAGCATCTTCCGAAGAAGTCCATTCAGCACGTTAGTCTGATTCCAACCAGGAGATTATCCTGGATGAACAGTGGAAGTGCGAATGTTTGGATCATGACGTTTCCTCTCTGTTTGTTTTCACTAACACAACTGTGGTGTTAATCTAGCAACTATATTTTATTATTTTTTCTAAACAACTTCCTGAGTTGCTCTGAGTGCCCTCAAACAGCCAATGGTATGCAGAGAGATGGGGCTAATTTCTGCGCGTTCGTACGTTCGCCCCTCCATTTTAACCTTTCCGGTTTGATGGTGGCTCTGGAGCTCTGGGTTTGGGCTGCATTGGTGAATCTTGTGTGATGGGATGTGGTTGATGGGAGTAATAACTCCCCTGTTGAGCTTATAGCTGTGGTGTCTGTCAGGGCACTCTTAAATCATTCTCATTTAAATGGGCGCATTTATATATAGCGCATTTGCCAGAGATTAAGAGCAGGGCATGGCTGGTTTGGAGGGTTTATCAAACGACCCCCGGAGTCACGCTGGGGAGCTCTGGGTCTTATACTCGACGCGCCGAGCATCGTGTTGGGCCTACTGCATGTCAGAGCTCTGGATGCAGGCCGGCTTCACTGAGTGTCTACAATCTGCAATGTATTTGAGGAAAAATATTTGTAAGCAAACCAATGTTCTGTGTGCGTGAAGTACAGAGCTGCTTTTGAAGTTCAATAAATAATTTAAAAAGAAAATAAGAAGGGTCTGGCCACCGCATCTCCAAGAGCCAACTTTTCTGTTCGCCAACGTAATGTACCAGTCCAGATGGAGCCCATTAACTCCCTCTGTTCAACTTTGCTTTTCTCCTTATTTTTCTTTTTTTCTGTGTGTCATTTTGGATCTTTGTTACCGGGCCGCGGCTTCTCTAAACAGTGGAGCATCTTATAAATAAGGAACATCTCTGCTGACATGTTTTCCAATCCATTGTTCCCTCTCCTCATCTGCTCTTGTCTTCTGTTTCGTCAGATTGCCTTAAGGCGGACCACTGTCCTATTGGGTGCACCTCTCTGTATCCAGAGGGCCAACACATAGTGACAGCTCCTCTCCTCTCCTCTCCACCCCTCCCTTCTCCTCTCCTGTTCTTTGCTGTTCTCTCCTCTCCTGTCCTCTGCTCTCCTTGCTGGTAGGGAAGTGTTTCGACTGAACCGAATGTTTGCTAACACCCCCCCCACACACACACACACACACACACACACACACACACACACACACACTTCTATGCTGCGGCATCAGAGGACAAAGAGCCCCTGACACGCCAGGGGGAATATCAGCAGGTTGAACAGAGAAGTGAGAGCAGGAGTGAGAGGGGTAAGTAGCTTGGCTTGAGGAGGGGAGGGAGATGGGCTCGTGGAGAACGTGCTATTAGCCGTGGAGGGGGGGGGGGGGGGGCTTTGTTTAAACTGCACTCGACAGCCAGTCTGGAGAGCTGGCCCATCCATTTGGAAACGCCCCGGGGGGTTGTGACCTTGCGATGCCTCTGTGTTGCGGTTCAGCTGAAGTGCGTAGCAGGTTGCCTTTGTTATTGAAACAAAGTTCAGCTGTTAAACGGCCGCCTTTGATGCCTTTCTTGTCGTGTATTGAAGCTGTTGTTGCAGTGCACAAAGAGCGGTGACTTCACATTATATATGTCTTCCCTCTCCCGACTGCTAGTCACCAGAAAATAAGAGGGGTGGAATTGTGGCCCTTTATGGCATTTGGTAAAGTATTGTTATTATTTTTTATTAAAATGAGGTATTGCTGCATTGAGGTTTTCTTCCGTCAGATAAAAGAAAGCACAGAGGGCCTGCCATGAGTTTTATGGCTCTGCCAAACAATAGCGTAGCGCAGCTAAACCTGTAAACTCTGATGAAGTCAAGATACAGAAGTTAATTTCCACGCAGACATCTTAAGAGTAAGTAGCTCAACTGGATTGTGCTGTCAAAAAAGATTTAGTAATATTGCTTCCATGCTTTTGAAAGCAAATTCTACTGTAGATGCAGGAGAACGTGGAAAGATTGTGATAAACTCGAATGACAATATTTCAACATGAAACACTAACTGTCTGACCTGTTGACCCGACCCATAATCGCCAAATATATGAATTCATTGTTCAAAAATTACTATTGCGCTGATGCTTAAAAATGCATCCTTAACATTAGATACCGAAGGTAATTCTCTTTATCTTATCTACTTACTTAGCTAATGCTGTCCTCTTCTCCATAGCAACTTTGCGGTCTGACAATTGCACACACGCTTATCTTTCACCTTGACACAGTGAGGAGTGGACAGAGATTTTCAAAATTTCTCAATGCCAGACCTCACACTGTATTTGCAGTATCTACAGTGTGACAATATTATATAGTCACCTTGACCCTTATGCTCACTGAGCAGTGAACATTATTGCCTCTTCCTAATGAAGTCGCTGAATTTTTATTTGATTTAGACACACAAATACATTTGTGTGTCTAGTGTGTAAGCTGAAACCTTCTATAGTTAGACGGTTGTTGTTGTTTTTGCCTTTATGGGTGCACTGCACACTGATGAAGGTGGGTCCAAACCTTGACTTGCATGTGTATGTATGATGTCGCATATTAAAACCTTGATAAATCTGTAAGTCTGCACTGACACACCGGATCAATGTCTTCATTTGCTGTTGAACGGATTTCCCTGTTTTATTGAACATCTGTCACCTCTTGTTAGTTCTGCTGCAACATGTATCTTCACTGTCCTCCAACATCAAGTCTTAGGACCCTTCAAGAACATCAGCATGTTTCCCTAGATCTCTTAACCTGAATGACGACCCGCTTGAGGCTCAGCTGGAAACAATTGGACGGCAAAGGCAATCCTTAGATGTACTGTAGAAGTCATACAGTCACATTCGCCGAGCCAGCTAAGCGCGGCAGACCAGGGTGGCATTTGGATGATATGACATTTGCTTCCGCACATTACCTTCACTCCAGCCAAGCTGTTCCGAGTTACACTGACAGCAGTAGGGGTCAGAAGTCACACAGATGCGCTCAGATGTGATTGGCACTTGGGAGACTCACGGTTTCACACTTTGGGGATTATCCCCCGTTTTCCAGAATGTTCTGCCTAGCGGCTCTGAGGGGATGACCTAATGATTGGCCGGTGATCTGGGGTTTCGTGCCTGTTTGTGTGTGTGTGTGCGCGCGCGTGCACGTTCGTGGTTGTGATCAAGTATGTCCAGAGAGTGATTGCACTGGGATCTGGAAACAGTGCTTCAGCACAGCCATTATATAATGGTATAATAGAACGTAATGGCTGGAAAAGGGGATTTCTGCTGGGACAGGTCCTGTAGCTGCAGTGCACGGTTTGTATGGTGAATTTATTACCCTCTGTCAATGAATAAATTGGTGGAGGGTTATGAGCAATTAGACTCCCAAGACCTGTATTTAGTTTGTACCTGGTCACACCAATAAGTACGGCGTAACTGTAACACTAGAGACAACCGGGACGAAGCTGTGTGCATGCACGTGCACCTGTGTTTACGTGCCGCCATGTTTGTGTCAGTTGGTTTGTGTGGTGCATTGCATTCCATTATGTGTGTGTGTGTGTTAATACATGTATAATCACGGCCACTCTAACCGTATGTAGCCATGGTGCTGTGTGGCATGTTTTCCCATTGTCCCCCCTTTCCTGTGCGCCCCCCGATTGTGTTCCCCATTACGCCTTATTCCACTTGTAAGCACATCTAAATTTAGACCAAGAATTTGCTTAGGGGGCAATCTCAGTAGTGGCGGTTAGGAGAAGACGGGGATATTTGCTGTAATTGCAAATGCATGTGTACCGCTTGAGCTCGGGAGGGGGGGGGGGGAGAGAGCCCCTGGCGGCTTCCCCTGGCTCTCTATTCGTCTCGCAGCAGCTGGGCTGCTTATTTGTCCACTCTCAATGAGGAGCCTCTTCTCCAGAGTGGATGTTTGCCTTCGCTGGATACCTTTTACACATAGCTCCTTCCTTACAAGCTCACCCCCCCCACCTCCCCTTCTTTAACACATAGCACATGGTGCTGGCCCCTTCAGTCGGCCCTCCCCTGCCCGGTTGCTTGGAAAAATCTTAACATTTATGCAGAAAGAGAGAGAGAGAGAGAGACATCCTGTCCTCATTAAGCCAGCGAGAGGAGAGGGCTCTGGCACAGCGCATCCTATGGGAGCCGTGCACATGAGCCTGGCTGGACAGAACACCCACGCAACAGAACGGGCGGACCGCGGCGTTTTCCCCCCGGCTCTTGCTTGCTCTTAGCCTTTGATGACACTGTTTAGAATAGGAAACATCTAATAAGTCCAGCATTCTGTCTAATGCGCCGCCAGTGAGTTTAGTGTGCATATATATATATATATATATATATGCGCCTGGAGGTCTTGAAACACTGTCTCAGCAATAATATACATTTGAAATTCTCAGGGAGTGGGAGGGAATCTGATTCTGTTGGGGGTGGGGGTGGCAGCTGAGAGCACATGCTAATAGAAACCATGTGCAGTTGAGGCTGGACAGGATGGACGCACCTTGGGTCTGTTGAGATCTCTCTCTCTCTCTCTCTTTCTCTCTCTCTCTCCCCCTCTCTCTCCCCCTCTCCCCCCCCCCCCCCCTCTCCGGTTTTTAGATGACTCATAATCCCATTTCAAAAGGGAGCAGTAGCTAATTAGAAGTGACTTCCCAGCCATTAACATGGATGAGAGCGGCGCTGTGAGAAACATGGGGGTGGCTAGCTACGGCGGGCTAATTGTGTTGGACATGCTAGTGGAGATGATGACGAATAAGGCCCAGTCTCTCATGACACACCTGACAAGTCCTTAGCCATAACAGGAGTGTTTTTAATTGACCGGCCCTGACACCCACACCTGGGAAAACCTGACTGCGTGGTCTTATATGGTCATCTCTGCTTTCCCGCTAGTTTAGCAGCGTTGTGTGGGAAAATAACAACATTTTAATGTTGGGAATTGAATGTTTTATTTGTATTTTTAAATTTTTTTGGCGGCAGTCCTCATTGTTTCCATTCACTTAAGGAATCTTCCCAAAGTGCTTCTATGTATACTTTTCTTCTTCTATGTAGCACTTCTACATTAACATGGCCAGTAATTTATCATTTAGTAGGTAGCATTTATTTTTCTGTTTGTCTCGTGGGAGCACGTGGCAGACCCATCATGGTCGTAAGTATGAAGCTGCCGGTTTTCATTCACGTTTGAAACCCAGCAGCCTACTCACATTGATTTATATCATCTGTCACTGCAAGCTTTTTATTGCCACAATGGCTAGAATTCTCTCGACATCCGCTACGTTTGAGCCAAGCATAAAATCTCAGCCGCTTTATACTTAATACCGCAGTCGCTGCACAAAACAATTCGATTCGCCAAGGAGAGACGCTTTCCAGTATTGAAAGAAGTGCAAAATGATTTTAAGACCGCAGAAAAAAGCCCCGGAGCATGCCTTTAATGTCTCCTGCTATATGATTCTCTGCTTCTTTGGTCAATTTGTCCATGGTTTCAATCAAGCGAGTTATTTAGTTTGGATCTTCTCTTGTAAAGAGGGGATCCAAACAAGAAACAAACTTACCCAAGAACCTCTCAGCCTTTTTTTATTTGATGCTGTGATCCCTCTCTGTAACTCCATAAACAAAGCAGAAAGCATCTTGGTTTGTTTTGAGAGAGCAATAATTATTATTTTTTTTTTTTTATGTGAATTGAATTTGCATGTTCATTTATCAGGCTGTTCCACATGTTTTGAGGTGTTTGTGTAGATATACACATTGCAGCTTCTTTTCTGTGTGCGTGTCGATGTGTGCAGTGTGTGTGTGCGTGCGCTCGCTATTGTTTTCATGCTACAACATTTGTGCAGTGAGATGGAGTGTGTATGATTCAGTTTGTATAGACAGTAGATTATGTCTCAAAGGTTAAAATATCATCACATATCTTAACCATTTTAGAGACACTAGCTGACCCTGTTCTGTAGAACTTTCTCTATTATTCAGCTCCTTATCCTGGGCAAACTTTCCTCTTGAATGTACTCTCCAGGGTTTGTATCAGGAAATCCCCATGCGCTAACAACACTGTTGTTTAGGTTTGAATTTCAGAGAGCAAGCTCCTCCATACACCTGCATGGTGTGTGGCTGACCCACCCTATACAATATGCTCGCCCCATGCCCTTTCAGAATCTCTCAGAAAGGCAAATCTTCTTGGGGGTGGACACCTTGTTGAGCACCCCTTGTGCCTCCTCCGCTCCCCAGGTGCGACGGCAGGAGGGGCACGGCAGAGGCCGGGGCCCGTCAGCCGGCGGGGACATCCTGTCCCACCACAGCGCAGCGGGGCAGGACAGCGGCTTCGGCAGCGACAGCGCCCGCATACGCATCGTCCAGATCGAGCAGCAGAGCGGAGCCAGCCACCACCGCATCGCCAGGCCCTCCCACAAGTCCACCATCACCAAGAACCTCAACTTCATCCCCTTTGACATCTTCCTCACCGCCAGCAAGCTGTCCGTCATGACCTACGCCTGCCACGGCACCCCCAAGACTCCTGCCTCGGACACCACCGCCTCGCCAGAGACCAGGGAGGCTGGGGAGAAGGTAGACAGAAAAATTGTCCATGAGTCATAGTAGTCATAGTCATGAGTCACTGACTAAACATTCTCCTGCAGTATCAGGGCTTTATTCAAGCTACACACGCATATAAATATCCATAACATGCTTTATATAAATATATATTCAGTATATTAAGACTAAAATTCAAACTTCCATAGATAATTGAATTGTGTTTATTCCTAAATATAAGCTTCTAGACTGTGGTATTTACAGTAGACCCCTATAATCATTCATTTAAATGTACGCTAAAAGCCTGCTGCATTTCTGTGTATATATATATATATGAGTTAATATGAGACCATTTTAGCCTGTTTCAAATGTAGTAGCTGTTTTATCCAGGCCGTATTATAGACACAAACCAAACTCTTGGGCAGGCGCCCAGGAGCCTTCTTTACACGCTGTTCAAACGTTCTTTGGTGATGGATCTCTCACCCAGTGCAGACCAGTAGTCACAGCTTTGCAGTAGGGATGTGCACGGTTAAACGTTACCAGCCGGCACCAGAAAAACTAGTCGATAAAACTTTTTCTTTTTTTTTTTGAAAGTAGTATGTACTTTTTCATGTTCACTGGGTCAGTCTGTCTCTCCCTGTCTGCACTCGAAATTTTGTTGATGCTTAAGTTGGGAGCGCGTTGGATTCAACGCTTTCAGAGTGGCGAAACTGCGGAGAATATAAACAAATTGTCACTAACCCCGCTCCCACAACTTGACTCGGAGTGAACTTTTTAAGCACAGCTAGAAAACATGATCACCTCTTCCTTGATTAGCAAGTACCAGTAGCTACTAGCTAATCAAACGAATGTGGATTACATGGATTTAACAATCGTTGGCAGCAAAACTCACTTCCTCTGCTTTGGATTAAACCATGTACAATTAATGTCGCTAAAAAATAGAGGAGTAGTATGTTTACCTGACAACGATTAGCCTGAAAAGATTGTTAATTGTTAGCTAATCTATGGATGGACAAGGCATGCTTTTTATTATCAGACAACCGATGATACAGCAGTATTACGGAACAATACAGTCTTGCGAAATCAATATAAAGTGAGATTCACGTAACGCACTTGGACCGCTGCTCGTGGTAACAATGGGTAGTTCACAGTTGGCACTCTGCTTTTGTCATTTTACGAAGATGATCATATAATGTAATAATAATTTTAGATATAGGCTATAAGGAAAATGATGAGAGAGGGAAAGCCTACCGGTATTGAACCCCATTCGGACATAGCAGCTGATGAGAGCGGGTACGGTAGCCTACCGTAGGAAGAGACCAACATGCACATATAAACTGTTGTCTGAGTGTCTTCTTTTAGACTAGTCGACTAGTCCTAAAAGGTGTCTGAGTGTCTGAGCTCCTAAAAGGTCAGCAATTATGAAGTAATAAATAATTTAGCTAATTATTTTGTCAAATTCAGCAAATATCTACTCACTTGCTACCCATTCCCTGTGCGCGATGTAAAACTAAATTGGGTACTTCTACACATCCCTAGCTCTGTAAATGTAAAGACAAGCCAAGTGGTGCAGACCACTCCACTAAACACTATTCCAGTGTGATTAATGTTGGCGGGGGGCGGAGCTTCAGAGGGAGCAGCCAGTGGTACCAACTCTAGTTGTGTGGTACCAAAGGCGGAGGTGTTTTTGTTGTGCCATGTCCGCTAGGTGGGGAGGAGTGCCCTCAACCAGCCTGAGACCCCAGCACCGGCCTCCGCCTCCCTGGCCTCACTGACGGCCGAGGACCTCCTCAACAGCAACGGCTGCCAGCCCCAGCCAGCCGCACTTGCCCTCCCCCTCCCCCTGACCACGCCCAGCCGCTCCTCGGCCCGCCAAGCCCTGGGGGTGACCGTGGTGAGGCAGCCCGGCCGCAGGGGCCCCGGGGACCTGGTGCCCGAGCCCCTGCTGTGCCTGCGCGTGACCCAGCCCTCCGCCATGCTCAGCTGCCACCACCGCAAGCAGAGGATGGAGCTGTCCGTGTTCGACGTGGCACTCAGGGGCGTCGCCTCCGACTACAAGTGCCTGGGTGAGTCAGGGGTCCTCCCTCCTCCGGGTGGCGCTGTCTGGGAGTGGCTAGCCCAGTGTTAGCTCTAGTGATTTTTGGAAGGGGGGAGGGGGACTTTTCACCCTTTATGCAAACCAGAACAACCCAGCGTTCCATGTAAGACAATGGATTTCACCATAGTGTATTCCATTATTTCTCTCTGGGGCGTTAATGGGTATTTTGAGTATATTGCATAAATTCCAGCCCTGTCTCTCATCTTGACCTCTCTCCATCTGACCTGTCTCTCCTCCTGACCTGTCTCTCCTCCTGACCTCTCTCTCCTCCTCTCAGATCCAGGCAAGACTCTTCCAGAGTCTCTGGACTACAACGTGGTCTGGCTGCAGACAGTAGCAGGCGAGGCCGACAACAGGACCGGAATCCCTCCGCCTCTGCTCTGCCTGCAGATGAAAGACTTCCTTAACGGACCAGGTGGGACACACACACGCAAACACACACACACACCAGGGCTCCAGACCGCGACCAATCAGTCGCATTTTGCGACTATTTCTTGTTTAAGTGTGACTTGTGGGCCGCCACTTCACAATTTCAGTTTGAAGAGGCGCTGTCCGCTCCACTACCGCACTCAAACGAAAGGTCCTTCCTTTCCACAACAGAGCAAGTAGCCTACATAATGTTCTCCTCAGTCAGACAGGTGGAGGATTACGACCCCGAATAGCTAGGAAAAAGGTATATGTAACAAGCCAACATGAAATTAGATCGATGTTCCAGTTTAAACATGAGCAATGTTCTCCATTTATACTCATGGCTGTAAAGTCAGTACCGTAGTAGTCACACCGACCTACGTATACGAACCAAACCAGCGGCTATAGAGGTGGCAGACCAGGCAAGAGCCTGCGTTCACATTCTCACAATTTTCTAATGAAAAATGAGTAGCCTATAATGTAGTACATGATTGTTGTAGTAATTCATAACCTATTTTGTTTTGTGTTGGACCTTCAGAGTCCTACAAAAATGAATGTCGCTAAAAATAAAGTCTTCTAAATTCAGTCGGTTTCCCTGTGTTGTTTGTTTACGTAGCATAAGTAGCTTGTTGCTAGGCTAAACTATGGAAATACGGTAAAATATAATTAATAAACATTTGCTTTTCAGCAGACATGATAGCTGCATTACAATTGCTGCAGTCTTGCATGAATATTAGAAAGTGTGGAGCAGCCAATCATCATATTAGAAAGTGTGCACACCGGAGCCGTAGATGGCATGTTGTCTGTTGTGAATGTGAATTTACGCGTACTGTAATCCATAGATTAATATGATTATTTATAAACATAAGTGGCTGGAGGAGATGCAGACACACAACTAATGAGTGTGCATGTTGAAAAGCACAAGGCCTAATGCCGTAGGCGTAGCCTACAAGTTGCGGTAGAAAGGGAATGTCTTCTATGTGCGTAATATAGGCAATGCGGCCCGTCCACTGGAAACTTACCATGCTAATTACAATACAAAAATAAAAACGGGTGCGACAAAGTCATGTGCTAGTGCGACCAACTGAGAAGGTTGGTAGCACCGGTGGGATAAGTTAGTCTGGAGCCCTGCACACACGCACACATCTTGGAGCATAGCCACGCCTGCACACGTACACGAGAAAGAACCCACGCGTGCGAGATGCACACCCCGACACAGTGATTTAGTCCTTAGCAGCATCCGTTTCACATGCGATCCATATCAAAGAACGTGTCCACTGCTGTGAAGCAGCACGAGCATGACACACACACACAACCCCAACAGAGGCCAACGCAAAGGGCTTCTCTTCTGCTGTATGTACACACTATGAGTAAGTGAAGCTTGTGGCTCTTCACTGCAGGATAGCACTTATATCACTCACTGTGTATGAGACCACAAGCTCCTGTGGGGTTGCGTGTGCATGTGTGCGTGCGTGTGAATCAGCATGTTTCCTGTGCGTTAGTCTTCCACATGGATCTCTGCTTTATGTTTCGAACACTATGGTATCCATAGCTGCTAGATGAGGCAGGCTCGACTCCATAGCTGCACACAGGAAGGAGTGAGTGGGCACGCTGTGAGGGGCTGTGAGTGTCTGGATCCCAGGGAGGGTTTGTTGGGAGTGGGTGCGTAGGCACAGGACGTCCGTCGGAGTTGGAGGTCAGCTTCCTGAACCCAGCAGGCCACTGCGCACATGAACACATGTGCGCGCAGACACACACACGCACACGCACACACAGGAGCAGCAGCGTCGTTTCACATATGGTCGCAGTCAAAGCGTGCACACACAAACTCTCACACTTTTTTTTTAAGCGTACTTCTAGCCAACTAAGGCCGCCCTTCCTCTCGTCAGCTGGGAGCGGAAGGCTCGGGGCTCTTAGTGTCCACCTGGAATCACACAGTCACAGCACGGTTCGTCCCCGTGTGCACGTGTTCCCATCTGGAAGCCCCAGCAGACACCCACGTTCATATTCCACTAGACCTATCATCGAAGCATGAGTAGCACCCCATTATCTACTACCATGCGAGTGACGTAATATGTTTGTCCACCACCTGCTTAAAATACAGTGTAGTACATATTTAGCGTGGTTTCCAGAGGATGAGCGTGCCATTTGTTGGCGCACTGCTTCCTGTAATGTCATTATTACCAGCTTTTCTCTTACTGTTTGTCAAGATAATTACTATAATGAGGTCCATCTGATTTTACTGTGCAGTGGAAATGCTGGCGGTACAATCAGTCCAGCCAGGTGTTTACCTTGACCTATTAAAAGAGCTATCCTTGTCTATGTGGAATGGCTTCAATCATAAGCGCACACACACGCAGAGATAGGATACAGGCACAGTGTGAGGTTTCCCTCAGGTCAAATGCTGTTGGAAACAACTAGAATTGACCACACATGCTACAGATTTTTCTGCGCCCACATTCGCTTACTCACAAATGCACACTTTTAGAGCTGAAGCAAGACGCCCTCGATCCGCTGCGTTGTTTGGCTCCAGGGGAGCTCTTGCTGGGCCTGAGATGTGAGTGGCTTTAAAGGAGGCTTTAAAGCAGTCATTTCATGCTCCTTTTCGCTTGTTGACACAGTTCCTTAACTTCTCAATGCAATGTAGTTGACAAGTTTAGGTGACAATACCACATAGATTATGTGGAATAGCATCATATGTTTTCAGTGACTGTTGCTTTAAATTTAACAAGCCACTGCCAACCCCGCCCCAACTTCCTCGTAGCTGTGCTTTACTGCTGACTGCTAGCACTCAAACGGTTTAAATATAGTTTTATGGGTTTTGAACAACATATGGTTTATTTTCAGCAGTGTTTTCAAGGTGTTAATATTGCGCATTTATTCTGCCTCGCCTTCCAGATCGAGCATACATAAAATTTTATGCTGAGACTGCCATCAAAGATATAGTCAAATGTCAGTTTTTCTGAGGCTGCAGGGGTTATCTACAGTCTGTACCATGGGGTGTTGGCTACTGTAATATTGTCTGTACATAGCATGCATAGTCTAATGTCCGGTGATCATTGAAATCTGAAGTCTGTGGCTTTGTGTGGCCCGCTCGGGGCTCAGAGGAAGTTCCATCTTGATCTCCGTGACTCAGTGCCCGCACTTGCTGTTTTTCTTTTCGACGCGTGGAGGCGGAGCTGCAGCTACACTTCCATGGTACCGTACTCATCCAGGTTGGATATCCGGTACCGTACTGTACAAAAACCAATACCGTCATGTTTTCCGAATTTTGGCATCGACTTGGTACCGAAGTATCTGTTCTCGTGACATCCCTACCAGTTAATGTATCAAAAACTCTATTTTACAGATTTGGTTATCTGCAAATGTTGATCATTTAACTTTTTTGTGTACTGGCGATAAACATCAGTTCCTTAGGTTGTATGTTTTGCTGAATACTATGTAGGCGGCCATATCCTCATAGAGGCATTACCATATGCATATTCTTATATGCCTGTTTCTCCGCCTCTTTTACTTTTATGTCAAATACAGACTAGGGATCTAACAGTCCACGTTGAAAGGCCAAGTACTCGTGTCACATCGACATTGCTAATGCCAAAACCATCTAAAAATACTTGGTTTTCATGGAATTGAGTTCCAAGTGGAAAGATGGAGAGAGCAACAGAATCAAATAGTGCTTAATGTGCTAAGCTAAAGAGGCTAAGCATTAATTTTCACAGAACAGAGTAGGGCAGTTATAGCGTGCTAAAGATTTAATAATACACTAGAGAATTTTACTTCTGTTGTTGCTTCTGGCGCCATCAATTGTGTCTAAGTGGATTCTTCGCAAGAGTCCACTTATTGATAAACTTAAGATCAGTACGTTCCCAGTTTAACAGCAGGGTTTACTGACGAGCGACAAACTGCTAAGCTCCTTCCACAAACACTTAACACATGTACCACAGAGTTGTATAATGTTGTCCCTTGTTGTCTAGAGCAGTGATTCCCAGCCTGGGGTTCAAGCCTCTCTCCGGGGGGCGCTAGATCTTATTTGCTTTGAGGTCAAACATGCATTAAAATGTTTCACTATAATTGTATTGTGAAATGTAAATAAAATGTCAATTTAAAATGTTATTAAAAATATTAGCTTATTAATGACAGAGAAACGTTTAAGCAGTAGTTTAACTCTTCAAATAAATGTGCACATTATCAGCAGGGGCGGGTCATCTTGTTCTTCTTCTTGGGGGGGGGGGGGGGGCAAAAGAGAGAGGTTGGGAACCACTCTGATCTAGAGCCCTGATGAGTACAATGTAAGGGAATGTGAATATGGAGGGGAGGGAGAGGTTGCGCCAGCCAGGGACATCATGACAGTAGTGACAGAAGGAGTGATTGATGGGAGGAGGAGGGTATCCGGAGCAGAAAGATCCTGTGCATGTCTTTGTTGCTTTCACACATGGTTCATCTGTATGTGTAAGCATCTCAGTCTGTCCTTGTGCCTTTCTCTGCGTGCGTGAGCGTGTGCGCGTGTGTGAGCGTGCGTTTGTGAGCCTGCTTTGATTTGACAACATTTCACATTCAATCCGCTTCAGCCAGGCACAAACGGAGGCCAGACCTGCCGCAAGGCCATTTCTCTCTCTCCCTCGCACACCGTGTGTGTGTGTGTGTGTGTGTGTGTGTGTGTGTGTGTTTACAGCAATGTGCTTGTAATTTCACCAGCGTTTACTCGTTGCACAGCACAGTGGGGCCAATCAAAGCCGCTCTCCCAAGGATGCCGGGTGGGAAACACTTGTAACATGTGTACTGTAAACTGGCTTTGGTTTCAACGCTGACCATCACACACGCTCATAAACACGTACAAGTACACTGGAGAGACACTAGAGAGCAGATGACAGGTTTGTTCAGCACCGGGAGGGTTTAGGGCTCAAGGCTTGACTATCTCATCACGCACACACACACACACAGCCTATGAAGGGGTCAATAAGCGGGTCAAAAGAAGTAAGCGCTACCAGAGAGGAGCGTATGCGAGCCGCCCTTCACAGAGAACGCAGCAGGTGATAGATTAGCTAGAACAAATTGTAGCCATTACCCTGCGGGGCTCCCTGGATCCCGTCAAGCCTCGAGAGCACAGGGACGTTGTCAGTTACTGTATACAAGCCCCTTGCCCCCCTCAGAACCTGTCCATAAGCGCTCTAATTTGAGTCAGATGGCACCTCAAGTGTGTGTCATTGGCCCTACCTGGCGAGAGGCATTTTTTTTCTTTTCCCGGACCGTCGGTAGGAATGTGAATTCCCTTGAGGAAACCATCACTCCGTTTGAGAGAGAGACACACACACATACATACACACGCGCGCTCTACAGAAGGACCCTGTGTAATTTGACACACTGCCAACTGTGTCTGACACAGGCAGTCTGCAGTCAAAGAGCCAAGCATGAGAATCGGCTGAAGATATCAAAGGTGGGCAGGAATGAAGGCACGCACACACACACACATGCACATGCACACACACACTCACACACACGCACACACACTCACACACACCCTGGTAGGTTCACAGCAGGGACACAGTCATGCATGACCTCGCCATGAGAGAAAGCACAATAACCTGTGCGGCAGCCATATTTGATCTTCCACACGTCTACATTGATGTGTGTGTGTGGGACCTTGATCTGGCCCTTTCCCTGGTGCTAATAGAGGCTGACACCTGAGAAGGGGGCCAACGTGTGATTCCCCCTCAGCCTGTTCACATTAGGCCTGTTCCTCAGAGGTATGTGGAACTCCAGCACACGCCCAGTCCACCTCCAGTCTGCGGGCCGCTTGCTCCCAGCATGCCCTCTGCTTGACAGCCCTCGGCTTTTTTAAACGAACCGTTCTTTCCACGGCCAAAGCCAAGATATTCCTCACATAAAAACTGTGTGTGTGTGTGTGGATGGCCATATCAATTCACAAAAAGTCAGTGATGTCGATTGTGCAACTGTCACCACCCTGTTTAATACTGACCAGGTTATGTTGTAGGTTATGTTGCCAGGTACAGCATAATATAAACGCTGTTATTGGTAGGCGGCTACGAGGGGTTAATCCTTTCCCCAGGTAATCCCGGTAGTCGAGTTTCACAGCCTTGAAGAGGTGCGTATGGTTGAAAGACGTGTTCCCTGCTAGTATCGAGTTCTATCTCGATGCGGTATAATAAGGATTTGCGGCTCAGGCTGTACAACTTATAAGTCTGTCATGGCTTGTAAATAGCTGATGCCTTTTTCTTTCTGCTGTGAGGTTTTAGTTTCAGCTGTCTGTACATCCATGGCCTGGATAGTGAAACCACATGGAACATCCCTGTAAAGGCTGTCCTGCGTACACACACTCACACACACTGTGTTCCAGAGAAAGCCTAGAGCTTCGAAAAATGACACGTATATGCTCGACATGGGGTCGCGCAAGGTTGTGCTTTTTTATTTAATTTTTTGAATGTATTATTTTTGTTATTTCTGCAAAAATTATGAATCTTTTGACAATGCTCCACAGCAGTGTTGATGTGCTCCAAGGGCATGCATATGTAGCCGGTGGGGGGGTGAGGGTGATCCGGGGACCAGGGTGGCCACGGCAGCTCTCCTCCTCCCTCCCGGGTGCCTTTGTCAGAGAGTTCTCCCAGAGTTCACGCTGTTCACGCACAGCCACACAACAAGCCTGTCTCAGGGGGGCAAGGGAACGGCCCCGCCCTCGCCGCTGTGGCCTGAAACGTTTGAGCTCCAACATGTCACAGGTCACCTCTGTAAGCGGCCACACTGTGCTTTCTGTTAACGTTCGGATTAGCTGTAGGCTGCACTTTGTTCTGTTTGCAATTGGTCACAGTTTGACTCTGTGAAATAGCTTTGGGTGAGACTAAACTCAGATGTTATGACTTTTATATTGACAAAATACAGATTTTCAGCAGAAATGGGACACTAGCCCCCTTGTGGCAAAATACAAATATTACACAGGTCAAGCCACTAAATGTACCCAGAACAGCATGCAACTCAGGACATACCGTACAGGCTACAGGTACTATTGTCACCTATAATCCCATATCTTGGTCTGGGAGTCATGACGACTGGCTCCTGTCAGGCCTGCCAGGTTAAGTGAGGGTTAAATATGGCTTTAATATGGATGCTGGTCAGTTTCATTGAGCTGTATCCATATAGCGGGTTGCTTTTCTGTCCAGGTGGGCTCCTGACAGTTTAAGCAGATAGTGAACACCGCCCCCCCGCAGACAGTACAGAGCGGGCCGGGGAGGACCCGTAATCCAGCCAGAGTCTCAGAAAACACAGAGGAAGAGATAGATGGCTAAATGAAAGAGGAGTTCAGTAGAGTGAGAGAGAGAGAGACCTCCTAGGAACCTGGACGCATAGCGGCACATGGTCTATTAAGTCCACCACTGGAAAGTTTTCTGGTGATAATTCAACTGGAAACGATAAGCTACAGTGCAACAGCAGATTCCACCTACAATATCTCTCCTCCAGAACACCCCTCCCTTCCCGTCCCAACACGTGCCTCACTTCCACCAGATTAGACCAGAAAGCATCCTCAGGGCAGGCACTGCACGGTTGTGTGTGTGTGTGTGTGCGTGCGTGTGTGTGCGTGTGCGTGCGGCTTGCTTCTCTTGGCAGCACTCACTTCCACATGTCATGCAGTGCTTCTACCTGGGAAGGAGACACGGGGTGGGTTAAACCCCTTAAAACCCTCTAAACACCGGTGCCTTGATGGGAGCATGAAAAACAGCTGTGCTTGTTTTCAGTGGGCTCGCAGCAGCCCCTCCATCTCCCCATCCACCCTGACCAAGTGGAAAAAACGGGATAATGGAAGTGGTGTAAAACGGCATCAAGTTAATTCATCTGTCCGTGTGAATCCCAGTCAAGTGTTTGACGTTTGGAGCGCAATATGGAGGAAGAGAGCATAGGATAGGATAGGGCAAAGTCCAACATTATGCGTTTGGCACGGCAAGACATATTGGGCTATTGTGTCGTGTTAGGGTGTCACGGTGTGTGTGTGTGTGGTTGTTACGGTGTGTGCGTGCGTGCGTGCGTGAGATGAGAGCAGGCCCAGCTGTGTTTTCAACAGATCTGACTGGGTGAAGCGGGTGGACCTCAATAGTGTGATTTATGAGACGTTGTAGCGTGCAACAACTCACGACTGTGACACCACAAAGTCCTCTCGCTGCATACTGTAGAAAAACTTCACATAAGATCAGTCCAAAATAGACCTGTCTAGTTTATACTCTCCAACTGTCAGGACTCGGGTCTCAAGTTGGGTCGGCCTGGAGTCATAACTATTTTTTTTGTTTTCTGTTATTACTTTGGTATGAAATGTAAAACTCCCAGAATCGCCCCGGCAAAGGATAAATAATTTGTCACTTTATGGCCAGCCATAAAAAAAGTGATCATACTGTAGCTTCATATCCCTCATATCCACGTTCGTGAATGTAAGAAATATGCGGGGCTTGAAAATCATTCACGGAGCCCGTGAGAGCGCTAGCAAGTCAATGCATTACTCTGTGTCCTCCCCCCTGGGTGAGGTAACACACATCTCCCCGTTATAAAGTCATGTTTTTATCACCTGCCCCAAGGCCCCCCCCCATCCCCAATCGTCTCACCTCCTCATCTCACCACTTCATAAATGTAAGTAATAGTGAGCCGATGACATACTCCCTTCTCCTAGGGAGATCGACGCAGCATCATAATATGCCAAACATGAATATATACAGTATATCTGGGTATTATTCCAGGGGGCTGCAGTTAAATCAACACTGAGCTTGCATTCGTTGAGTTGTGCGTGTGGTCATGTGCTTTAAAACAGACCAAGTGTGCATTTACTGCTCGTTTACAAGCTGATGCCACCGCGGTATATCTCGAGCCACGTTAGCATTCTATTCATCTCAGGAAAAGCCATTGGAGCGTAGCCTGCCTGCGCACCTGGCAGGGCCAGCGTTCTCCTCATTCATCCTGACAAACCTGAGCTCCACTGGATGTAGCAATACCTCACATCACCTGAAACGCTGCCTCTCTCCGTTATCCCTGGTGGATGGTGAGAAGGTAACCCTGGATGGTGATTTAGTGTTGTCGCTAACGCTTATACAGTGGGAGTATTGGGGGAGTATGTTGTTGTGTCAAATACATATTTGCAGACACAGCGGTTTTCACGGTTCCTCTCCTCTTTCTCTCCTTCCTCTGCCTTCCCTCCCCCTCTCCTCCCTCCCCCTCCTCAGCCGAGCTGAACGTGGAGCTGTCGCGGCCCCTCAAGATGAGCCCCACGCTGGCTAAGCTGGAGCAGGCCAAGGCCTACCTGAAGAAGGTGTTTCCCAGTCCGGCGTGTGAGGCTCCCAGTAAGGCCTCCTCCCACACCACCCCAAAAGCCTCACCCTCCAAGTCTCACCGCCAGGCCCCGGGAAAGGCCCGCAGCTTCGGGGAGCTGCCCTGCTCTTTCCACAAGGTGACCCTCCGCACCGCCCAGATGGTGGTCGTCATGGAGACAGAGGCTCACCCGAAGAAGCCCAGCGTGACGGTGTCGGTGTCGGCCATGTCGGGAAGCCTGATCATGAAGCCTGGGCCTAGGCTGCACGGTAAGGGGGGACCTGGCGTACCTGAATAGTCATGGTGGTGATAATGCTTTCCAGGACTCGGCAGCTATGTAGCAGAGACCAGATTGTCACTGTGTAGTCAATCAGCCATTGATGTGGGGCTATACCCAATGCAGACTCCTGTTGTTTATCATTACAGATTACACTTTATTAGGAATGAGCATTTAACGCGGTTGCCTAGGAACGTGTTTTGTTGAACAGATGTTCGTGGGGTTGAATAAATAGAATCTAAATCCGTTCCAGTTCTGCGGTCATAACGCACATGGCGTTGCAGAGGGCTTCGTCGGAGTTTGTGTTCCAATGCAAAGAATCAGTGTAATACTTGTTGAAATACAGAATACAGGTCCTTACTTTCCTCTCTGAAGAAAGCGCAAGCACAAACATCCCAAACACTGCCATCGTTTAGTGTACACTGTGTCTGTCCTTCCAGAGATATTTGTGAATGCACATATGCTGAGCACTGTAAATACATTTCTGCTTTTAATATCACCTGCTAATCCTGCTCTTTACACACACTCAGTCAGCCCGCACGCAGGGCTTGCCAGTATACTGTAACGTGATATGTTTGTGTTAGTCCTGGAACTTAAGCTTTGATGAGGGTGCGTGTGTGCAGGAGCGGGTTGGACAAATATATATTTGTGTGTAACGAGAGGGCCTTGTGTTAGTGTTATGTTCGTGTGTGTGTGTTAGAGGGAGAATTGTTTGTTTTTTGTGATCGGACCAAACCCAGCCCTTCATTAATGCCTTCTATTATCCAGCAGGCATATCATCCTTTCCAAGAGCACTAATCAGAGCTACTAATGCTATTGTAAATTAAAAACCTTCCAGTTCCTCGTTACCATTTCCTGCGACCACCGCAATTTGTTCTAACAGAGGATCAGATTCTGTTATTTATTTTATTTATTATGTTGGTGTTTTGTTCACTTGCACAGCACAGAGGAAATGAGGGCAGAACACGGTGCCGGTAAACGCCTCGGTTTTCCAGAGCCGTTCAGCATCCCGACTGTTAGGGCTAAAAAAAAAAAAAAGGCTTGGATAAGGCTGGAGCTGGAACTCCCTAAGCGCTTGCATCTGTTTTACAGATGTTGTCATATAGAGTTACTTCAGATAAAGTGATTGTCGACGTTTGTTTTTAATTGAAACCTCAAACAATTTGCACTCTATTTACGTGAATCTGCATAACTGCACGGTGAGACAATGCACAGCACTCCGCTTTCGTCCACGTTTGATGTGTTGACTTTGATAAACACGTTTGAAAGCGCTGCTTTCCACCAGCTCAGTGGAAAAACCAAATAGACTTCAGAGACGATTGAGTCGACATGAAGGTTAACACTCGCACTGCAGTATAAGATCATTCTAATTTTAGCCGTTTCTTGTTGAATGCACCATGGACCTTTTTAGAAGACATCTATCATAGGGATTTCTACCTATTGTTTACAATACGCGGCAAACAAATTAGCGGGAAGCAAACACACTCTTCGTCTGTGCATGTTTTTTTCTTCAACCACCGCAAATTGCTTTACTCAGGAAAATACTATTTCATTGGACACACTGTACATAGTGTATTGTGTGAATTTGGGTTCTGGGGCAATGGTGTTTGAGTCCTGTTGCAGTGTTTCTTCATTGCTAGACTGGGAGTGCTTTGGGGTAAAACTATTATTTTCCTAGGGCCTGGAGAGCACAACAGTGCAGGCGTCCATTCTGAGGAACTATAGTATCGGCTATAAAACCTAACGTTGTCATCATGTGCAACAACAACAATGTTTCATCCAGCCCAGCTTTAAAGGTTCTGTGAAATACCTGAGGATAATGATACTGCTGCGGCCCTATAAAAATAGGTGACAGCCAGCTCTTGGTCATGTCCCTCAGAGCATTTTTTGAGTATTTGTGAGCTGTTGGTGGCGTGGCACCTGTAAATACATTGTTGCTACGTTACGGAGGATTACAAGTATTTTGGTTTCTCAATATTTCCATTGAGAGAAGAAAAAAAAAATGTTTATTGCCCAGCTACAGTTGTTAGTTTTTGTTGGCTGTGTATAACTTTAGCGCTCCCATAGATCTTTGTCACAACACACACACACACACACACACACACACACACACACAACTCTCCCAGCAGGATTCTCCAAATAGTGTTTCCAGATTTGTTGCCATCAGACGGAGACAAACTGTCTCCCATTACGCAGACAGATCGGCGGTGACAATAGATGTATCCACCGACGACGCAGCCTCGCTGCCTCCATCACTCACCAGTCACCACCTCCCCGGGCCCCTCCAACGCCGCTCCGTGCCTCTGGAAAACGGACACCTTGGAATTTGATGATGATAAAGGTTGGGGGATTCGGCGTTCCGTTAAGGTTTTCGCTCGTTGGGGCCGCGGCAATAAGTCAGCGGGAATGACCCTCATGGGAGAGAGAGGCCCCGTACGTGAGAGATGTGAGGCCTGGGTGGGGGTGGGGGGGTGTAGTCGCACTACCGTAGCACTGTTGTTGTTGCTGGTGCACAGTGGCAGGCTGGGATTAATGGAGCATGGCAGAGCTCCGTGTCGTGCCACTGGTCCAGGAAGCAAGAGACAGGAGGGGGGAGAAGGTGAGACAGACATATATGTGGAAAGAAGGGATGAGGGTGAGGGGGAGGGGGGGGGGTGAAGGAAATGTAAGGAGTTATTCCGCATACAGTAGAGGCATGGACAGAATGTGATGGAGGAGACGAGGTTACAGGTGAGCGAGGATGCAATTAAAGGTGGAGTGAGTCAGCGATGCAGGAGAGAGGCTGTAACTGAAACAAAAACACCTCCCTTCAGTGCCACAGGGTGCTCTCTCATAAGCGCCGCCCCCCTCAAACCGGACATGCACCGCAGGGCTAGTATCTAGTGTTGTGTGCGGCCTGCACCACTTTGTATGTGTTCCCATTGACGGAGCCAGGGCTGTGTTAGACCATGAGGAGATGTCTGCTGAGTTTGAGAAACCGTGTATTAGCTTACAATCGCCGACTCCACCTTTAAGTCGGAAGAATAGAATAATAGACCAGATAAAGGGGTGCGGGCGGGGGGGGGGGATATGACACATTGGGAAAGAGACACACAACAGCGAGAGGGGGTCTCTGTAATCTTTCCTCACAGCCCTCCCCACATCCTTCAGTCCTCTTCATCAGCATCCTTCCACACTGCAGCTGGGTGAGAACCCCACCCCCCCCACCCATCATCCAGGGAGCATGTGTGGGTCTGTACCTGGTCCTGACATCCCTCTCTGCCATGGGGACGAGATGGAGATGGAGGGGGCAGGGGGGGTTGACAGTGAGGTGTGTTACCAGATCCTGTGTGTTAATGAAAAGCAAGTGGACGGCCCCGCATTCCTCCCTGTTGCTCTGCTCCCCGAGGTGGGGGGGGGCACTTACAGTTCAATGAGAAGACGGAGAGAGAGAGAGAGAGAGAGAGAGAGAGAGAGAGAGAGCAGATGTCCCAAGGTCAATGAAACTGGACCCTCTGTAATCTCTCAGCTCTCTATCCCAGCTGACTGTCGACAGCACCTCCCCCCCATTCCTTTCCCAGGAACACACACACTCGTCCCTGGTCCTTTGCCCCAGTGGACCCCCAGCTCAATCACTGTGATTTACTCCCGATACACACTGTACTGTAGAAGGGAAAACGTCTGTCTGTGGGAGCTGGCCATCAGTGGTTTACGTGCACCCCCCCTGTTTCTTCTCTCTCCGTCCTTTCTTTTCCCCCGGACGGTGTTTGGGAGCGCGATGCTGTCACTTTGGTCACTTTGCCAGAAGCAGGCCGCTCTCGTCCACCAGCCGCTCGAACGTGTTCCCCGAGCTGAGGTTGGGACACACATTAAAGAGATTCACACCAACATACCCTGGCATCGTTGCCATGGCATTGATAAGGCTTGTGTTGCAGAAAGGAGCAGCGTAAGGGAAAGTTGCAGGGTTGTCTGACAAGGTCATATTTGCTAATGCATGCGATTGCTGAGTGACGACAACAATGTATGCCACAGAAAGCTTTAGAGAGGAAAGGGGGATCGGTATGGGATTACTGGTGCACAGAGGAAACGACTAAATGAAACATTACCTCTTAATATACACTACATACAAAAATATAATGATGAAATGTGCTTACTGTATATAGGCTACCCATCTAAATATCTACTGTATTTAGTTAAAAACACTCTAAAAGTTTGAGAAAGAAATGAGCGCATACAGTATCCGAATTAGGCGGTTGAGTTTACTATTATTTGCTGATGCATTGCAACTGTCACTGGGCAGCTTCCAGTTTGCATCTCGTCAGCTCTGTGAGATGACATATGGCTCCCCTGTGCTGCACTTGAGCCATCAGCATACCCATGCACTCCAGTCACTTTCCTCTGGTGTCCTATAGCAGGCTTGTGTTGCTGCGGTAAGTGACAGTATATTACTGTGAACTGCTCCCAGCGAGACCAGACAGTCCTCATGGGGCCGGTGTTAGTTAGGTAATGACTTCTCCTAATTGATAGCAGTGGCTCCCCGGGTATAAATCAGCCTGTCAGCGGTCAGATACCGGCTGCCAGGGAGAAACCGACACGCTATATCAACGTCCTATTTCTAATCCCACCTCAGTGCCTGTCAGATATGTTATCAACTGCAGGAAGATTTCCACTCACCACCAACAACCCCCCCCCC